>CM041776.1:105555359-106048136 GCA_023374045.1 Limonium bicolor | reverse complement strand
CAGTATGTATAAGAGAAACAAGCGAGAAGAGCGTAGGAGACCTGTAGTGTCTCGAGAACTACGTGAGCTTGAGTATTAGTAACCCAAGAGTGTGGATGAGTTGAGTATTAGTAACCCAAGAGTGCGGGTGAGTTAGTATTAGTAACCCAAGAGTGTGGTGAGTTGAGTATTAGTAACCCAAGAGTGTGGGTGAGTTAGTATTAGTAACCCAAGAGTGTGGGTGAGTATAAGAATAAGTAACCCAAGAGAGTGGGTGAGTATATGAATGAGTAACCCGAGAGAATGGGTGAGAATAAGAATAAGTAACCCGAGTGAATGGGTGAGTTATTGAATAAGTAACCAAGGCATAGTGAGGTCGAAACCCTCAAGGCCTAAGAGCAAATTAATGCAACTAACAACCTTGTTAGGTTAGTTCAGGATTGTATTCCATGGGTGAATGTGAATCCTTGTGTAGTGAGCATATGTAATGTATTGCTATGTTGCATGTTGATTGAATTAAAATGAATCTCCATGCTCTCGACCAAAAGTAGTCGGCGTACCGCGGTTAGCACGCGGTATATGCGAATTTCATATGCAGCTTTAAGCTGAGCCCCTAGGGGCATCGTTTTTACTTTTCAGGTACACCGAAGACGATACCGTTCGAGAGTAGGACGGGGTCGGTGGTTATCATGGGTAGTTAGATTTTAATTTACTTATGTACTTGAATGAGGTGTAAGACCGAATATGTTATCGGCATCCGTATATTGTAGACTCGGTATAGTAAATGAATTTGAGTATTGTAGTTGAGTTTGTGTACTCGGTTGTTCCAGTCCATCAGACCGTTATGGTATGTGAGATAGGCCTGGTTAGCCATATGGGTGGCTAACGGCATTGTATAGCCCTCTGTTGTATTCAGAGTTCCGCTGCGAGTTTATGGGTTAATGAGTCTGTTTAAGAGGTATTTATGAGATTAGCGGATGGGGTGTTACAGTGTTACAAACTTACCACCTACAATCCGGTCAACAACAATGGTCTCTATGCTTATTGATCAAGGAGCACACACATGGAATGATCAAGTGAAATACCCCAGACCTTGATATGTTGTTTAAATATTAAACTATGGTATATTAAGTCTAAAAAGTGCCTTAGAAACATTAGTGAACAACTTAAACCATGGTAAACACAATAAAGTATCATTAAGACAGTTTGAGCAAAAACATGCTCTATGCTTGGAATGAACTTGGTTAGGACCCAAAGAGCCTACCAAGACTTAATAATATGCAATTATGATTTGATAAGGCTAATTAAGTCCTTAAGAAACATTGGTAGACAATTTAAACCAAATAAAACACAAGAAGACACCATAAAGTCAATTTAAGCAAATATTTGCCCTGGACTTGATGTAACCTTGTATAAGACCTAAAGGTCATTCCTAGACCTTATTAACATGATAATGAACATGTTAAATCAATACTAAAGAAAACCAATCTTGAAAACAAGTTAAAACACCAAAATATGCTTTAAGGAGTCTTAAAGCACATTTTTGAACATTGTCTTGGAAATGGGTTTTGAGTGGCTAAATGCCATCATTACTCTTTAATCAACATGTTTACTACTTAGTATCACATTAGGAAGTCTAAATCAATGGGAAATCAAAAATTTCACAATTATGTGCACTAATTAGTGAATAATACTCAAATAGTGCTAGTTTAAGACATAAGTCAACATAAGTTAATAAATGGTCAACAAAGACCAAAAATCAGCCTATATACAAGAGGGGGCCGATTTTAGAAGTGGACTCATCACCCTTGTTAGTTTATTAAGGAAGGAAGATTGATAAAGTATAGTACTATTTGCTTTAAAGCATAAATATCTTACAACTAAACCTCTCTCCTCACTCTTTCTCTTTTCTTCTTTTCTCCATCCTCCACCATCACCAACCTCCTTCCTCCCTCTCAAATCATTTTACTACAGCAACCACACATTCTCCATCTTTGAATGCTTGTAACTTCTAGCTCCATACTCCAAATTTAATTCCAAGACCACCATTCTTCTAGTTAGACCAAGCTCTACACTTCTATCTTTTCAAATCTTCAAGAGCTCCATTTTGGTGCCAAGAAGAATCACCATTGAAGGAGCTTGAGCTTATATTTTCATGCCTTGTCATTCTCCTTTGCTTCAAGGTAAGGAAAATCAAAGAAAAACCATGTTTCCCTTCATGTTCAAATATAGCCGAAAATTCACCTCTTAATGGTGCATTATCTTGCTCTTCCTTTAGCTTGATTCAATCTTCAAAGGACTAGGAGGAGCCCTCTCTTGCTACTTAATCAAGTTCTCCTTCAAATTCCAAAGGTAAACATCAATTTTAGTGTTTTAAAACACTTATGTAAATCTAGGGTTTATTATGAGTTTAAGTATCAAGCTTAATGCTCATTTCCCTTATATGTGTGTTGATTGGAAGATTGACAAGTGATCAAGTTCCTTGCCGATTTTCAATCAAGAAAAACAAGTGAGAAAGCTTGGAAATCAAAAAGGTAAATGACCCCTCTTAATGTAGTTTTGTGTACTAGGGAATTGAGCTATATTTGCTTAATAAATACCTAAAGAGCCAATGGGAATGAGTTAGTGAATACCCACAAGGAGGTTATTAAGGGCATATGTGATGTTGTGTGTATTTGTAGGTTGAAGGCATTTAAATGTGGAAATTCAGTGTTTAAGATTAATGTTATTTAAGGGCCTAAGTGCCAAGCAATTTAAGTTTATGCACTATATTGTGATGTAGTGTAGTTTAAAGGTTTAGTTGTGTAAAGAACATTTCTTGTGAAGATGATTTTCTTTGATGGTTAAAGGATGAAAAACGATATGTTTGTGTGTAAGGATGTGTATTAAGGGATTGAGTGTTCTTGGAGTGTATAAAAGTGAAAAACTATGTGTTTTGATGTAAGGTGATACAAAAGGAGCCATGTCAAAATTTGATGAGTAAACAAGGAGTTTTAGGTGATTAAATGAAGTTTGGTGGCCTATTTTATACTAGGAATTTTTAAGTGTTAAATTGGTGAGAGAAAATGACTTAAGGAGTTCATGAGTCCTAGGATTACCTAGGAATGGTCTTGGAGGATTTAGAGATCAAATGGGTGTTTTTATACACACCAAAGTTATGTTATGTGAAGTATTTAAGACTTGTGCAAATTTGGGTAAGCAAGGAAGAATAATGTCTTAAAGGAGGAAGTTTGAACTTGTGGAAAGAAGTCTTGAGAAGTTTATGTAAGGAGGTCTTATGGAGGAATAATGCTTTTGGAGGAATTATAGTGGTGATAAGAAAACAAGTTGGTGAGTTGAGATTTTAGGTATGGTGTACCATTTAGGAACTTAAGGAAAAAAATGTTCTAAGTGTAAAGAATTTGGTAAGAATTTGAGTAAAGGTTAAGGACTTGGGTGGTGGATGAATAAATGAGCTTGAAGGTTGTTTTAAGGTGTGGACGAAGTGCCAAAATGATGTTTAAGCATACTAGGACATATATGGTGAGGTTCGAAGTGTAATAAGCAAGTTAAAACAAGTTTCTGGTTTCGACCGAACTTAGGACCAACCTTAGCAAGGTCGGTCAGGCCTAAAATACACATGCAGGAAACTCTCTGGAATGGACCGGCCATAGGACCGATCATGGACAAGGTCGGTCGGGCTGAAAAACACTGAACCAAATGTTTCTGGAATGGACCGACCTTGGGACCGAACTTAGCAAGGTCGGTCGGGGCAAAATTTTCAGACGGTAAAATGTTACTGGAATGGACCGACCTTAGGGTAAGGTCGGTCGGAAGGTCGGTCAGCCCATACATGTAAAAAAACAGAAAAGGAAATGTGGTTTAAGTAGTGAACCCTAGTGAGTTTAATGGGGATGAACAAGTGTAAATTCAAATGGAAAGACATGTTTGGTGAGTTATGATAACAATTAAGAGAGTGAAAATTGTAATTAAATGTGAAAGTAAAACAAGTTGTAATGTGAAGTAATTAGTTAACCGGGAAGTACGAACGATAATACCATTGATCAAATGTTGTTTTTAGGAACGAGAACTAGTCAAAATGGCAGCCGGGACTAGAGGATGTCACGTTAGGCTAGCCATTCCTCAAGGTGACATGTATAGTTTTCTTGCAACCTGTGTTCTACCGGATTACACCGGCTTGTATGCCAACTTGTTTTCTGTGTGTTTGCCACCTTGCAAGAATAAGCATGAAATGAGTTTATAGTAATTCATTTATGTGACGTGTTTAGCTCCGATACCGTTTAACCTCGAAAGTGTAAAACCATAGCTAACCAAATCTAGGATCACATAAGATATCGGTATTCGGATTTAACGACCCAAACCAAGGGAACATTCTAACCACGGCTATGCGTGAGTTAGTTGTGTGTTGTTTGTGCGTGTAAGTATGTGTACCTCCCTTGTGTGTTTAACCCGGTTGTAATATCTTATGGTGTGTGGATGTGATAGGTTCCATAATGGTGCTCTTAACTATATATATATATATATATATTATGGGGGGTGAGTGATAAGTGTCTAAATGAGCATGATTTATGGGTGTATTTCATATATTATATCAGCACTTTTCTGCTCATTTCTCACTTATCGTATGTTTTTCCTCTAGTTTATGTTTTATTGTTTATCTCACAAAATTATTGGTTTAACATGAGGAAAACCAAGCTAGGAGCAGAGTACACGAAGAGACAAACGCATAGGCGCAGACGGCTCGAAAAACGGAGCCCAAACGAAGAATCTAGAGCCGGTCAAAGTTGGAAGGAAAATAGGTCAATGCATGGGCAACCGCCTATATTAGGCGCGGACGACTCACCCAAGCAACCGCCTGTTAGCCAGGCGGACGTACAGGCGGCCACCAACACGAGCGGACTCACACAAGCAACCGCCTGTTAGCCAGGCGGACCAGCAGGCGGACGTGAGGGAGTAAGTAAGCAACCGCATGTATATGAGGCGGTTGTTTAGGAGGACACCACGCGGACGCGTGTAAAAATTCCAGATCTGAGACGCGCCTGTCTCCTTCTTCCTCGCGTCGTTCTGCAAATGGATTCTGTTATCCATCTACTCCGCCGCACCGCCTACCTTAAATCACTCCAGCTCTCTGTCCCCTCTGCAATAAATGAAGCACTCAGACTGCAATCAACTGCAATCAATTAATATGTACGGATCTGCCTCCTCAATCCTCTATATAAACCAACACCATATACTGCAAAAAAACACACCACGTACGTCCACAGGCTGAAGAAATCAAACAACACCACACTCCATTCTCTTCCAATTAATTCCTCCCGTAGCACCACAATTCTCCATCTTTTATTTATTCTCACCATTTCACCACATTCACGTACGTACTCAAACACTCAAACAGAAGCAGTATTTTACAAAGAGAGAAAAGAGGCAGGCGAGTGCAGACCCGTTATTCGCAGGCAGTTCCTGAATAATGAATATTTCAGTCTCTACTCTGTTTTATTTCTGTCAATGTCTGAGTAATCTCTTAATTGTGCTTAGGATGGGTGTTTAACCCAAAATAACTCAGCGTATTTATAATACCGAGTTTGCTTATAAATATTTGTTTTGTCTCTCTCTTTCATTAAATGTTTAAGAACTGATCATTTTTACTCATTTACGGTTTCTCTAATTTCAATGATTTTGTAAAATTAGAGAATAGACCACAAAGAGACCAAACGTTGGATATTATTCTCCTTGATTAGCAGATAAAATCCATCGCTGTTATAAAAAGAATTCTCACTTAGAGCTAATTAATGATTTTAGACTTTTTCTGATTGTAAGAAGTCTACTGAATTAATTAAGAGCTGACCTTATCTATGATTTAGAAAGGCCACAAGATAAAATTCTTAACAGACAAATAAGAGCAAACTAGGGTTATAATTATTATCTGAGTTATATTTGGGCGATTTCACCTTCCTTAGCACATTTTCCATCCACTTAATTCACAACTGTTTTAACTGTTTTTATTATTTCTGTATTAATTCAACAAACAAATCAAGCTTGCCTCCGGCTAAACCTCCTTTTTTTACAGTTTTTATTAACTACCTAAACTAGGATAATTGAACAATCTCCTTGTGGATACGACACTTGTTTTACTACTACGAATAGGTACACTTGCCTATTAGTTTGTTATAATCTATATATTAACGTGTAGTTTATCCTAACAAGTTTTTGGCGCCGTTGCCGGGGAGATTGATTCCATCAATTTCCCTAGTTTCTGGTAGTTCACTCTCGCTATATAGTAATATATCTGTTAATACTATTAAATTGTTAATCTTGGACATCTGAATTGGACATCGGACTTTTGACCTGACTTGGACATTTGACTTCGGACTTTGGACAACTAACTCCTAACATCTAATATTATTGTCATTTCGTTCCTTTGTCCTTTCTTTCCATTGTCCCTAACTACTAACTTAAAATTTCTTGTCATTTCGTTCCATTGTCCTTAACTTTTCGTTCCATTGTCCTTAACATTCATTTCCATTGTCCTTAACTTTTCATTTCCATTGTCCTTAACATTTCATTTCCCCAGTATACTAACTTATATTTCTGTCATTAATTTCCCTTGTCATCTTATTTTCTGTCATATTACTCTTGTTAAAAAATCAAATCAAATCAAAAATATATCTGTGTTGTTTATCAGCCTAACCAATATCTTTGCCTTTCTTATTTTATTTACTAACTAATTTTGCAGTTTCTGACAAACCACAAGTTATCTTCTGTGCATGCCAAATACTCGAACCCGAGGCTCACCACCAATCAGTCCGAGCCCCGAACACGAGCGCACTTTATTACAAGCACAAAGAAACCTGAGAAACCAAGCCATGGCCAATAACGAAGTTATAAATGAAATTGACCATGCAAATCAACCAGAACACCGTGCTCTCTCTGACTACCACCAACCGAATACCGAAGGAAGAGCATCAGCCATAGTTCTCCCGAACTAACACCAGAAGAAGCCGGACGATGGGTTTTCAAAACCCACTACATCACCGCCGTCCGGGATCTAGGCAAGTTTAGTGGAGCGAACCCAGATGAAGCCCCAAATCATCTGAGTCTCTTCCTAGACTTCTGCAATTCCTTTAGTCAAACCGGCAACGTCAAAGAAAGAATCCGTCTACAACTATTTCCTCACTCGTTGTCGGATTCAGCAAACCGGTGGTACCGAAGCCTTCCCTCCGATCAATCACCACATGGCTGCAAATGGCCCAAAAATTCCTTGCCAAATACTACCCAACCAGTAGAACGAGGCAATTGATCGGTGAAATCAATACTTTCTGTCAGGAGCCGGGAGAAACGTTGTACGACGCATGGGACTGATTCAAAGATATGCTAATGAAATGTTCCCACCATGGTCTTGACGATCAATCACTCTGTCTGTCATTCTTCAACGGTCTAGATGATGGGAACCGACTACTCGTCAATTCTTCTGCAGGAGGGAGTTTCATGATGAAATCTCCTAAAGAAGGAATGGACCTTCTCGAAACCATGACGAGCAATACGAGACAGTGGCGAGATCCAAAGAAAGAACGCCACGAGCAGCAGGCCTACTCCACGTTGAGCCTACGGATCATTTATCAGCTCAGATCTCGTCCCTTACAAAGATGGTGGAAAAGCTAACGACATCACAAAACGAAATTGTAAAAACAATAGCTTCCCCACCTACAAGTTCATCGTCAGTTCCACCTACAGAAGGATGTGCCATATGCGCCGGTCCTCATGAAACCCCTCAGTGCGAAGGTAAAGGACAGTACGAGGATGCAAACTTCATAGGAAACCGCCCCGGTAATTCCTACAACAACAACTTCAACAACAACTATCCATGGAGAAATCACCCGAATTTCTCATGGAAGAATAATGATCAAAACCAAGGAGGTCAGAACAACAATTCAAATACCTATCAGGGGAACAGACCCCAACCAAATTCTAATATAGGTTATCGAGCACAAGGTGCCCCTCCTGGTTTCCAGCAACAACAACCACCCTCGACCTCTTCTGATCCAAATGAGGAATTCAGGAACTTAATGAAAGGATTCATGACTACGACTCATACCCGACTCGTGGATCAAGAAGCCACTAACAGAAGGGTTGAAGCCCAGATACAACAAACCAACCAACAGTTGGAACAAATCAGCCAACAGCTTGCACAAAGGCCACCTGGTGCCTTCCCTAGTCAGCCAAATCCAAATCCAAGGGAACAGGCCAAGGCAGTGACGTTAAGAAGTGGTAGGCCGCTCAACTCATCTCCTCCCCGAGATGAAACTGATAATCAAGAGCAGCAAGCTCATGAACCTCAAGAAAATTCAGCAGAAGAACAGAAAGATGCTGAAGAAGCCCCTCCTCCTACAAAAAATATTCCCGAGGAGAAGGAGTCTCCTGAATCTACTCCTTCCTCTCTCACTAAAATTCTTCCCCCACTTCCTTTTCCAAACAGAATGAGAAAGAAAAATTTAGATGAACAGTTTGGAAAGTTTCTTTCTCACTTCAAGAAACTGACGATCAATATTCCTTTTGCCGATGCTTTAAACAAATGCCAATATACGCAAAGTTCATGAAGGATATCATCACCAACAAAAGATCGTTGCAGGAAGTGGAAACTGTACACCTTACACAAGAAGTGTCAGCAGTACTTCTCAAGAGTCTCCCTCCGAAACTTGGAGACCCAGGTTTGCCAATTATTCCATGTTCAATTGATAATGTTGATTGTGGTAGTGGGTTATGTGATCTAGGAGCTAGTATCAATTTAATGCCACTGTCAACTTTCAACAAACTTAAAATTGGTAAATGCGAACCCACTTCTATTCAATTACAATTAGCAGATAGATCTTTAGTATTCCCAAAAGGAATAATAGAAGATTTGATTGTTACTGTAGGAACCTTTGTGTCCCCGCTGACTTTATTGTAATTGACATGGAAGAAGACACTAGGGTGCCCTTAATCTTAGGACGACCTTTCATGAGAACTGCAAGAGCACTAATCGATGTTGAAAAAGGAAAAATCATTTTAAGGCTGCATAACGAATCTCTAGAATACGACATGTCTAAGGTTATAAAGAAACCCGCTCATTTAGAAGATACTTTTTCCATAGACATTGTCGACTCTATTGTGCAGGATAATTTATCTGCTATTATTCGTAATGACGCTCTTGAAAATGCTTTGTCTGAAATCTGTGATAACCGACTAGTGTACCCTGACACAATCGAAATGGTAGCAGCTCTGGATAGAATAAAATCATACAAGAAACCACGCTACCCACCACCAGAACCATTAGAGCTTTCCACTCAGAAGTTACCACCATCCATTGAACAACCCCCTCTCGTAGATCTGAAACAATTGCCATCACATCTGAAGTATGTTTATCTTTCTGATTTTTGTACTTTGCCTGTTATTATTTCTTCATCCCTAACAAGTACACAGGAAGAACAGCTTGTGAAGATCCTTCAGAACCACAAGAAGGCAATAGGCTGGTCCATTTCGGACATTAAAGGTATCAATCCCCATTTCTGCACACATCACATATACATGGAAGATACCTACAAGCCTTTAGTCCAACCACAGAGAAGGCTGAATCCCAACATGAAAGACGTAGTAAAGAAAGAGGTGCTCAAACTTCTCGACGCCGGGATAATCTACTCCATCTCCGACAGCAAATGGGTGAGCCCCGTTCAAGTGGTCCCGAAAAAAGGAGGTCTCACTGTGGTCCCAACGACAAAGGTGATCTAATTCCTCAGAGAACCACGACGGGATGGAGAGTCTGCATCGATTACAGGAAACTGAACAGCGCAACGCGGAAGGACCACTTCCCTTACCCTTCATCGATCAGATGCTTGAAAGATTGGCTGGGCAAGATTACTACTGCTTCCTGGATGGTTATTCAGGATACTTTCAAATACCCATTGCTTCTGAAGACCAAGACAAAACCACATTCACATGCCCGTACGGGACATTTGCATACAATCGGATGCCTTTTGGTCTATGCAATGCCCCAGCAACATTCCAAAGATGCATGATGGCAATCTTCAGCGACTATCTTGAGAAAAGCATCGAAGTCTTCATGGACGACTTCTCTGTCTTTGGTCCCACCTTCGAATCCTGTCTAAAAAATCTGGATGCTATCCTCAACCGATGTGAAGAGACTAACCTTGTGCTTAACTAGGAAAAATGTCATTTCATGGTTAAAGAAGGAATAGTTCTTGGGCATAAAATATCTTCAAAAGGCATTGAAGTTGACAAAGCCAAGGTCGAAGTTATTGAAAAATTACCACCACCATCGACGGTAAAAGACATCAGGAGTTTCCTTGGCCATGCTGGGTTCTATAGAAGGTTTATCAAGGATTTCTCCAAAATTTCAAAACCTCTATGTGAACTCCTAGCTAAAGACGTCAAGTTCGACTTTACTGACAGATGCCTACAAGCCTTCAACACACTGAAAGAATGCCTCATCTCTGCCCCCATTGTGATATCACCAGATTGGAGCCTTCCGTTTGAAATTATGTGCGATGCCAGCGACTATGCCGTGGGTGCCGCTTTATGCCAAAAGAAGGAGAAGATCTTGAGAACCATCTACTATGCAAGTAGAACCCTCAACGACGCTCAGAAGAATTATTCAACTACTGAGAAGGAACTTCTAGCAGTAGTCTTTGCTCTGGATAAATTCCGATCATATCTCTTGGGAAGCAAAGTCATCATTCACACCGATCACTCTGCTCTGAGGTATCTGTTTGCTAAAGAAGATGCCAAACCCCGACTCCTCCGGTGGATACTCCTACTACAAGAATTTGAGATTGAAATCAGAGACAAGCCAGGAGTGCAGAATGTAGTAGCAGACCACCTATCTCGCATAGAGGCACCAAGTGATGGCACTTCCATCAATGAATTCTTTCCAGATGAGTGCGTCTTTATGATTGGTGACACCGGTGATCCATGGTACGCTGACATGGCCAACTACCTCGCACGAGGAGTAATACCACACGGGCTAACCTACCAACAGAAAAAGAAGTTTTTTCAGATATAAGGCATTATTACTGGGAGGATCCTCTCCTTTTCAAGGTTTGTGCAGACGGGATGGTACGAAGATGTGTGCCCCGAGATGAAATTCACAGCATTCTACGACATTGTCACTCTCTTGAAGCAGGAGGACATCATGGGCCAGCTCGAACAGTGGCTAAGGTATTACAGTCAGGTTTTTTTCTGGAAAACCTTACATAAAGACTGTCATTCCTTTGTAGCCTCTTGCGATGAGTGCCAAAGACTTGGGAACACCTCCAGGAAACACGAAATGCCTCTCAACATCATACTCGAGGTGGAACCTTTCGACGTGTGGGGCATTGACTTCATGGGTCCCTTTCCTTCGTCTTGTTCAAACCTTTTCATCTTGGTGGCAGTCGACTATGTCACTAAATGGGTGGAAGCTATCGCCTCCCCCACAAATGATGCAAAGGTAGTACTCAGGTTCTTGAAGAGGAACATCTTTACACGATTTGGAGTCCCACTGCTATCATCAGTGACCAAGGATCCCACTTCTGCAATAAGCAGTTCACAGCCTTGATGACCAATATGGAGTGAGACATAAGGTAGCCTTGCCTTATCACCCTCAAACGAATGGCCAGGCTGAAGTCTCTAACCGAGAATTGAAGTGGATCCTACAAAGACGGTTAATTCTTCCCGAAAAGATTGGTCCCTGAAACTGGATGATGCACTCTGGGCGTATAGAACAGCTTACAAGACGCCTATCGACATGTCCCCATATCGACTAGTCTTCGGCAAAGCTTGTCATTTACCAGTCGAGCTTGTGCACAAATCATTCTGGGCCGTGAAAGCCCTCAACTTTGATTTACTGAGAGCAGGTGACAAAGGAAATTCCAGCTCACTGAATTAGAGGAATTCCGAGAGGATGCCTATGAAAATAACAGAATCTACAAGGAGAAAGCCAAGAAGTGGCATGACAAGATGATCCTTAAGCGGGAGTTTCATGAGGGAGATTTGGTTCTGTTGTACAACTCCAGGTTGAAGTTGTTTCCTGGTAAACTTAAATCCTATTGGGCTGGACCATTTACTGTCTCCAAGGTCACCCCGTATGGATCCGTTGAGTTGGTGGATTCTAAAAAACACACTTTCATGGTTAATGGATCTAGACTAAAGCATTACCAGGGTGGTAATCTCGAGACAGTTGATGCTCATACAATAAACCTACATGATACTCAGATTTGAGTACGCTACAAAGCGTCTAGCTAAAGACGTTAAAGAAGGGCAGCTTCCCGGGAGGCAACCCGGACGAACTTATCTTTATTTGCTTTTATTCTATTTTTAATTTTCAGTTTCTCTCTCAATTTTATTTTTGCTAAACTTTTAACCCTGTTTGCAGTATGGTTGCTTCTGGTGTCTTATGCAGGAGGTGCAATTTCATGTCTACACCGCAACCCGCTACGCTACTTTAGGCTAAAGCTCAAGTGTGGTGGGAACTCCTATAACGAAGCAAAAAATATCTCAGGGAAGTACCAGTTTCTTTAAGTTATGCTTTTCAATTCAATAAAATCTGCAGAGGAGAGTTTATGTGCTTAAATTTTTATTTGTGGTCTTCGTGTTCTCTCTATTTTATCTACTTACCGAAAAGGCTTTCTGAGACTTTCCCTGTGTTTTTCTAGTGAACAGAGGACATTGTTCAATTAAGTGTGGGGGAGTGTCCTTTTCGGTGACATTTTGTGCTTAAATGCTTAATCTCTCTGCTTATCTTGCGTTTGTTCAAATTCAATATTAGGACCCTGTATATGTGGGGTTGTTCTCTTTAGGAATAAATATTGTTATAATTGTGGGATAAATGGTAAAAATGTACAAAAATTTTAAAATTTTGATTACTTTTGAGGAGCATTTTTATGCGGTGTGACCAAATGATCTGAAATGGATGGATTTTTATTACTCAGGGGTTCTTTCTGTCTTCTTTCTTAGGGATTGCTAAGGGGTGCTTCTCTGTCAAAAATATAAATAAAAAAAAATGATAATAAGGGACTTTCGAGACACCATTGGTAACCAACAAAGAGAGTTGAGTGTTCTTAACAACGAAGGCTTAATGCCCACATATTATCTTCTCTTCTCTTATGCAAAAGTGAAACAAATGCATAATTCTATTTCTCCTTTTGTTTTTCTCCTCAAATGCCCATTCTTGAGAGAAGTTGGCCATGGTAAAGTTCTCAAAGTCACCCAAAACAAAAGAAGCATTGAAGTACTCCGGATCATACCTCGAAACTCTAATTTTTATTTTTGCCCTGAGTACACCTATGCCACCAGTAGGTGAGGATCACACTCCTCTAAAAAGTTTAAGATCATGTACTATTGACTTTTTTATTCTACCCTCATAATAGTATTTGTTATTATTGAGCATTCCCTACTTGCTTGGGTACATGGTTTTTGCTTGAGGACAAGCAAAAGGTAAGTGTGGGGTGTGATAAGTGTCTAAATGAGCATGATTTATGGGTGTTTTCATATATTATATCAGCACTTTTCTGCTCATTTCTCACTTATCGTATGTTTTCCTCTAGTTTATGTTTTATTGTTTATCTCACAAAATTATTGGTTTAACATGAGGAAAACCAAGCTAGGAGCAGAGTACACGAAGAGACGAACGCATAGGCGCAGACGGCTCGAAAAACGGAGCCCAAACGAAGAATCTAGAGCGGTCAAAGTGGAAGGAAAATAGGTCAATGCATGGGCAACCGCCTATATTAGGCGCGGACGACTCACCCAAGCAACCGCCTGTTAGCCAGGCGGACGTACAGGCGGCACCAACACGAGCGGACTCACACAAGCAACCGCCTGTTAGCCAGGCGGACCAGCAGGCGGACGTGAGGGAGTAAGTAAGCAACCGCATGTATATGAGGCGGTTGTTCAGGAGGACACCACGCGGACGCGTGTAAAAATTCCAGATCTGAGACGCGCCTGTCTCCTTCTTCCTCGCGTCATTCTGCAAATGGATTCTGTTATCCATCTACTCCGCCGCACCGCCTACCTTAAATCACTCCAGCTCTCTGTCCCCTCTGCAATAAATGAAGCACTCAGACTGCAATCAACTGCAATCAATTAATATGTACGGATCTGCCTCCTCAATCCTCTATATAAACCAACACCATATACTGCAAAAAAACACACCCACGTACGTCCACAGGCTGAAGAAATCAAACAACACCACACACTCCATCTCTTCCAATTAATTTCCTCCCGTAGCACCACAATTCTCCATCTTTTATTTATTCTCACCATTTCACCACATTCACGTACGGTACTCAAACACTCAAACAGAAGCAGTATTTACAAAGAGAGAAAAGAGGCAGGCGAGTGCAGACCCGTTATTCGCAGGCAGTTCCTGAATAATGAATATTTCAGTCTCTACTCTGTTTTTATTTCTGTCAATGTCTGAGTAATCTCTTAATTGTGCTTAGGATGGGTGTTTTAACCCAAAATAACTCAGCGTATTTATAATACCGAGTTTGCTTATAAATATTTTTTTTGTCTCTCTCTTTCATTAAATGTTTAAGAACTGATCATTTTTACTCATTTACGGTTTCTCTAATTTCAATGATTTTGTAAAATTAGAGAATAGACCACAAAGAGAGACAAACGTTGGATATTATTCTCCTTGATTAGCAGATAAAATCCATCGCTGTTATAAAAGAATTCTCACTTAGAGCTAATTAATGATTTTAGACTTTTTCTGATTGTAAGAAGTCTACTGAATTAATTAAGAGCTGACCTTATCTATGATTTAGAAAGGCCACAAGATAATTCTTAACAGACAAATAAGAGCAAACTAGGGTTATATTATTATCTGAGTTATATTTGGGCGATTTCACCTTCCTTAGCACATTTTCCATCCACTTAATTCACAACTGTTTTAACTGTTTTATTATTTCTGTATTAATTCAACAAACAAATCAAGCTTGCCTCCGGCTAAACCTCCTTTTTTTACAGTTTTTATTAACTACCTAAACTAGGATAATTGAACAATCTCCTTGTGGATACGACACTTGTTTTACTACTACGAATAGGTACACTTCCTATTAGTTTGTTATAAATCTATATATATTAACGTGTAGTTTATCCTAACAGTGAGGAATCCAGTCGTTCCGGTCGCGCGTGTTGTTTGGGAGTTGATGTTTACAGTTGCTTTAACTCCCTCTCTGTTATGTTATGGTTGTTTTTCCTTCTTGGATTACAATCACCCGTAAGCTTAACCAAAGCTTACCTACCTTGATTATTGTTCGGGGTTAGGGGGATATATGTATGGTGTGATCGGGCCTATATTAAGACCGACACATCCAAGTAAGTGAGTATGTACGGTGTGTTCGGAACTATGTTATATCCGACACATCTTAAGTAAGTATACGTTCTCTAAGAAGAACAATAAATTATTGTGTAATGAGCTTAGCATGGGAATGAAAGTTCTCTAGGCTCAAATGAGAAGACTAACTCTCATCTTGGGTACGAGTCCCACGTGACTCTCCCCGGGTTGTGTTGTATGTATGTTTATATGTGATGTGTGTGGTTGTGTTGAGTATGTTGGTCACGGGTATTAACCCCTACGTCATAATATGAGGAATTTAGTATAACCCGTCTAAACGGGTAAATGTCGTCTAGTGAGGGGTTAGCTCCATTATGGTAGAAACCCTCAATAGTTAAAGAACACAATAATGGATCTAACCAGAGTTGATGTGTTGATTGAGTAGTTTGTTTCCTATTGATTGGATGTGTGTTATGTGTTTAAAGTTTTCATGCATGATTTAAATATAATCAACCGCATGCTTAGACGACAATTAGTTGTGCGCGGCCCGGTAGCATGCGGGCTGCACGATTACCATACCAGCAAAGGTGCTGAGCCCCTTGGGGGGCCACCCTTTCTTTCCTTTTCAGGTACAAGGAGCTGGAAGCCGTTCGAGAGTAGGACGGGGTAGTTATTTGCGTATGGGTAGTTCATTTAATTACTTATGGATTGTAGGTGTAGTAAGACCGGAATTGTTGTCGGCATTAGTTTGTAAATACTCGGTACAGTTGGAATGTAAATGTATATTGATTGTTGGAAATGGAACGAGACTGTAATGTGTAGATGCTCGGGAATCTGGTCCATCAGACCGATACAATGTATAAGTATTAGCCTTGTTAGCCACGTGGGTGGCTAACGGCGTGTAACACCAATGGATAAGTAAAATGTTGAGTTGTATTCCGCTGCAATGGTTTGTTAAGTACTGTGTTTGTAGTTGGGGTGTTACATCAAGCTCTTCAACAATTTCTTGTACCCATGGATATATCTTTTATAAAAGATATGCCTTTGTCTACTCATGATTCAGAAGGGGACTTCTAGTACTGGAATCCTCCAAAAGAAGGGAAGTTTACAGTGAAATCTACTTACTATGCAGACATGGATTTCAAAAACACCTCTGCAGCAACATCAACAACTCTTGCCTCAGGGGATGCTTTATGCGATTTAAAAAAACCCAACTTGCCCTACGTGTTAAGTTGTTTGGTTGGAAGCTTTTACATGAGATTCTGCCGTGTAAAGCATATTTGTGCTCCAGAATCAAACTGCTGCAGACTCTTGCTTGTTTTGTGGGAGAAGTGAAACTTTGTTACATGTTTTTCTGCAATGCCTAGCTATTACTGCATTGTGGGTTTGTTTTGCCCCCCCCAAACCAATAGCCTTAAACTCAGATGGAGTGACTCGTGATTGGTTTCTTCTTCATTTTTGCACAACATCAACTCCTTCCCAAATAGAGGCATATATAAATTTCTTCTGGAAACTTTGGTATGCTCGATGCTAGACCTCGCATTCCCAGGTTCCCTCCTTATGTGGGGATGGTGTCAAGCAACTACACTCCTCAATCATCTTCAATGCACCGCTAATATGCCAATAACGGCTCTTTCATTACACCGACAACAACACCCACTTTGGCATGAAGTTTATCTGGATGGGAGTGTGGACCACTTCGGCTCCAATGGAATAGGTATAATTGCACAACAAAAATACGTAGGAGCCTATTGCTGAGGGAATTCTAGTGAGTGAGCGAGAAATCTGTTGTAAGTGTGAGTTTATCTATGTTGTGAACATCCTAAGCAGTTTACGGGAAATATAGGGCTGGAGTAATCTTGTGAGCTGAGAGTTTCTTGTTCTCTCAATGAGTTTAGAGTTAAGGATAATCGTGTATTGTAGTGGGTGTAAATTCACTACGTGCATATCTTGTATCAAGTATGATACGTGACTTTCAATAACAGATTTAGTTATTTCGTTTATCACCCTTGTTACTTGTCTTTATCTATCGGTTCAATACTCACGCACAGTAGGATTCTTCACCTACTATGGTGGGGGTTAAAGGTTGGCAATGTTCTTTTCTCCCTTCACAAGTTGAAGCTCTAGCACTTCAGTTTGCAGTTCATGGCGCAAAGATGGCGAATCACCAACAAGTTCATTTCTTGACGGATTGTAAGGTGTTGCATGATACATTTACCGTGGCCACGACTGTGTTATGGATCAACGCACAAAGACAATACTTGATAGGGTTTTAACAAGCTTCTCATGTTTTCATGAAGTTGCAGTTTTTCACGTTCCACATGAATGTAATATTAATGCTCATATGTTAGCAAACCTCGGTAGAAGTAGTCATCAACATAACTTATGGCTTGACATTCCCCGTTATATCAAAACTTTATACTCTTGAAATTGTCTCTTTTGAAAAAAATAAGATAGAGATGTGTATTATTTAAAAAAAATGTACTATCTCACTGGAAAAAATAGACGTGGTTGCCTATTTGTGAACATAGGTAAGAAGTTATTCATTATAAGTTAATTTTCTAATTCACAAAACTGGTTTCAGCTAATTTGTTTTTAGTTAATCGAGTATTCAATTTTCAAAAATTAAATTAAGTGTCATTCTATTTAAGTTGGTATCGATCTAGTAACCATTTTCAGTTTTCTCTAAAATTTGATTCTATTATAGGTCTGGACTTAACCGTTGATGTGTTTGGTTTTCTGGAGCCTTAATATTGTGGTGCAACTGTTTTCATAATCATTTACTCAAACCGTGAGTTATGAATCATACCTATATAATAAAATTGTACCTGTATAATTAATTAGTGTCGCTTTATATAGTAAGTTAACCTTACTTTACCAATGTTTAACCATTATGGGAAATATAGAATTGTTAGTGAAGCAGATCAATTATTTATGATTGGATTAACCGAGCACAAAAACGGGTAATGTTAACCAAAAAAATAGATAGATTTCAACTCGGTTTCAATTCGGTTATGTGGTTACACAATATCATGGGCAGCCCTTGTAGCCTATAAAGGCCGGGTTTTTTGGTAACCTTAAGCTAGCCCCCATAACCTCGATTTTGTTTGCTAGTTTTTTATGTATGAAACGTTCACCTGGCATGTGCATAAAGAACAAAAAAAAAAGAAAATAATCCACGTGATTCATGTGCATGAACGCGACCTAGTTCACGAGGTTGGTGGATAAACTGGGCTAAATGGCCATGGTTACATGTGAAGTTATGGATGAATTAGAGAGAGTGAGAAAAGAGGGGGAGAGAGGGGAGTGAGAAAAATCCCCTCTCGCCCTAAAGCTTTCAACTGGCTATTTTGCAGCATAAACTAATGGTTGTTTTGTGTTGACATATTTGTAGTTATTTTGAAAACTATGGTTTGGCAGTATAACATTTTTGCAGCATAAATTAGTTACCGTTTTCCGTTTACCGTTTACTGTTTTCTGTACTACAACTATATATAGATATATATCAACTTATTGTTTAAACAACTTTTTGTTAAAAAAAAATAAAGTACCACTAACAATGTGTCAAGATAAGTTATTCGTCACCATCAAAGGTCCGTACATACTCAAATTAATCTTGATAAACTCAATACAACATAAGTTAATACACATAAACTAATGCTTGATTAGAATTCACCGTGTAATATATATTGATATGTTTCCATTTTTACCTTCACTTGGTTGTTTCCCCTCCCTTTTTGATGCAGATTTTGATTTGTGTTGCCTAGATGCCATCTAAAATTGGTACAAATTTAAGTCAAATATGAAGTTGTGTAATGAATTATATGTTTCCATTTTTGTAGGGACTTATTATTTTTTTTAGCTAAAGTTAATTAGTTAATAGTTCATATAAATAATATAAGCAAAATATAAAATAAAAAATATGATAATTAAATATTGAGAATTTATACTATATTTTTTATAAAATCAAATCTTACCATTAGAATAGAGTATTGATAATCTTAAAACTACCATTCAATGAAGTTTTTCATATACAAAAAAACATCCATACAATTAAAATATGTTGACATTTACATTAAGGCCACACTACCCATACATCCGTTTTCTATTTTAATATATAATATTTATGAAATAGGGTATGAAAGCACAAAATAAGAGCAATTAAAGAAATGAAAATTCAGGAAATAATTTCGGAGTTGTCTTCATTCTTTTCACTCAAGGTAATTTTGCAACCGTAACTAGCAAACAAGGCATGTTCATTCACTTCACTCACGAGAATTTTGCAACGTTAACTAGCAAACAAGGAACATACATGCTTCACAACTTTGTTTATTCTCTTCACTCATGGTAATTTTGAAACCCTAACTAGCGAACAAGGAACATGCTCCGCGCCTCTATTCATTCTCTTCAGTTATAGTAATTTTGCAGTCCTAACTAGTGAACAAGAAACATGCATGCTCTGCGCTTCCGTTGATTCTCTTCACTCAAGGAAATGTTATAACCCAAAAACTAACGAATAAGGATCATACACGCTTTGTGCTTTTGTTGATTCTCTTCACTCACGGTAATTCTGAAATCCTAACTGGTGAACAAGGAGAATACGCGTTTTGCGCTCTGTTTCTCTTCACTCACGGTAAATTTGCAAAACAAGAAGCATACATGCTCTGAACGGGAAGAGCGGACAACATAAATGGGGCAAATTTGCCAAAATTCTCTCACCGAACTGTCAAATGGGCAAATATGCCAACTTCCACATTATGCCGAGGCAAAAAAAGCCACCAAAAACTAACTCTGAGCGAAGCCTAGGTAACATAGTTTTGGATATCACTAAAAATAGCTACCAACCTACAGCATTAATTCATTTACTATATATTAAGGAATAATTAATACTATTTTTATTATTTTTTGCACGTTGAGTTGCATTGTATTGTTTTGAAAATTTTAATAGCTTATTCACCATTAAAAAGAACTATCTTGATTGTTTCTATCAGGGTTACATTACCTGAAAGAAATTTTTCAAAACTAAAACTCACTTGAGGTCTTCAATTTCACATGAATTGAGGGGGCATTTGTTTTGCATTGGGGAAACGAAATGGAATCAGGAAAGAGAATTGAGGAGAATGGAAATAATTCCCTTTGATTTTCCTAGCTATTTGTTTATGCAGGGGAAATGAAAATGAATAACCGGTCAACGGTCGCTGGCTGCCGGCCAACGACCATCATTTGCCCGTCAACATCCACCGACCAATGGTTGTTGGTCATCGGTCAATGTCCATATGTCATTGATCAAATTGTACTGGAAAGGGAATCTCATTTCCTAGTAGGGGGTGGGGAATCAAGTTAAAGGAATTTGAGGTAATCTCATTCTCTTTCTCTTTCCTGAAAATAACAAAAACTGACTAAAAAACAGTATGAAACAGAATCATTCCGATTCTCTTTTTCGATTACCCAAAACAAACGCCACCTGAATGATCTTGCAATTTTATCTGTCGAGAATAAACTAATAGAAACTATAATAAATGATTTTGTGTAAGTCTCCTTTTTTATGGGTGTATCTTTTTTGAGGTGCATGTAAAAGCAATATCAATTATGATATTGCATCTTGACTACGCTTATTATGAGGACGAATTTAGAATAAGTTTACATCTTATTATACTTGTAAGATCTAATATTTGATTTCGAGAACGACCGGTTTGAAATGGCTTAGCTCATGAATGAAATTGATTCTCCGTTTGTTGTAGACGATTCAGCAATATTGCAAAAAGTTATTAATTTCAGAGTGTGCTAAGATAGTCCAGTTAAGACTTCATCATTTGTTGATTTATAATAAAAGTATAAACAATCACACAATTCAATACATGTATGAACATGGTGTAATGATTGTATATTAGTTACTTTGTTTTTGTGGATAAATGATAGTGAAAAACGAGGTGGTCGAGTTAATGATTATCTTCCACCTCTGACAATAGGTTTATAGTTTGCCATCTCCCGCCCCATAGATTGTATTAGGATTGTTAAAAAAAATATGTGGCTAAATGAAAGGTCAATTCTATTTGTAACTTTAGTATCTATGTAAGGTAGTTATGTCAGGCTTGTGATTGATTATCGAGCAAGAAGAGGATGTAGAACGAAGAAGGAGAGTAAAGTTGTATATTGAATCGAGTTAGAGAATACAGGAGCTAGTTCTGTATGTATATCAGACTACATAACTAGCTAATACAGAACAGGGGTAAAACTGTAATACTCACAATACATATTACAATACCTGGCATATAACTACGGTAATATACAGAGTGTATATACCATGGCTAATATATACCTAATACCCCCCCTCAAGACGTAAGGTAACAGAGAACTTAGGTCTTGTTATGATAGATTGGACTCCATACTGATTTGAGGAAGCGTTTGCTTGTAGCCTTTGCCGGTAAGAGGTTTGGTTAATATATCTGCCAGTTGTCGTGAGCTGGGAATATACTGAACTTGGATCAATCCGGCTTGCAGCTGTTCTCTCACGAAGTGACAATCGATTTCGATGTGTTTTGTCCTTTCGTGAGAGACAGGATTGTGAGCAATATGAACTGCAGAAATGTTGTCGCATCTGACTGGTACTGGCTTGATGTTTGGGACATCCAGTTCGTGGAGAAGGCGGGTCAGCCAGCTGAGTTCACTTGTGACCTGTCGCATGGCCCGATATTCAGCCTCTGCAGACGATAATGCTACTGATGTCTGCTTCTTGGATTTCCAACTGAGAGGGGAGCCACCCAACAGTATGTAGAAACCGGAAATTGATTTCCTGGAAATTGGACAAGAAGTCCAGTCAGAATCGCAAAATGCAGTGAGATTATATGTGTGCTGTTTATTGAAAGATATGCCAAATCCTAGTGTTCCTTTTAGGTAGGAAAGTACATGATGTGCAGCATCTAAATGAGCAGTAGTAGGTTCTTGAAGAAATTGACTTAGATACTGAACTGTAAATGCAAGATCAGGACGAGTATTAACAAGAAAATTCAACTTCCCTATCAAACGGCGGTAGACGGTTGAATCTGGAAGCAGCTGTCCTGTGTCTTTGTACAGTTTCTGATTAACCTGCAAAGGAGAAACAGCTGGACGGCATTCTAACATATTATAATCAGTCAAAATTTCAGTCGCATACTTCCTTTGTGACATTATGAGTTTATCCTCTGTTTCTATGAACTCCATCCCAAGAAAGTATGTTATTCTGCCAAGGTCTTTAATTCTGAATTGCTGATCAAGCTGGTGTTTCAGATTTTGAATTTCTGTTTTGTGGTTTCCAGTCACAAGTATGTCATCCACATATATACCAAGGTAGGTTACAGACCCATTGTGTTTCTTGTAGAAGAGAGAATGATCATTCTTTGATTGTTTGTAACCGAGATGGGTGAGAAAAGTGCTCAGTTTGTCATGCCATTGTCTTGAAGCTTGTTTTAGACCATACAAGGATTTTTGAAGTTTGCAAACTTTGTTTGGACCTAAAAATCTAACCTGAGGTATACTCATATATACGTCTTCTTTCAAGTCTCCATGTAAGAAGGCGTTGTTTATGTCTAATTGGTCTAGAATCCAACCTCTTTTAACAGCAAGAATGATTAAGGCTCTAACAGTTGTGAGTCTAATAACAGGTGAAAACGTTTCTTCATAATCAAGGCCATATTTTTGGGTAAACCCTCTCACAACAGTCTAGCCTTAAATCGTTCTAGGCTCCCATCAGCTTTGTATTTGGTTTGTAGACCCATTGCAGCTGATGGCTTTTTGCCTTTTTGGTAAGTCAACAATGGACCAAGTGTTGTTGGTTTTAAGAGCTTCAAATTCAGTTTGCATAGCTTTGGACCCACCTTGGGTCCTTGCTAGCTTCAGTATAAGAGGCAGGTTCTTGATGAAGAGGACCTGATTTAGAAGGTGTTTTTGTGCGGCAGATAAGGAGAGGAGGTAATTGTTTGTTTTGGGATGACAGAAGTAAGGTATCAAGAGGAAGAAAATTAGAGTGAGAGAGAGGATTTTTCTGTTGGAGCCTGTTGGTGATGATTGCAGAGAAAGGGGTCTGTAGGAGAGCTGATGGTACAGACATATCTTGAATTTTTGAAATACCCCAAACCTTGATATGTGGTTTAAATATCAAATTATGTTATATAAAGGCTAAAAAGTGCCTTAAAACATCAGTGAACAATTTAAACGTAATAAAGTGCAATAAAGCACTAAGACACAGTTTGAGCAAAAACATGCTCTAGCTATGAGTGAACTTGGTTAGGACCCAAAGAGCCTACCAAGACTTGATAACATTTAATTATGATTAATAAGCTAAATAAGTCCTTAGGAAACTTTGGCAGACAATGAAACCAACAAAACACAAGGTAATACCTTAAAGTCAATATGAGCAAAAATGTGCTCTAAGCTTGGATAAATGTGTAAAAGACCTAATGGTCATACCTATACCTTGTTTATATGTTAATGAACATATTAAATCCATTACTAAAGAAAACCAAGCTTGAAAACAAGTTAAAACACAAATGTGCTTTAAGGAGTCTTAAAGCACGTTTTTGAAAATTGTCTTGTAAATGAGTTTTGAATGGCTAAATGTCCATCATTACTCTTTAATTAACATGTGTACTATATAGTATCACATTTGGGTGGCCATATTAGTGGGAAATCAAAAATTTCACTTCTATGTGCCTTGTTATAGGTGAATAGTGATTTTTATAACTAGTTTGTAACATATAATGTTATAAGTGAGTAAGTTGGTCAACAAAGACCAAAACACCCTTCTATTAAAATGGGGCCGGTTTTTCATGGTGTGAGTCACCAATGTAAAAGAAATCAAATAAGTAAGGTTAAACTTTAAGTAAGTACTATTTGCTTTATAAGTTACAAATATCTCTTAAAGCAAATTCTATCTTCATTCTCCCTCCTCCTTCATTTCACACGGTTCTCTTCTTCTTCTCTTCTCTTCTCTTCTGTTCTCTCTCGGTGTGCTACAGCACATATATCTCTTCAAGCTTTGACCACTTGTATCTTCTATTCCTTGGCCAAATCAAATTCCAAGACCATATTTGTCTTAGTTAGGTCAAGCTCTACACTTCCCTCTTTTCAAATCTCCAAGAACTCAATTTTGGTGCCATGAAGATTCACCATTGAAGGAGCTTGAGCTCATCTTTTCACATATTCTTGTTCTCCTTTGCTTCAAGGTAAGGAAACTCAAGAAAATCCATGTTTCCTCCATGTTTTGTGTTGTCCGAAAATTCACCATTAATGGAGCTCTTATATTGCCTTGTTCTAGCTTCATTTGAATCTTCCAAGGACTAGGAGGAGTCCTCTCTTGATACTTGTTCAAGTTCTCTTCCAATTCCAAGGTAAAACAATTACCTTAATGTGTTAAAACAATATGTGTAACTAGGGTTTACAATGAGATGAAGCACAATGCTTGAATACTCATTATGTTGTTTGTATAATGTTTAGAAGTTGACAAACAACCAAACACCCCACCGGTTTACAAGGAACCAAGAAAGAATTTGTGAGGAAAAAGAGGTAAACAACTATCTCAATGTAGTTTAAATGCCTTAGGAAAATGAGCTTGATTTGCTTGATAAAATACCTAAGGCCAATGGTGAGTGACCTAGCAAAGTGTTCTCAAGGAGACTAGTAAAGAACATATGTTTTGGTGTATGTATTTGCAGGTCAAAGGCATTTTATGTGGGAAATTCAGTGTTTATGGTTATGCAATTTAAGGGCCTAAGAGCCATGTTATTTAAGGGCCTAAGTGCCAAGCAATTTAAGTTATGCACTATATTGTGATGTAGTGCTTAATGTGTGAAGTTTGTGTATAAAGATGTGTTTGATGGATTTTAGGTGTTTTGAGTGAAATAAGGTAAAAACCTAAGTGGTTGGATGTGAGTATATACTAGAGAAGCTATGGCCAAATTTGGGAAATGTGTAAGAAGTTTTAAGTGTTTAATGTGAGTTTTGGTGAACTAGAAAGTGTTAAAGGTGAATCAATGTTACTTGAGAAGAAAACATGTATTAAAGTGATTTGGAGTGATGCAAGGATTTAGGTGTTGTCTTGGAAGTTCTAGGAATTCAATGTGTGTAGTGGATGTGTTTAAGTCTTGGAGGAGTTTGTTTAAGGTTTAGGTAATGTTGATGTTCAAGGAATAAGTGATGTTTGGTATGATGTAAAAAGGAGATTTAGTTAGTAAGAAAATGATGCTTAAGAGATGATGTTAAGATGAGGAGAAAGTGTTTTGGGATAGTAGTTATAATAGGTGAGAAGCACCATTTAGGAACCTAGTACAAATGTTGAAAGTGTTAAGGAATTTTACAAGGAATAAGTAAAGGCTTAAGGAGTTAGAAAATGAGTTTCATGGATGTTGTATGTGGATGTAAGGTTACCAAATGATGTTAGAACACATTAAGAGGCCTTAGGAGAAGTTTGGTGAAGATTGGCAAAGTTTGGTAAGTTTAGAAGGCGACCGACCCAGGGGCCGACCCAGTTTGTGGGTCGGTCGAGCCTCTGTAAAATGTTGGGAAAATGTTCGGTGATGGTCCGACCCAAAGGGTGGGTCGGACATGGGTCGGTCGGTCAGTTTTCAAAGGTGGAATAATGTTCGCACATGGACCGACCCAGAATGGTGGGTCGGACGTGGGTCGGACGGGCACGATTATAAGGAAGTAAAAGGGGTCTGTAATGGACCGACCCAGTTGTGGGTCGGTCGGTGGGTCGGTCGGACCAAAAACATGGTTTAAGGTTATGAAATGATATGTGATGATGGGGATTGGTAGGTAATGATGTTATAAGGATGTTAAGGACATGTTAGGGGAGTTTTAATGACACCTAAGTGGGTTAAAAGTTGTATTAAATGTGAGAGTAAAACAAGTTAAAAATGTTAAGTTATGTAACTAAGTTAACAGGGAAAAATTAAGCATTGACATTAAATGATCAAGCAACCCCGATGTTAATGAAAACACGTGTGATGTCAACAGTTGTTCGAGAATTGCTCGAGGAACATATATGGACAGGATAAGTGGACTCCGGTGACAGGTATGGTTTTCTTGCAACCTGCGTCCTACCGGATTACACCGGCTTGTATGCCAATGTGTTTTTCTGTATGTTTGCCACGTTGTAAGATAAAACATGTAATGAGTTTACAGTAATTCATAGATGTGGCGTGTTCAACTCCGATACCATTTAACTTCGGCAGTGTTAACCTTAGTTAACTGAGTCTAGGATCACTTGAGAGTTCGGTATTCGGAGTATACGACCCGTACCATGGGACGTACTAACCACGGCTATGCGTGTGTTAAATGTGTGATATGTGTATGTGAATGTAGGGATCTCCCTTGTATGTTTAACCCAGTTGTAATACTGTATGAGTTGTTATGTGACAGGCTCCATAGTGGAGTTCTAAGTATTGTCTAAAGTAAGTATGTACTAATAGTAGTGAGGAATCCGGTTTGGCCGGTCGCGCGTTGTTTGGGAGAGGGTATCCTTCCTAGCCTTACCCTTCTCTTTGTTATGGTTGTTTCCCTCACGGGTTATGATCTCCCATTAGCTTACTCCAAAGCTTACCTATTCTGACTTATGATCGGTTTAGTGGGAACCTGTGTTTGTGTGGTGTGTTAGGGCCTCCAAACCCGAACCGCCTTAACTTAAGTTACTCGTCCAACTATTAGGACGGTAATGAGTGTTGGTGTTATGTATAACGAGCTTATCATGAGACTGGCAACATTCTCTAGGCTCACCAGTGTGTTTGTGATGTTTGGGTCGGTTCCTAAGCGAACCATTCCCGTTGTGTTATGTGTTTTGTTGTGATGCAGTATTCATTGCGGTATTATGTTGTGTACGTAGAAACGTACCAAGTGTTGTTAAGTGTTGTATGTAGTGTGTGATATAGGTTGTATAATGTGGAGTGTTGTATATATGTGGAGTGTGTGGATCATGGATATGATTCCCAGTTTGTGATAAGAGGCGTTTAAGGATAACCCGATTTAAGGGTATGTGTCGTCTATTAAGGAAGTAGCTCCGTTGGAGGAGAAACACTCTAGGGATGATGAAAACCATGGGTGACTTGTTAAGTAGGATGTATTATCCGATTGTTGAGCCTATTGAGGCGAAATGTTAAGTGTTGTGTGTTTATTGTCACATGCATGATTTAAATATAATCAACTGCATGCTAAGACGACAATTAGTTGTGCGTGGCCCGGTAGCATGTGGGCTGCGGGATTACCATACCAGCAAAGGTGCTGAGCCCCTTGGGGCCACCCCTTTCTCTTCTTTTCCTATTTCAGGTACGAAGTGCTGGAAGCCGTTCGAGAGTAGGACGGGTAGTCATTGTACATGGGTAAACAATTAAGTATGTATACAGTAGGTGTAGTAAGACCGAAATTGTTGTCGGCATCAGTTTATAAGTACTCGGTATAGTTGTTAAGGTGTATGTTGTTGTTATTGTTAATGGAAAGGGATACTGATGTATAGTTGCTCGGGAATTTAGCCCATCAGACCGGTACATTGTGTATGTATTAGCCTTGTTAGCCACGTGGGTGGCTAACGGCGTGTAACACCAACAAGTTAAGTAATGTGATGAGGATGTTCTTCCGCTGCAGTTTGTTGTAAGTATGTTAATGTTGGATGGGGTGTTACAAAAAGTGGTATCAGAGCGAAGTATCGCTCTGATGACTGAACTACCGAGCTTAGGAAGTACCGAGTTAGGATTTTAGTACTTTGGGTTAAGGGTTGAGTGATAGCGTGAGAGATACGCTAGTTAGGAACTACCAGTGGCTACTGGAAACCTACTATATCCTTCCCGCCCTCCACAATCCCTGTATATAACTTGGGGGAACAACGCCAGGGAGATGGAAGTCCTCTCTTACTCGGGAATACCCGATCTGGCTGTTATTAATACCCTTAGGGTACGGAGAACCTGTCATACGGTAGATCCCGAAAACTGGGAATCCGGAGACGGTCTCCATCTGAATAATGTTAACCGCATTTCATAGCAATGAATGAAGGATCTTGTGTATTGGAGAATAGAATTTCCGGCAACCTGGGTCGACATGCAGAGCAGTCGAGAATAACCAGCTTGCAACGCACCTACCGTGCAACAGGCAAGAAGTGGATTAGTGAAACCCGAGACAAGTGTCTACGGAACCACAGTTGATAAATAAAACACCAACGGTATACCAACCGACAAAGGAACTACAACGTAGTGCCCAACAAGAGACAAGTCTCAGTAACCACGACAAGTGCGTGGAACGGGCTATAAAGAGAATACAATACTAAAAAAAGGGGTCTCCCAGAATGGGAAACACCCTAGTTGATGACCGTCATATGAAGACAGTAGATCAGTGAGGGCCAACAAGGCCACTGATGACAGTATGGGTAAAAACAACAATACCACAACCGGTATGTGTTAAACCGATAGCCAGTAGCATGGCGCACTTGCCATAGCAAGTGCTGCTATAACAGGGCTGTTCGGGAATTTATAACCACTACAAAGTACTTAGTAAAGTACCATAAAGTTAAACGAGACCTATGACCATGGAAGGGCTTAATAGCCTAACCTCTGTGATTGTAAGTACACCAGTCAGCAAGAAGCTAGACTTGGTTAAGGTAAGAAGATGTTGTGAAACCATGAAAATTTTTCTTTCAACCCAGATTTTCACAAACCCTTTTCTTTTCAAACCAGATTTTCTTTCAAACCAACACTTCTTTCCAACCTTCTTTAAAACCAAACCAGTAAAACCAAGAGCAGTTGATAAGATACAACAATGGATAAACTTTCCCTCGATTAAGTTCGGGAAGCAGGGAATGAATATTGTCACGGGACAATATAAGGGAGTTGACAACAGAATACTTCACCTAGGCGTGTGACGGACACTACAAGTGTACCAACTGTGTTGTGGGACGACCGCACTCCGATAGGAGCATGTGGGCCTGACAGACCTACTTATGGGTTAGTTGGGTAAGTAGCAATGTATCAAAAGATACCCCATATATGTATACGAGTAGAGTCCGAAACACGGGAAGTAGTCGACTCCGTCTACGGTCAGCAGTATAAATCAAACGAGAGCTAAGGATTACAAGGAATAGTCGAAGTTAAGGAATTCAGTTAAGTTAGCAAGACTAAAAGGATTAGTGAATTCCTTTCAAGGAAATGTTTAAGAGTCAGGAAGTGCGAAGTGCACTAACTGTTATATAAAGACATCACATATGTCTTAAGGATCCTTAGGGATAAACATGTTAGCTGGAATGGTGACCCAGCCTGTACATGGCAAGCAGATGCCTAATGTGGACACATTAATGTGCAATGAACGGGATGAAATTCCCAGAATAAGTACCTACACTACCAGGAAATGTTAATCTTCACAGAAGAAGATAATAACCAGTAAAGAACGCGAAAGGCGTAGCTAACGGAGTGTACCAATAAGTGTGAGCCAAATGTAAAGGCATAACTTAACAACACCCAGGAGCAATCCTTGAAGGGTGTTCACATCAACAATTGTTGAATGAAATGCATGACAGAAGCACAAGGGTTGAAACTAACACACAGTTTAGACATAAATTGTCAGGAGACGGACTGACAAACCTAAGGGGCATCCCATGAAAGGAAACGGAATGCAACGACCTTGTCATGGAGCTCAGATAATATCTAAACCATGAAATGTAGTACAGAGAAGTCATATGTGTGCAGCCTACAATGAGCCCAGCTCAAGGCAAACAAGGCTAATAAGCCATAAGTAGATATGTTTTATAAATTCGATTGATGGTAGAAGTTATGTTGTATAAGTGAATAGAGTGGTAAACGAACCACTGCATAAGAGTGGGGATACCTCTCGACATTGTGACACCGCAGGAGCGGTAGTTATGTGAATGATGTAAGTATATGTGTGGAAGTTAATGTGACATGTAAATACGATGTGAGTTAGTGTTATACAATAAGTACGGTGCGCAGTAAGCGACCGTTGTATAAGTGTTGTTATAATGATGTGGCGATAAGGCCAGTTATGAGTTAAACTCAGTGGAGATGCAAGATGAGTGATGTTAAAAGACTGGGCAATAAGCCAGTGGTAGGTACTGTGTGATGAGGGACTCAGTGTGAATTCCATGGCGAATCGCATAAGGGATTTACTGTCGAGAGTTTACGCCTCTGCACTCTGTATGACTGAGTGTTTTGGTATTGCACTTGCGCAGTAATGATCGAATGAGATAGCTAGGAATTGGAAACATGTTGATTGTGGACAAATAATGTTATAATGGCCGATGCATAGGAAATGCAAGGCCGCACCAATAAAAGTACTTGTACAAAACCAACGTGGAAATATGATTAACAGTAAGTGACTACAGTAGCACTAGCTGCCAAATATCGGTATGGAATATACCCCAAAGGTTGGAAATAGCTGAGAGAGCACTACACACTAGGTAGTAGCTCAATCTCAACCGACAGTAAGTCGGAAGGAACAAGTCAATCATTGTGAAATACATAGCTGTATACACAGTAAATTGTCATGGAAGTGGATGGAAATTGTGAAACTCACCGAATCCGCTCAGGGTAAAAGATACCGTGCGTCGGTTGAGAAACCATTGTTACCAAGATGAAGGTGACAATTGGGGATGTACAATACAGTAAGAATAACAAAAGGAGCAATTAAGCTCTACAGTTATTAGAGTTTCGCAGCAGAAACTAGTGAACCAGTGATTCAAATGTACAATGTACATAATGAACATGAGTGAATGGCTAATTATTAATGCCTAAAAGCCTCACAGGCCAGGACCGAAACCGGTTATGAGTTATAACTCCAATGCGAATTCTTGGTTTAGGAACTAAACCGCCAATATGGTTAAGATCCTCTAATCAGAATCCATTGTGTAATAGACCGCGTGGAAGTTAAAACACTTCACGACGGCAGAGCATTTAAGCAATGTTTAGTGATTGATTACGTGGGCGTAATCCCTTTTAAGGGGGGTAGAGCGCAAAACCACTTGGTGTATATTACCGTACAAGTGTACGTAGTGTATGTGACTCATATTGTGCATAGCACAAAATTATTGTTTGTTTTGATGATTGGTGTGTGTGTTACGTAAACATACACATTCATTCATGGTTTAATTGTGGTAATTGCGCACAGAAGATGCGAATACCATTGTGATAAGTGTGTGTTGTTGTTAACAGTTGTGTGTGATTGTACAAGTGTGGGGAGTAGATAAACTCCCGGGGGAACAAAGCCCCGACAGTGTATAAATGTAAAATCCAGGTGTTGTATTTTGATAAAATATATGTATATATATATATGTATACTTGTTAGTGATGCATGAAAGGGCATGATACCGACATAGAACCTAGTGAGAATAAGATTCCCTAGGCAACAGTGATTAAGTGAATGGAGGTAACTGATAGACGGAGTTCTATCCTTTGGAGATGTTGTGATCATGACTAGAATGATTCGAAAGATAGAAAATTGGAAATGAGTGATTTACTTGATGCTTGAAAATGAAGTGGGAGGTGGAACTTGATTTGCATGTGATCAAGGGAAGCCGAACACAAATGGGGTGGAAGGATAGTTCAACACTGATGCTGATCACATCAGGGTTGGATGACTCTTGAAACTCCCTATAAGTGGTCACAAATAACCACGCTAAGAAAGAAGCAAAGAGCTTAAGTTGGACTTGGAGTTGTGTGTGTTTTCAAAAGGATTTTAAATTGGTATTTATAAAACGTTGATGGATACTTTACGTAATTAAAGTTCTCTTACTTAACCTCACAAGGAAATTTTTAAACTTATGTGATTGTTTTAATCTCCTAAAGGCACGGGGACGGAAGGTGTCCATCGCGACCGTGTTCTACGGGATCACAGTGTATATCAAGGATATTTTTGATTGCTATACATGCTCTGACATGTTGTGTGGTATGTGTAATGAATGTTGTTTTGACTTGGATTTCCTAAAGTGTATACTATCAAGGCCTATGAGTCTAAATGTGTGGTTACATAGACCTATGTGTCTAAAGACTGTTATGTTACCAGGACCTATGTGTCCAAATGTTGTTATGTTACCCAAGACCAGTGAGTCAAAGGGGTTGTTATGTATGTGTAAGTGTTGTTAAGATACCCGGACCATAGAGTCCGAGGTTATCATTTGGATATGTTATGTTATGTTGGATGTGAATGTGTTGCCCGGACCATCAAGTCCGAGGTTGTGATGTAAAGTGTGTTTGGTTAAGGAAGTTTATTTCCAAGTGATTCTGTGTTCTAATCTAATGATGTGTGAAAAGTGTGAACTTCGAGGACGAAGTTCTTTTAAGGGGGTAGATTGAAATACCCCAAACCTTGATATGTGGTTTAAATATCAAATTATGGTATGTAAAGGCTAAAAAGTGCCTTAGTAACATCAGTGAACAATTTAAACCATAATAAATGCAATAAAGCATTAAGACACAGTTTGAGCAAAAACATGCTCTAAGCTATGAGTGAACTTGGTTAGGACCCAAAGAGCCTACCAAGACTTGATAACATTTAATTATGATTTAATAAGGCTAAATAAGTCCTTAGGAAACTTTGGTAGACAATGAAACCAAACAAACACAAGGTAATACCTTAAAGTCAATATGAGCAAAAATGTGCTCTAAGCTTGGGATAAATGTGTATAAGACCTAATGGTCATACCTATACCTTGTTTATATGTTAATGAACATATTAAATCAATTACTAAAGAAAACCAAGCTTGAAAACAAGTTAAAACACAAAATGTGCTTTAAGGAGTCTTAAAGCACGTTTTTGAAAAATTGTCTTGTAAATGAGTTTTGAATGGCTAAATGTCCATCATTACTCTTTAATTAACATGTGTACTATATAGTATCACATTTGGGTGGCCATATTAGTGAAATCAAAAATTTCACTTCTATGTGCCTTGTTATAGTGAATAGTGATTTTTATAACTAGTTTGTAACATATAATGTTATAAGTGATTAAGTTGGTCAACAAAGACCAAACACCCTTCTATTAAATGGGGCCGGTTTTTCATGGTGTGAGTCACCAACATGTAAAAATCAAATAAGTAAGGTTAAACTTTAAGTAAAGTACTATTTGCTTTTAGTTACAAATATCTCTTAAAGCAAATTCTATCTTCATTCTCCCTTCCTCCTTCATTTCACACGGTTCTCTTCTTCTTCTCTCTCTTCTCTTCTGTTCTCTCTCGGTTGTGCTACAGCACATATATCATCTTCAAGCTTTGACCACTTGTATCTTCAGTTCCCTTGGCCAAATCAAATTCCAAGACCATATTTGTCTTAGTTAGGTCAAGCTCTACACTTCCCTCTTTTCAAATCTCCAAGAACTCAATTTTGGTGCCATGAAGATTCACCATTGAAGGAGCTTGAGCTCATCTTTTCACATATTCTTGTTCTCCTTTGCTTCAAGGTAAGGAAACTCAAAGAAAATCCATGTTTCCTCCATGTTTTGTTGTTGTCCGAAAATTCACCATTAATGGAGCTCTTATATTGCTTGTTCTAGCTTCATTTGAATCTTCCAAGGCTAGGAGGAGTCCTCTCTTGATACTTGTTCAAGTTCTTCCAATTCCAAGGTAAAACAATTACCTTAATGTGTTAAAACAATATGTGTAACTAGGGTTTACAATGAGATGAAGCATAATGCTTGAATACTCATTATGTTGTTTGTATAATGTTTAGAAGTTGACAACAACCAAACACCACCGGTTTACAAGGAACCAAGAAAGAATTTGTGAGGAAAAAGAGGTAAACAAACTATCTCAATGTAGTTTAAATGCCTTAGGAAAATGAGCTTGATTTGCTTGATAAAATACCTAAGGAGCCAATGGTGAGTGACCTAGTAAAGTGTTCTCAAGGAGACTAGTAAAGAACATATGTTTTGGTGTATGTATTTGCAGGTCAAAGGCATATTTATGTGGGAAATTCAGTGTTTAGGTTATGCAATTTAAGGGCCTAAGAGCCATGTTATTTAAGGGCCTAAGTGCCAAGCAATTTAAGTTATGCACTATATTGTGATGTAGTGCTTAATGTGTGAAGTTTGTGTATAAAATGTGTTTGATGGATTTTAGGTGTTTTGAGTGAAATAAGGTAAAAACCTAAGTGGTTGGATGTGAGTATATACTAGAGAAGCTATGGCCAAATTTGGGAAATGTGTAAGAAGTTTTAAGTGTTTAATGTGAGTTTTGGTGAACTAGAAAGTGTTAAAGGTGAATCAATGTTACTTGAGAAGAAAACATGTATTAAAGTGATTTGGAGTGATGCAAGGATTTAGGTGTTGTCTTGGAAGTTCTAGGAATTCAATGTGTGTAGTGGATGTGTTTAAGTCTTGGAGGAGTTTTTTAAGGTTTAGGTAATGTTGATGTTCAAGGAATATGATGTTTTGGTATGATGTAAAAAGGAGATTTAGTTAGTAAGAAATGATGCTTAGAGATGATGTTAATGAGGAGAAAGTGTTTTGGGATAGTAGTTATAATAGGTGAGAAGCACCATTTAGGAACCTAGTACAAATGTTGAAAGTGTTAAGGATTTTACAGGAAATAAGTAAAGGCTTAAGGAGTTAGAAAATGAGTTTCATGGATGTTTGTATGTGGATGTAAGGTTACCAAATGATGTTAGAACACATTAAGAGGCCTTAGGAGAAGTTTGGTGAAGATTGGCAAAGTTTTGGTAAGTTTAGAAGGCGACCGACCCAGGGGCCGACCCAGTTTGTGGGTCGGTCGAGCCTCTGTAAAATGTTGGGAAAATGTTCGGTGATGGTCCGACCCAAAGGGTGGGTCGGACATGGGTCGGTCGGTCAGTTTTCAAAGGTGGAAAATGTTCGCACATGGACCGACCCAGAATGGTGGGTCGGACGTGGGTCGGACGGGCATGATTATAAGGAAGTAAAAGGGGTCTGTAATGGACCGACCCAGTTGTGGGTCGGTCGGTGGGTCGGTCGGACCAAAAACATGGTTTAAGGTTATAATGATATGTGATGATGGGGATTGGTAGGTAATGATGTTATAAGGATGTTAAGGACATGTTAGGGGAGTTTTAATGACACCTAAGTGGGTTAAAAGTTGTATTGAAATGTGAGAGTAAAACAAGTTAAAAATGTTAAGTTATGTAACTAAGTTAACAGGGAAAAATTAAGCATTGACATTAAATGATCAAGCAAACCCCGATGTTAATGAAAACACGTGTGATGTCAACAGTTGTTCGAGAATTGCTCGAGGAACATATATGGACAGGATAAGTGGACTCCGGTGACAGGTATGGTTTTCTTGCAACCTGCGTCCTACCGGATTACACCGGCTTGTATGCCAATGTGTTTTTCTGTATGTTTGCCACGTTGTAAGATAAACATGTAATGAGTTTACAGTAATTCATAGATGTGGCGTGTTCAACTCCGATACCATTTAACTTCGGCAGTGTTAACCTTAGTTAACTGAGTCTAGGATCACTTGAGAGTTCGGTATTCGGAGTATACGACCCGTACCATGGGACGTACTAACCACGGCTATGCGTGTGTTAAATGTGTGATATGTGTATGTGAATGTAGGGATCTCCCTTGTATGTTTAACCCAGTTGTAATACTGTATGAGTTGTTATGTGACAGGCTCCATAGTGGAGTTCTAAGTATTGTCTAAAGTAAGTATGTACTAATAGTAGTGAGGAATCCGGTTTGGCCGGTCGCGCGTTGTTTGGGAGAGGGTATCCTTCCTAGCCTTACCCTTCTCTTTGTTATGGTTGTTTCCCTCACGGGTTATGATCTCCCATTAGCTTACTCCAAAGCTTACCTATTCTGACTTATGATCGGTTTAGTGGGAACCTGTGTTTGTGTGGTGTGTTAGGGCCTCCAACCCGAACCGCCTTAACTTAAGTTACTCGTCCAACTATTAGGACGGTAATGAGTGTTTGGTGTTATTGTATAACGAGCTTATCATGAGACTGGCAACATTCTCTAGGCTCACCAGTGTGTTTGTGATGTTTGGGGTCGGTTCCTAAGCGAACCATTCCCGTTGTGTTATGTGTTTTGTTGTGATGCAGTATTCATTGCGGTATTATGTTGTGTACGTAGAACGTACCAAGTGTTGTTAAGTGTTGTATGTAGTTGTGAATATAGGTTGTATAATGTGGAGTGTGTTGTATAATGTGGAGTGTGTGGATCATGGATATGATTCCCAGTTTGTGATAAGAGGCGTTAAGGATAACCCGATTTAAGGGTATGTGTCGCTATTAAGGAAGTAGCTCCGTTGGAGGAGAAACACTCTAGGGATGATGAAAACCATGGGTGACTTGTTAAGTAGGATGTATTCCGATTGTTGAGCCTATTGAGGCGAAATGTTAAGTGTTGTGTGTTTATTGTCACATGCATGATTTAAATATAATCAACTGCATGCTAAGACGACAATTAGTTGTGCGTGGCCCGGTAGCATGTGGGCTGGGGATTACCATACCAGCAAAGGTGCTGAGCCCCTGGGGCCCCCTTTTCTCTTCTTTTCCTATTTCAGGTACGAAGTGCTGGAAGCCGTTCGAGAGTAGGACGGGTAGTCATTGTACATGGGTAAACAATTAAGTGTATGTATACAGTAGGTGTAGTCCGAAATTGTTGTCGTCATCAGTTTATAGTACTCGGTATAGTTGTTAAGGTGTATGTTGTTGTTATTGTTAATGGAAAGGGATACTGATGTATAGTTGCTCGGGAATTTAGCCCATCAGACCGGTACATTGTGTATGTATTAGCCTTGTTAGCCACGTGGGTGGCTAACGGCGTGTAACACCAACAAGTTAAGTAATGTGATGAGGATGTTCTTCCGCTGCAGTTTGTTGTAAGTATGTTAATGTTGGATGGGGTGTTACAAATTTTGTTGGCATTCTGTGGACCCGTGAGGATCTTCTAAGGTGAGTTTGTGTGGGGTCAGGTTCTGTGTCATCTATGGTGTGGGATGATGTATCATCAAAGGTGGGGATGGGTGGTTCTGGTGAAACAAGATGAAATGGAGAAGCTTCAGATGAATTATAGGTATCTGTAGAGAGGGAGTTATCAAGCAGAAGGTTGGTGTCTGTTGGCTCAGCCTGAGAAGAAGTATGGGTGGCATTTTGGTGTGTTTGCTGTCTAGCAGTTTCTGTTCGAGTGGCTGGGGATGTGGTAGGGTTAGGAATGCTGATATCATCATAGAGAAAGGGGTTTGAGTGAGTAGTTTCATGATCTAAGGTTTTGGTGTGCCACAGTTTACTCCAGTTTTTGTCAAGAATAGGGTATATATTTTCAAAAAACGTGACATCCCTGCTAACTTGAGTCTGATTGGTGTCTATGAGATGAACTATGTGCCCTTTGGTGTTTTTGGCATTTCCTAAATAGATGGCTGCCGAAGATCTAGGGTCTAGTTTACTTCTGTCTGAGCCAAGGGTAGTAACATAGCAAAGACAACCAAAGTTTCGTATTTGGCTGTAGTCAGGAGTAATGCCATAAACCTTTTCGAAGGGGGTAAAATTTTGTATTGCTTTAGAAGGGGTTCTGTTTATTATAAAAGCAGCATGTTCTAAGGCAAATCCCCAGAAATGCGGTTCTAGACCTGATTGAAACAGAAAGGATCTTGTAACTTGCATCAAATGCCCTTGTTTTCTTTCTACCACACCGTTTTGTTGTGGTGTGTGAGGGCAACTTGTTTGATGCACGATACCTTTTTTGTTAAAAAAATTCACCCCTTCCTGTGAGCTTCCCAATTCTTTGGCATTGTCTGTCCTAATTATTCGGATGTGTGTGTTAAACTGTTTTTCAATCAGTTGGACAAAATCTTGGATAGTTTTCATGCCTTCTGCTTTAGTCTTAAGTAATTTGACCCAAGTGGATCGAGAGAAATCATCAACAAAGGTAATAAAATATCTTTTGCCCGTGAAAGTTTCAGTTCGCATAGGACCACAGATATCAACATGGACCATTTCAAAAGGCTGAGAAGTTTTTATTTCACTGGAATGAAACTGTAATCTTTTCCCTTTTGCTTGGTAACAAACAGTGCAAGGTATGATATCTACAGCAGGGAATTTCTTTCCTAATTTCATCCTATGCAATTTCTAGGGTGAAATGTGACCAAGCTTGCTATGCCAGACTAAAAAATCTTTGTATTGTTTAGATTGAACATCAGAAGTCATATTGACATCAGAAACATTATCAGCAAAATTGCAAACAGACAAGTTGTTTTTCTTCTCCCTAATACGAACAAGAAAATTTTGTAAATCTCTAGTCTTAAGCAGATAGAGCCCATTTCTCTCATAACCAATTTGAGCCTCAAGGTGAGTAGCATTATCCTGCAATGTGCAACAATTATGGGAAAACATCGCAGTCATTTTCAATCTCTTGGTTAGTTTACTAACAGAGACAAGGTTGAAAGTAAATGAAGGCACAAACAAGACATCATCAAGCTGCAGTTCATCACACAAACGAATCCTTCCTGTGTTCATTACCCTTCTACTTTCTCCATCAGGAAGGGTTATCATCTTAGTTTCAGGTAAAGCATTAAAATTGTCAAACACAGAATAATTGCCAGTCACATGTTCTGTGGCTCCAGAATCAAGAATCCAAAACAGATTAAAGTTATCAGGTGACAAACCATTAGTGATGTGTAGCTGATAATTATAAGGGTTAAGTATATTACCAGAAAAACTCCCAAGAGTTTTAGTTGAGTTGGTCCTAGTGTTGGAATTCCTTTGTTCCAGATACTTTGTGAGTTGCTCTAATTGCTCCGCGGACAGACCTTGAACAGGTGAGCTTCTGTCTCGTATCTCACCCTTCCTTTCTTCGTCACGCTCAAGAACAGCTCCCGCAACATGTTGATTTCGTTGCTGGGCATCAGAGGATGAATTCTTGCTATCAGGAAACCCTATCAACCACCAACACTCTCCTCGAGTATGCCCTAACTTGGCACAATTAGTGCACTTGAGTTGACTTTTTCTGGACGTGTTTGTATTCGGGGACGTCTTCTTGCTGGCACTCCGTATGTTAGGTTTCCTTGTTCCCGTAGAAAGCTTGTTTGCCAGGGCAATAGAATCGCCATTTTCTTCATTGCGAGAATCTGTGGTTTGTCGTTGTCTTTGATCTTGCGAGACCAGGGAATACGCCAGCTCAATGTCGGGTAGAGGCCTCATGAGTAAAATGGTACTCTTTGCGTGACGAAAATCGTCATTCAAACCATCTAGGAATTTCATAAGCTGATCTTGCTGGTTATTGTCTTGGATGGCCTTCGCCGCTCCACAAGTGCACCCACACACGCATTTGGGGTTTTTTCTTGCAGATTCAAGTCTATCCCACAACTTCTTGAGTTTTGCAAAATACACACTCACGGTGTCTTCGTTCTGCTGGAGTCGACTGATTTCTCTTTGGATAGCATAGATGTCAGGGCCGTTTGCTATATCGTACCTTTTGCAGAGAGTAACCCACATCCCATGCGCCGTTGTTTGATAGACGATGGTCTCCCCGATGTCTTTATCGACCGAATTGAGGATCCAAGTCATGACGGTGTGGTTACACCGTTCCCACATGGGGTAACGCTCAGAGGCTATGTCGGGTTCTTCAATCTGGCCATTGACTAAGCCATACTTGTTCTTCGATTTCAGAGCAATTGTTGCAGCCCGTTTCCACGAATCGAAGTTTTGACCTTCTTTGTACTTCGCAGCGAGTGTGAGTGAGGAATTATCGGAAGGGTGTAGGTAAAACGGATCATTGTAGTCAAGTTTAGTTTCGGCTAGGGTTTCTTGAAGAATCGACTCGGTTTCTTCTTCATCGTTCTCTTGCGTGATATCTTCGCCTGTTACTTCGTTCGCCATTGATGCGGAAGAGGTTATTGAAGGCGACGAAGCTCTGATACCATGTCAGGCTTGTGATTGATTATCGAGCAAGAAGAGGAGATGTAGAACGAAGAAGGAGAGTAAAGTTGTATATTGAATCGAGTTAGAGAATACAGGAGCTAGTTCTGTATGTATATCAGACTACATAACTAGCTAATACAGAACAGGGGTAAAACTGTAATACTCACAATACATATTACAATACCTGGCATATAACTACGGTAATATACAGAGTGTATATATACCATGGCTAATATATACCTAATAAGTTATGTATTTATACAAAGATATTTCCTGAAAAAATGTTTTTATGTGAACGTGATTTAAATTTGTATTAAAAGTGGCTGACCATTTCTACAGTGACGATTCATTTTTTTGTAACTATTTAGTCTGCGTTGATGACAACAAAATAACGGAAATACTATGAAGTTCTTCCAACACACCTTGAAGTTGCGATGTCAATTGCCATCCTCTTTGCAAACTTCCGCTTCAATTAAAAACAAATTTTGAAGTGGCAGTGAAATGCCCCTGATCACGTCAGCGGCTCAGTTGGATACATCCAACTAGCTATATTTGGTTGTATAGTTTGTTTATTTTTTTAAAAAAAGACTACATTCCTTCATACTACCTTCATCGCGTCATAAGTGTCCCGTTTATTTTTTGGCACGTTTTTCCACTTCAATATTAAACATATAAGATAAAATAATTTTTAAAATTAAGTTGTATAATATATAGTTTTTCACGTAAGGATTCTATTGTAAAACATAAATTTGTAAAAATATATTATCTTATAGGTTAAATATTGAAGTCAAACGACTCATCTAAATAGTAAAGTGAACGCTTTGACCGGGACAGATATTAGTTTAAGCATGAAACAAAAGAAGCTACATAACCAATCCAAATGTCATTAGATAATTTTTCCCTAGCCTTGTGTTGCCAAAAGATGAGTTGCCACATTTAGCTCCCTATTTACAAAAGACCACTTAACTCTAACAAAAGACTTCTACATCATGTGAATATCCACTATTACCACCTTTACATTAAGAGGTGGTTGACCCTTCCTTTGAAATTAACCTAAGCTAGACAATCAGTCAAAATATGAGCTTCCTTTGCTCCAGCCATCCTTGCTACCCTTAGTCCAAGCATTGCCGCCATTGCCTCTTCCACGTCTACAGAGTATTGTAATTCATCTCCCATGAGTCCTGTTGCAATGATCTTTCCATCCGTGTCTTTGCAAAGTGTCGCCGTTCCAAAATCACCACCCATCTTTACACCCCCATCCACCCAAACCTGTACAGCATTGTTGGACTCAAGGAATAAATTATCAAGAAAGTGCATGGGTAACGAGCGAGCAAGATCTGCTGTTTCCAATACTTTTTCGCATGCAGATAGCCAAATATAGGCTTTTATCCACTCGCTGAAACATAATTTGGTTTCTGGTTAACAAAATTGACCACATGTGCTTCATAATTACACACAATTAATCTAAATCCGAGCGGAGACATATATGAAGAAACCAGTCTATAATTGCATCATCTGTAGCTATTTCCACCTTATTTCCAATCCTACATAGTCCCACAAAGATTTAACAGAACTGGCAGTTTTAGAAAGCATGTAAGAAGGTCTCAGGGAGCCGGCACACAACACAATAAAGGTCTTGGGGTGTTTTACATCTTCTTGCTAAAAGTGTTTTGCAAGGAACAGTAGCGTGCAAAAATTTTCCTTGCAAACGGAGCCACCCTCGGTGGTAAAGAACATTTCCTAACCCTCTGAATAGCCTGACCGGTCATGTTTTTAGAAGCTCCCGCCTTTGAAGAGAACTTTGTTGCAATAATGTTATAGTAAGCAAATCTAACAGTGAATAATCCTGATTTTGTAAACCTCCATGCCCATCCATCACAAGTATCTGTATCACCAATTGCATAGCCAAAATAGCCGAGCATCATTCTCATTGAACCATTGTCTAACAAGATCGCTATTCCATTCTCGACCTTCTGCTATTAACCATGAAACTCGAGCCTCAGACACCAAATCATAAGGGACCAGAGACAGATTAGGGGTGCTACTATCCTTTCCTACCACCCATCTATCATAGAGTTTAATAGTTTCCTCTGTACCCACTGTTCTAGAAGTGGCATTCTTAACAAAACCAATAACATTATTGAAAGATCTTTATATTTGACTTGGGTTATTCCCCAAATGAGCATTAAGCAGGCTAACTGTTATGTAATATCTAGCCTTTAGAAGGTGAGCCACTAGACTGTGTGGGAACTTAAGGTTCCAACATTGCTTAGTTAAAAGAGCGTTATTAAAAGATTCCAAATCCCTAAAACCCAACCCCCCATCCTTTTGGCTAAATCAAAGAGAAGACCACCGTTTCCAATGTAGACCTTTCTTTCCTATTGCTTTTTTCCACCAGAAGGCAGCTAAGGCTTAGTGAATTTCTCTTACAAGTTTTTAGACATCTTTAAGACATTCATAGCATAAAGAGGGATAGATTGTAAAACATTTTTTATCAAAAGCTTCTCCTAGCTTGTGATATTCTACATCTTCAACTCTGAATTCTCGAGAGAACTCTATCTCTTATATATGCAAAGACCCTCTTCTACTCCGAAGCCTAAACAATCCCAAATCTGAAACTTCTAGAACTCTGAAACATGATGCTATTTGTTGACGCCTAATAGGAATGACACCTCTAGAAAACATAATATTAGATTCAGCAACATTAATAGACTGCCTAGATGCAACACTAAATTTTTCCAAAACATCCATTGTAGTTGACATAAGTGCCAGTGTTATAGAAAAAGATTGATAAAATTAGTTTATTTTTATATGCATATTTCATATATTAATAGTCACATTAATATTTAATTTTATTAATAAACTTTGTTTAGTTTAGTTTTAGCTGACAATTAATACTACACTACAACTGCGAAAACAAACACTTTTTCTTGATTGTAGCTACTCTGGTTATAATAGGTATATATAACGAAAGGATTTTTAAATTGATAGTACAGATTTTCTACATCATTAGTAGCTATCTTAAAAATGTACTATATGTATACAATAAATGTACTTTCAATACAGCAAATATATACTTTCCATAGCCAAGACTAAATGATTATAAAGTTTTTATACAAGAAACTGAGCTCTCATCTTAATCTGAAAAAGTACCTATACGATGCACAAATCCATGCAATCTCAATAACCTTATAGTTGGAACATACCCAATTTCTCAAGAGAGCACTTTCTTTACCCCATACATAAAAGAAGAATTTACATAGTTTGTCCAGTAACTATCATCATCTAAGAAGTTTAGGCCCTAAGTTTAAATCTATCCAAAGTGAGATTGTCTCAACAAGATTATTCAAGTCCTTAGAAACTTCAGCACGCACTATGTTGGAATTCACACCAAATGTAGCACTAACATCCTTCGCAACCGTCTCCCATGGTGTTCCTGCCGCCAAATTAGCCAAGAACTCACCTCCACTATTCACTGCATCCGCCACTGGGGGTGGAACGTCAGGCAAGGCCTACCAAAAGAAAAAAGAACCTTTTTACGTTGAATCGTCATACAATGATGGACATAACACATTTATTATGTATGCCACCAATCGTAGCATAAACTGAACCTGTTGCAACGGTAGTCCGTGATCCCCAGGCAACTTTCTAATTGACATATCCAGACTAGAACTAACAGCAGACTCTGCACTGAGGACTTGTGCCAAGGTCGAAGTCTCATCGATTGTATCATCTTGGAACTTCACTAGAAGATTTCTTGGGATGCCATAGTAAGATCGTATCTGAAACCTTGCAACAATTAGAAAAAGAGAAGCAGCCATATGCAAGAGAGTATTGATTTTTTCACTATCGCTGTAACTTGTGAAGTATATAAGACATGTATGAGCCTAATACACTAAGAAGTTCTTCCCCTGTTAAGAGGGTTGTTGACTAGTGGCCTGTGATAATATCTGCCCAAGTACGAGTAAGTTACTACTGTTCTGTATCTAACAAAATAAGAATTCGTTCTACCTACTGCAAACTGACAACAAGCAAGACAACAAACGATAAAAAGGGAATGTCACCAACATAGATCGCTGATGAAAAAAAAGTGCTCTAAGTAATCTAGAAACATAAAGAAACATACCGGTAGCACTGCAAACATTTCAAATTCTTAATTTAGTGAGAAGGGTTATCAACTAATTACTACATATCCGGGACTTTGAAACAATGGAACAGGAAAAACATTGCACATGATAACGAAAGATACTGTCTCTCTATTCCTTTGATCTCCAAATTCCTTGCAACAAATCTTCTAAAATGTCATTACAGAGATTTGCAACATACGGCTGAAATGGGCAATCAAAATCGTCTAGCATATTTCTAACAGAAGAATAATGCTGTTAGCAATGCTGTAGGTGTAGTTCAACAAAATTGCCTAAAACAAATGTTCAGTATTGAACTATACTAGATAGAATATAAGTATTTAACTACACGTATGGACTAACGCCCATAACTAATAATAGGTCCAACGACACTCCACCTCAAGGTGTACCGTAGATATTCTATATTTCTAATTGGGGATGAGATCATAAAATCTAGGGATGTAGAGAGGCTTAGTGTTAAGAGGCTTTTTGAGTAAGAACCAAAACTAACACCCAAAGTTGGCAACTATGTGTTGAGTCATCTAAGATTACTCTTTGAATTGTAATAAAGAGAGAGAAAGATTGTATATGTGTTTAGTTTACATGGTTCAATCACCAGGAGTAGTCGAGATCACTCAACTTTTCTTTTTCAGCAAAAATATCCAGGTAAAGCGAGTGCAATCTCGTATATTATATGAGAGAGACCTTACTTGCATGGAAGACTAGAAAGCCTAAACAAAATTTGAGAGGACTACAAGCCCCAGAAGAGGTCAACGACGCAGCTAGGCAAAGAAGATGAAGGCGATGGAAGGGCAACTATAAAACTCTGGGCTCTGGCGCCATGTAGTTGGAGAGAACTCCTATTATTAATCTAAAGAGAACGTTCTCGTATTTATAGCGAGTATACAGCAGACAAGATAGAATATAACTAATTAATTGTACATAGACCAAAGCCCATAACCAAGAATAGGCCCGACAACAACAAATATTCGAAATACACAAGAGCCAGTAACAACATGGGATTAGCACTGCAGACATTTCGAATACTAAATTCAGTGGAAAGGGGTTATCAATTAATTACTACATAAGCTGGACACTGAAACAATAGAACAGAAAACATTGCTCAACCATAACAAATGATACTACTTTCCATCCGTTTCCTTGTTCCCAATTTCCTTCTAATATATCCAAAAAATCATTTCAAAGATTAGCAGCAAACAAGTGTCCGAAATGGGGAACCACAATCGTCTAAAGTGTTTTCAGTCAGTTAAATCAGTCAAATATAAAGTTCACCAAATTCAATGACAAAAACAAACGAATAGTAACATTGAGTTCCTGTAAAGCATTTCAGAACAGGAATTATTTCATCATGCAAGGAAAAACATGCCAAAGGTGGAAGAGTTACATACAAGACGTCTAGTTTCTTCAGGTTTTGGAATGAAATTTTCTCTTCCCTGAACCAAGTCCGAGTACAATGGTGGCAGTTGCTCAACTAGCGGAAGAACTTGCTTCATGACTGAGGGGCTCAGGTTCTCCAATTGCTTCAAAGTCATTTCAGCCTGCACATGTGCCAATCACACCTCTTTACACTTTGTTGAGTCAAGAAAAATAAAAGTGGGGTAAAACGATTTTCCTATGTAACATCTTCAGAAGGATCTCTAACTTTCTGGCTTCCAACGGATCAGACATCCATTGCACCATGAGCAATTGGACATGAAATACAGCCGATTCCTCATAACGATGAAAAGCAAGCAAACTACAATGTAATGCAAACTTTATATCTAGCGCAAAGCAGCAGCCAACCACAATGATTCATATCAGTTATCTGCATTTAGTATTCTCACTTACTAGGATACTTCTCAATTTCCCTTACTCTCTGTACTCAAGTTCGAAGTTTAGGTAAAAAAAGATATCTCCCTGACAATCAAGGAAGCATAATCAATGAGATAAATGCTCACCCCAAAGCGAACTGTTGGAGATGAAATTATCTGAGACAGGAGTGGAGCAATGCCTTGAGCAACTGGGACAAGAACCGGAGAAAACAAAGGAATAGCTACACTAGCCTCCTGTAAAAGCAAATAGAAAGGGAATTCGTAAAGACTATATATTGCAAATAGGACAATATTGTAGTTGTATAACTCAATAAAGTCTCACGTTACATAAAAGCTAAACATAGGAGAATATCTAAACCTCTAGGTGTAATGTAAAATAAGAAAAGAAACCATGATACTGAGACCAACCAAGCTAAGTAAGATGAACAAGCAAGAAAAAACCATAAGAAGACATGGCAGAGGGTAAACAGAGAAGACAAGAAATCAGGTCATCCAAGCAGCGACTAGGAGGAGACCTAATTTTCTATCGAAGTTGTTTCCATTTCAAGATACATTTGGAAGCTTCCAGCATAGAAGATTAAAGATCTATTGTGCAGGAGAAATGTGCAAAAAAAAAAAATTAAAATAAGAATGAAATCAAACTGAGCTTCCAAACATCACATATGATCTCAATCTTGTCTATGGAACAGAGTGTAAAAACTTAGCAACTCCCCCTAGTGTTTGTTGTGCAATAGGAAAACCAAGTACCTTGTTGTTAAAGGACATGAAAACATTCCCCATCCGCTGAACAGCATATCGAGATCCTGGTCAAGAGAACGATCTGGTTAGTATTACCAATACTTAAATGAAATCCATCAGACATTCTACTAATAAAAAAAATTGCGCCATGCCTACCAATAAGTAAGTGGATGACAGAGCCTAATGAATGGCCAATACCAAAAGTTGGAAGATCGGTTGCCTGTTGAACCATCCAAATGATGAATCAGAAACTTCAAGATGCAATAGTACACGGGTTTTCACGCAATATGATATGGGCTTACTACTTGTAAATATCGAAGGCATCGGTCATATTTGAATTGCACTTCATCGGCAATAAGAAAATGATCCAAGCCACTAGCATAAGGAGTTGCAATCACCAAGATTCCTCTACAATGCAAAAAGGTGTTACCATCATCTAAATCATAGCAGGCTCTCTATATGTTAGATGTTTTAGAATATGACTTTGATTATTGAGATGTAACCATTGGTCAATTGAAATGTATGGGGATACAGAAGGAAAGATGTAAAACAAAGCAAAATTGTTTGTCAAAATAATTGTCACAAACCAATCTTAATTATGTTTCAACCTTAATATAATCATACAAAGGTTAACGTGTAAAATCATCGAGTCAAAATCTATATCAATCCACTAGGACATATAAGTACCACATGATGTGGAACGAAAGTGGGATAAGGTGGGGAAAAGTAAGCAAGCATCATGAGCTCATGATATACGAGGCAGATCTTCAAATGTCAATGAAGCGTTACAGGAGATTAACTAAAAATGATACACCCATCCCATTTTGAGTGTATTGTATGCCAACAGCACACGAGTTAAGGCACACACAGCAAGAAACTAAGCAAAGTTGCAATAATTACATGAAAAGGTAAGCATCAAGTAATTAAGGGAAAATTACATGCCCCACCTATGACGTTTGGCAAAATTTCATGCTCCACCCACATGATTTCAAAAATTACTTTCCTCACCCATGTGGTTTCCCCTGTTTTACATCCAGCAACTTTTCTAATTTTTGTTTAATTCAAAAGATGCTTAAACGTTGTCCAAAATTGATAAAACTTTATATGGATGATGCTAAAGTGTTATATTTTGGTTCAGTGAGAAGTCTAAAGTGTTTTAAGCTTAAATGTGACCTGTGGGACCCAATGAACATGTCACATGTTTCATTGGGTCCCACAGGTCACATTTAAGCTTAAAACACTTCGAATTTGACATAAGATCAAAATATATCACTTTAGCATCATACATGTAAAGTTTCATGAATTTCGGACAACATTTAAGCATCTTTTGAATTGAACAAAAATTAGAAAAGTTGCTGAATGTAAAACAGGGGAAACCACATGGGTGGGGAAAGTAATTTTTGAAACCACGTGGGTGGAGTGTGAAATTTCGCCAAACGTCATGGGTGGGGCATGTAATTTTCCCAATAATTAATGAAGGAAAAAATTCTATTGAAAATTATAATTCATTTTATTTGTTTTTATGGACTTTGAATGTTATGTGGGTATAAACTAATATTTTCTCTATTCAAGGCCTGCAGTAAGACTATCACAGGGCAAGATGAACATTCTTATGAGACAATCAAAATGGTATGAACAGACGATAATACTCAGTTGATATATTTGGTTCAGGTTGGCTTTCTCATATTCACATATGCATCAACGAAAGTTCAATATGATGTTTGGCTCCTAATCTGGTCTGAATAAATTGATTGCTTGAAGATAAAAGGAACTCAAGATCAGATGACTTACAGCCTCACCTTTCTAACTATATCCAAATCGACTCCTTGGAGACTCAAACTCAAATCACAAAGGCCATGTGGTCCTATTAAATAAATTGCATGTTAATCAAGAAGGGATGAGGTAATAAAACAGTGAGCCTCACTTTTCACATAGCCGTTCAAGGAACAAGCGGTAAGTAAGTTGTGGTGCAGCTCCAACAAATATGCCACCAACAAAGTGCACGATAGCACTTGGCTTCTTGTTCCATGGTTCCAGAACCCACGATCCCTTGAATGATGCAGAAATACGATACAGGTTACAATAAAGAACTGCACATCAAATACATTTAGACCACAACAATCCCACAAACACCAAAACTGATGAGGGACGACATAAGCAGCCAGGACTTCAGAAGAGCCTGGCTTCATAGCTCCAGGAAGCGAGAATAAACACATCCAAAATATACTCAGTCAGACTCCAAAATAGATAATGTGTGAGTGAGTGAGTGAGTGTGTGTGTGTGTGTGAGAGAGAGAGAGAGAGAGAGTGGGTGCATGAGTAAGTGCGTGAGTGTGCATGTTAGTGTTCACTATCAATATTGCGAAGTAGAAACCCAAAAGAAGTATAGGAGTTAGCAATAAGGCGCAGATCATAGGGTCTGAAAGACGGAGAAAGGCACAAAACGTTGACCTCATGGAGGAAACACAAATTTTGCTTCTCCATTATATCCGACATAAGGAAATCCATCTTTCAGACTTGTGGGAAAATAAGTCTTGTCTTAATAGTCTCTGTGCATGAAAGAAAATGTCTTCCACTGCAAAAAAAAAAACTGCACGCTACTGAAATTACAAATAGGAGTTCCAAAACTAGTTACAAAAGTTCATCAACATTCCTGCAAGCACCATGTTATTTCTAGTCATATCATCAACATAAAAACAGCAGCAGAAGAAGAAGAAATTGGATAGAAAATTTGTTTGACATCGTTAGAGCCCACATTGCAGCAAAAAAAGACAAGAGAAATGGTTTATTAACCTAAAAGTATGACAGACAACATATAACAATAGCTTTACTACACTTTACTCAAAAGCCAAGCATTGCAACTCTCTTTTCATCCATCTCTTAGTTTTTCTCATATATTTTCCATTTTGCTACTTAGAGACAGTAAGTCAACCAATACTCTACAGCTTTGTACACAACATCTTGTGCTAGCCACATGCACTCTTGTCAGTTGTTATGAAGCAAATTATATTTAGGGAATTAAGATCCCCAATTCAAGATGAATATGGAGGCATCTCGGAAATTGGAGGTTGACAAGAATAAAAACGAAATGAAGCAATTTCACATATAGTATCTACCAAAGAAAAATGGCACCTCAACTTCAGTCCAATTGCTTGAGCCACTCCAAGCACCTTGAGACTGTTCAACAGCACTGGTGAGTATTCTGTGGCCAGAGAAAAAAGAAATAGTTATAGCATGTCCACCTTTTGATTTTCATCACCCTCTACCACCCTGACATAAATCAACCTCTGCCAGAAGGTAGAATAATAGCAAATTAGGGGCTGAATGCCCTAAATAAAAGAGTTGCTATTAGTAAGTTTGCTAATGACAATAAGGTGGGAGTCTTCGCTGAGTTGGAGACTAGACCATGGGGGAATAAGTTTGAGAATGTGGTTAGCTACTTTAAGAATAATTGAAAGTGTGTTTATGTTGGCAGACCTATAACGAATAGGCATCATTAGTCGAAGAAATAGTGTCTACTATTTCTGTAATTATTTAGGCTCTTATGTCTGTCCAGTACGTAATTAATTGTACCTGTTCAGTTATTTATATTTCTTAGACAAACACTTACAAGGTGTCTCTTTCTTTAGGGTATCTAGACACTTGGAGTCTATATAGGGTTGTATATCTCCTTCCACATCATCAAACACAGAATAAAGTACTCAGAAAACTACATTGTATCAGCCTAAACCTATTCCCTCCTCTTCTCTGGCTGTCGTCAGCTTCTTCAACCCTAACACTAAATCTCTGGTTGCGCCTCCAGCACTAAATCTCCAGTACCAAACCTTTTTCTGGGTGTCTTTGCCATATACTGATGTTCCTCTCTCCTGCGATGCTCTCAGCTCATCGCCTCTCTCCCTGGTGCATCTCTAAACGTCCTGCACCAACAACATCTTCTAGGTGTCTCCACCCCTCTCTTTATTATTCCAGTGTGTCTCTTTACTAAGAATTAAATCATGTCAAAGGAAGCAACTTTGCATTCTGCATCGAGCCACCCAGACCACTCCACCATTGTAAGTGTTGCTGCCGCCGCCCTCAGACACCAGAAGTTCAACTTACCCCCAATCCATTCATCCTATCGTATCAATGGATCAAACTACCTTGAATGGGCTAGAGTGGTGAATACTCTTCTCCAACAAAGACCTTGATGACCCCTTCACAAAATTAAAGCCAGCAGAAGGGGACAATGATGCGGGGTGCCAGAAAGTCAATGCCAATTGTCGTGCCTGGTTATGGGACTCTATGGACCCAATATTAGTAGCAAGCGTCTTCATCTGGACACAGCAAAAGAGATTTAGAATTTCATACAGCAAGCGTACTCTTCGGCCAAAGATGGGCCTAAGTCTATGATTTATGGCTTCAAACCATAACTCTCAAGCAAGGTACTCGATCTGTCACATAATAAGCTACTGATCTCCAGCGGCGGAGGTCTGAACTTGATCAGTATCAATCCTGTACTTGGTCTTGTGCTGCTGATGACACTCATCACAAATAGGTACCTAAAACAGCGGTGCTTGTACTGCTTCTTATCCGGAATGAATTAGTCGAGCTCAAATCCTTAACAACACTCCTCTTCCAGCTCTGCCCTTTGCTATAGCTACGGTAAAACATGAAGAGAGCAGGTGCAACATCACATTGGACAATAAGTCAGTGGACAGCACATCTCTGGCTGCAAAAACTGTTTCTAAATACTAAGACACTCACATAAAAAAGAGGAATATGGTGCGATAACTGCAAGCGGCCTAATCAAAATATTGACAATGCTGGAAGATATATCCTCGCAGAGAACCAAAAAGGGTCAATACTGACATTGCTGGTGCTGCCTATGCGAATTCTGCCTATTCTACACATGGCAACTGCTGCGCCGTCATCCATATCTCAAGAAGAAATACAGCACCTCAGAGCAATGTTGCAATCTCTTTAGACCCCTAATGATTCTGGTCATAGCTCTCCATGAATATGTGTCTTAATACTTCAAAACGAACTCCACATTCAGATTGGATCTTGGATTCAGGCACTATGTTTAAAGTTATATTTTAAAGGAGGAAGCTGATTAAGGGACAACTTAAGCTCCTTAATAAGACTAAGTTCAGCAACCTTACACGTGAGGCTGATGATGCAAGGAGTAAACTTCATTTGGTGCAACAGGAATTAAGCAAGAATCCTTTCATTTCTAATCTAATCTAGTGCGAGAATGAAAGAATTGCTGAATACAATGAGAAAAGGGAAAGATAGCATTCTCAAGTGGCTCAGCAAGCGAAAATTGATGGGATCCAATAGAGGGATGAATCTAGTGCCCACTTGTAGGAGTATCCAAAACCGAACTTTGAAAAAAAATCGGATTTTGGTTATAATTGAATTAACCGAAATTCAGTTCAATAACCGAAGTTTAGTTCAATAACTGAAAACCGAAATTTTATTCCACTTAATAACTGAATCAAAAACTGAATTAGTTGTGGTTAACTGCAATAAATTCGGTTAATTGAAAATTTTAAAAGAAAAATTACGATTTTTATTAATATTTATATATTTTAATTAAAAAAAATTAATCTAAAAAAATTATTTCGGTTACTCGGTTTACTGAAATATTTTTTCCTATCATTGAAAACCGAACCAAAATAAAATTTGGTTAACCGGTAACCAAAATTTAAACAAAAAAAAAACGGTTACAAAATACGGTTAAAAAAATCAAAAAAATTCGGTTTTCGGTTATATCCAAATTAACCAAAACCGTATGGACAGCCCTAGTGCCTAGTTTCATAGATTTGTGGCTGCTGAGAAGAATTCCTCAAAAATCCCTTTGTTACTGGATCAAGGAGGAAGAAAAATCACTGAGGAAGGAGACTACAAGCCATATGATCGAGTTTTACCAAAACCTTCTTGGAACAACTCAACAAAATAGACCTTCAATGAACTGGGATACATTTGAAGGGAAAATTGCATCAGCAGAGATGAATTATGCGCTGACTAAACTATTGATAGGCCTAGTTCTTATGGGCCCCATCTGTTCTTTCTTTATAAGTTTATTACTTAAATATTCTTGGTAACTTATTACTCTTCAAGCTAACTTGTATAGATCCTAGGTCTATATAGGGCTGTATTGATTCTTTTCAATTCATGTTACTAAGATCTATCTCTTCTGAACTACACGGTATTAAGAGCATGATCTTTCCTTTGCCGCCACCACCCTAGTCCTTCAAAGGGCTGGTGCCACCCTCTCTCTCACATTCCTATCTTTCTTCAGCGCCTACCTCCCTCCCCCCCCCCCCCCCCCCCGCTCTGCTGTGTCATACATCTGCCGCTGTCCTACTGCCACTGTCTTTTCCGCGTTGCCGCCCTGTTATCCTCCCTGTGTAGTTGTTTTCTCAATACTGCCGGACTCTTCGTAGTGCTGCCATAATCTGCAAGGGCTGTTTCTACTTCAACTTCTTTTGGGGGGAGTGTCTCTACCCGTCTACATATTTCCAAAGTACGAGTCTCTTCACTACAGGATCCATCATGTCGAGTGCCTCAAGTCATCTAGACTCCTCAACCATTGTAACAATGCTGGCGCTGCTGCTACTGCTCTCAGACCCCAACAATTCGACCTTTGCCCGGTTCAATCGTCCTATCACTATACGGGTACGAATTACCTTAGGTGGTCTAAGCTTGTGTCTACCCTTCTCAACAGCAAAGATCTAGAATCACATATGACTAAACCTCCACCAGCAGAAAGAGATCCCAGTGCTGATAATTAAAAGAAACTTGATAATAATATGGTGTGTGGTTCTGGGACCTTATGGATCCCAAAATCAGCAGCACTTGCCTCTTTTTTTACACTGCCAAGGAGATCTGGGAATACATAAAGGACTCTTGCTCTTCTGCTCAAGATGGGGCCTTTGTTTATGACCTATGGCTCCAGACTATGACTGAAAAAAGGCACTCGGTATGTGATGGGAACGGGAATATAGGAAAAGGGCAGTATCGGTATGTTTATTCCCGTAGGAACAAGGGGACCACGGCTAATTGATAATGTTTTGGGTTGGTTGTTATTTTGGTACTATCGTACGGTTTGTCGGGTAGTGATGTGTGTATAGAGTATGGCTATTTAAGGAAAGGCTGGGGGGCTGTAGTAGGCATCGACTATTTTGAATATTCCTTGGCCACACTTGTGGATTGGCAGGCTGAGCCTGAGTTACCCTTTTTGGCAGGACATCGTCCTGAACTATCCTATTACTGTTTCATTGTTTTTAAATGGTGAAATACCCACCATAAACAACATATAACGTAATCAAAAGTTCACACGCCAAAAGGATGGTTTCATTGATAAATTGGGAAAAACAATGAAACAGTAATAGGATAGTTCAGGACGATGTCCTGCCAAAAAGGGTAACTCAGGCTCAACCCGCCAATCCACAAGTGTGGCCAAGGAATATTCAAAATAGTCGATGCCTACTACAGCCCCCAGCCTTTCCTTAAATAGCCATACTCTATACGCACATCACTACCCGACAAATCGTACGATAGTACCAAAATAACAACCAACCCAAAACATTATCAATTAGCCGTGGTCCCCTTGTTCCTACGGGAATAAACATACCGATACTGCCCTTTTCCTATATTCCCGTTCCCATCATCCCTCCCCCGAAGAAGAACCACCTTGTCCTCAAGGTGGAAGTCGGGAAACTGCTGCTGGATAGTAGAGTACTCCTCCCATGAATCCTCGAACTCCGGGCAATCCTTCCAACGCACCAACACTTCCAGCGTGTCATCTGCTCGCTGTCGCACTTGAATGATATCAGCTGGGGTGAGCAGAAGCTCCATGTCTTCAGTCAGATTAGAGGGGAATGTTGCTTGTGCAGTGGCTCCGTTGATTGATTTCTTTAGCTGAGAGACGTGTACTGTGTGGTGGATGCGGGCCTCCTGTGGTAGCTTCAGTTTGTATGCGACTGGACCCACACGTGCCTCAATCTCAAATGGTCCGAAAAAACGTGGACTGAGCTTTGCGTTTCTTGGTCCTCCAAGAGAACGCAATCGGTATGGCCAGAGTTTGATGTAAACCCACTCACCCACTTCGAAATTGACCTCCCTTCAGTGTTTATCAGCATACTGTTTCATCCGCTGTTGAGCCTTGGATAGCTTTGCTTTCAGCTCATCCAGGGTGGCATCCCGCTCCTCTAACTGTGTGTCAACTTCCTGCAATGGGGATGTCAACGGGGGGTACCGCAGCAGTACGGGCGGATCTCGGCCATAGAGTGCCTTGAAAGGAGTGGTGCCCGTGTTCCTGTTGAAGGTCGTATTAAACCAATATTCTGCCCATGGTAACCAGCGAACCCACTGCTTGGGTTTTGCAAAAGAGAAACTGCGGAGGTAATCCTCTAAACAGCGGTTAACCACTTCGGTTTGCCCGTCCGTTTGGGGATGGTATGCGGAGCTGAAGTTAAGAGCAGTTCCCGATTGTTTGAAGATTTCTTGCCAGAAATGACTGGTGAAGATGGGGTCACGATCAGAGACAATTGACCTTGGGATGCCGTGAAGTCGTACGATTTCCCGAATGAAAACAGCAGTGACATCCTTGGCTGTGTACGGGTGTGATAAGGGCAGAAAGTGTGCAGATTTTGTGAGCCTATCAACCACCACCATAATAGTGTCGACCCCTCTCACTTTGGGCAGCCCCGTGATGAAATCCATTGAGACATCCTCCCAAACATTCTCAGGAATTGGTAGGGGCTGTAACAGTCCCGCTGGTGCCAAGGAACTATATTTGATCTGTTGGCAAATAGAGCAGGCTGCGACATATTCCTTCACTTGTTTCTGCATACCCTCCCAGTAAAAAGAGTTGCTGATTCTTTTGAAAGTGCGCAGGTACCGGAGTGGCCACCTATTGGTGAGTTGTGGAATTCCCGGAGGAGGCCTGGAATAAGAGCGGACTGCTTCGGGATAGCCAGTCTTCCCTTGTAATACAGGCGCCCATTTAACAACCTGAAATCAGAGTGGCTCCCGGGGTTGATCAAGAGATCCTCTCTGATTTTTTTCAGCCTCGGATCTGCGTCCAGTTCATTCTCCAACTGCTGCCAGCCACTGAATTCTATTACAGAAAAAGCCCATAGTGCTGTAGCATTGTGTTCAACCCGGGAAAGGGCGTCTGCTGCCTTATTCTCCCTTCCGGGCTTATAGTGGATCTCAAAGTCGAACCCCATCAGCTTGAGAGCCCACTTATGCTGCCCTTCCGTCAGCAACCGTTGCTCCCAAAGATGTTTCAAGCTTCGCTGGTCGGTTCGAATAATGAAGTGCCTCCCCAATAAATAATGCCGCCACTTAGTAATAGCGAAGACTACCGCCATCAGCTCTTTTTCGTATGTGGATTTGAGCTGCGCGCGGGGCCCCAGTGCTTGGCTGAGGAATGCTATCGGTCTGCCCCCCTGCATCAATACTGCACCCATGCCTTTTCCGGATGCATCGGTCTCTACGGTGAAGGTTTTTGTGAAATCAGGCATGGCGAGTATCGGGACTGTAGTCAGCCGCCGTTTCAGTTCGTCAAAGGCTGCTTGTGCTTCAGTATTCCAGCCAAATCCGTCCTCCTTTAACAGATTGGTAAGCGGCGCTGCTATCACCCCATACCCTTGGACGAATCTGCGGTAATATCCGGTGAGCCCGAGGAAACCCCGTAGTTCTTTGACTGATTTCGGTATGGGCCACTCCACCATGCATCTGACTTTTTCTGAATCCGCTTCTACCCCCCACGCTGAGATCAAGTGACCGAGGTATTCCAACTGTAACTGCCCGAACTGACACTTCTTCAAATTGGCTACTAGGCTGTTCTGCTGTAGCAGCTGGAGTACTGCCTCCAGGTGTCTATAGTGGTCTTCCAAGTTCTTGCTGTACACCAGAATATCGTCAAAAAATACCAAAACGAACTTTCGAAGAAAGGGCTGAAATACCTCATTCATAACCGCTTGGAATGTCGCCGGGGCATTGCGCAAGCCAAATGGCATTACGAGGAACTCGTAATGCCCCTCATGGGTACGGAAAGCAGTTTTTGGCACATCTTCCTCCCGGACACGGATCTGGTGGTAGCCGGATTTCAGATCCAGCTTGGAAAATATAGTAGCACCTTGCAACTCATCAAGCAGCTCATCAATCACCGGGATTGGAAATCTGTCCGGGATTGTCACTTCATTCAAAGCGCGGTAATCCACGCAGAATCTCCACTCCCCGTTCTTCTTCTTAACCAAGAGCACGGGGCTGGAATACGGGCTATTGCTTGGTCTGATTAGCCCGGCAGTGAGCAGCTCCCTAACAATCCGTTCTATTTCCCCCTTCTGGTAGTACGGGTAACGATAGGGCCTCAAGTTGGGTGGGTTTGCTTCTGCTCTAACTGGGATAGCATGGTCGTGGAAGCGTGACGGAGGGAAGAAAGTTTCTGTCGAAAATACCTGCTGGTGTCGCGTGAGTAGCCACTGAATTGTTTCATCTGATGTTGACACCTTCTCAGAGGCTCCCAACGGCGCATCAAATGGACAAGGAGACCGCCTCCTTCCTCGGTCAAGGTGCGCACCATGGTCCTGGCAGAAATTCCAGATTGGACATGGATGGGTCGCCCTGTAGAGTAATCCACCTATCTCCCTGTTTGAATCGAATAGACCGCCGCCCCCAGTTAGTCCGAGTGTCTCCCAATGACTCCAACCACTCCATTCCCAAGATTGCATCCACCCCTTGCAGATTGAAGGGTAAGAAATTCTGACAGAAAACTCCCTCCTGAATTGTGAATTTAATGTCACGGCAGATGCCTTGCCCCTTCACACACGCGCCGTCACCAACCAGCACTCCAAAATTGGTGGAGCTATCCGGCCTGAGACCCAATCTACTCAACGCCTGTTGTGCCACGAAGTTGTGGGTTGCCCCACTGTCTACCAGTAGCACCGTGTTAATCCCGTTAATCTCCCTTGTTAATTTCATTGACCATCGAGCCGCAATCCCTAACAGAGACAGATGCGAGAGGTTGGCTTGGAGCGGTTCTTCTTCTTCACTTGGGTCCGGTTCGCCCTCCCTCGGTTCGGGTTCGTTTCCTGAACCGGCCGCCAGGTCTTCCTCCTCCTCTAGAGTTAGAAGTCTGAACCCTGGGTTTTTGCATCTGTGGCCCGGGTACCATTTAACGCCACAATTGTAACATAAGCCCAACTTCCTTCTTCGTTGCTCTTCCAGGGAGCGCTGGCTTGCTGAGGAGTTCGGCCCAGCAGAAGATGTGGAGCCCGTGGAAACGGCTGGTGTCACACGTGGGCCGCCTGACTTCGGCCCAAAAGAACTAGCGGAGCCCTCCTTCCAACTAGAGTGCGCCGTCTTCTCCGGTATGACGCTGCGCGAGTTCCCACCGGTCAGGAAACGCGGTTTCATCAATGACCAGGTAGGACTCTTCTCCACCCTATACTTCGTGATTCTCTCCACCGCCGCATTTTTCTCCTCCCACCTCTTGCGCCACCTTCATCAGTTCCGGTAGCGAGTCCGGCTTAAACAGCATAACTTCAGCCCGAAGCTCCGCCTTCATGCCTGCTTTGAAGACGCTTTTCAGCATCTCATCCGATAATCTTAGTTTCGTGGACAGTCGCTCAAACTGCTTGCGATAATCCAGAAGAGTCCCATCTTGCTTCAACGCCATTAATTGGTCCATCTGACTTCCCTCCGCCACCGGACTAAAACGCAGGATGAGAGCATCGCGGAAGGAATCCCAGTCTGGTATCCCGACCTGGTCCTCCATCCAAGAGAACCAATGTAGGGCCTCTCCTTCCAAGCAAACCATGGCTGCTCGAACCCGATCTTCCTCTTTGATTCCGCAAACGGAGAAATATCTCTCCGCTCTACATAACCAGCCGCGTGGGTCACTCCCCTCAAATGTGGGCATCTTGATTTTTCGGACCCGCAGTCCCCTGTCATCGCCGCTCCCGCGACCCCTTCCAGGTCCACCGCCGGTGACCCCTGAGTCAACCTCCTGCATCACTTCCCTTCTTTCCATCAATCTCACCATCGCTTGCATGTCCCTCTGCAAGCCGTCGACAGTACTACACAGGTTAGCAATGGAGGTTTTCATCTCCCCCATCTCTTCTCTTATCGCCAGTTGTTCCTTCTCCATTTTCTCCATTCTCTCTGTGCGGGTGGCTACCATTCAGGACCGGTTGCTCTGATACCAAATGGTGAAATACCCACCATAAACATATAACGTAATCAAAAGTTCACACGCCAAAAGGATGGTTTCATTGATAAATTGGAAAAAACAATGAAACAGTAATAGGATAGTTCAGGACGATGTCCTGCCAAAAAGGGTAACTCAGGCTCAGCCTGCCAATCCACAAGTGTGGCCAAGGAATATTCAAAATAGTCGATGCCTACTACAGCCCCCAGCCTTTCCTTAAATAGCCATACTCTACACACACATCACTACCCGACAAACCGTACGATAGTACCAAAATAACAACCAACCCAAAACATTATCAATTAGCCGTGGTCCCCTTGTTCCTACGGGAATAAACATACCGATACTGCCCTTTTCCTATATTCCCGTTCCCATCAGTATGTCACAGAGTAAGCTATGGGTCTACAATAGCGATGGTCAAAACTAGATCAGTTTCAAATATTTACTTGGTCATGTGCTAATGAGGTTACTGTTCACAGAAACTATCTTAACCAGCACGTACATTAATGTCTCCTATTTGGATTAAATCCTGAATATGACCACTTACGTGCTCAGATCCTCAACACCACTCCTTTACATGCTCTTCCATCTTGTATAGCTATCGTCAAGCAAGAATAAAACAGGTATTACATCATGATGAATGTCAAACCTATTGACAGCACCGCTCTTGCTGTCAAAAACTCCTCCTAAAGTTGCAACAGAGCCTCAAACATACTGTAACCACTGCAAAGTGCTCCAATCACAACATTCATCAATGTTGGCATATCCTCACCTTCAGAGAGAAAAGAAAGGCATAGACAAATGTGGACAAAGAACAGGACAAGTGAACTCAGCCACTTCCATGTCCAAACCTAACAACAGTTCATCTGCTGAACCTTCACCGACATCTCCAAAAGAGCTAAAGCAACTCAGGATGATGCTGAAATATCGTCACACCACTGGTGATTCCGATCAGTGTTCTCTTGCTTTTCAAGGTAAAATTTCCAAGCATTTTTGTCTTAGTGCTTCTGAACAGCCTCCAACCCCAAATTGGATCCTTGATTCAGGTGCTACCTCTCATATGACATTTGTCTCTTCTTTACTTAAAAATTATCAAACTTATTCCCCATATAAGAGCATCACTACTATTAATGGAACCTCTACAAATGTCGCTGGTTTGGGCACTGTTATCTTTATGATCAATCACACTTACAGCAAACTTTACATATCTCTTGCCAAGAATCTGACCTCTATCTACAAGCTTACTGTTGACCTTCGCAGCTTTGTTGTCTTCATTGCATCATTGTGGATCTTACAGGATCTACACAAGGAGAGGAAGATTGGAACTAGTAAGTAGTGGCATGGCCTGTACTACCTCGGTATACCTACTATTATGAACTCACCAAAAGCCCTCGTCTCCACCACTGATAATAACACTGCCATTTGACTCTACCACACACATTTTGGACATCCGTCTTTTCATTCACTAAAACCTATGTTTCCTCACATGTTTAGTGGTCTAGATAATTCGGTATTTCATTGTGATGTGAATGAACTGTCCAAACATACACGTGTCTCTCTTCCTACAAGTAATACAAGTAGTTACGCCCTTGTTCATAGAGTTGTTTGGGGCCTTCCTTCTAGTACTAGTGTCTGTAGCTCAATGGTTTATCACTTTTCTTGAAACTTGTACTAGATTTATGTGGGTATTCTAGATGGAAACACCAAAGTGTGGTTAGCTTTATTATTCCCAACTTTTGTGACATGATCCATAACCAAATCTCCACTACAGTAAAGTGCCTCCACACTAATAATTCTACAGATTACTTAATCGAACCATCACATCCTTTTTTCCTCCAGATGAATCATCCATGAAGCATCTTGTCCCTAACTTCACAACAAAACAGTCATACCAAAAGAAAAAAAATTGTCACCTCCTTGAGATGAGTCGGCCATTACTGTTACAGGCCAATACTCCTAAACACTGTTGGGGACAGGCCACTCCAGCTTGTCATCTTATCAACAAAGTACCTACCTGTCGCCTCCACAATAAATCTCCTCTTCATTGCCTCAACCAATTATTCCCATACCACAAAATTTCCTCGGATCTCGACTTACAGGGTTTTGGATTACATCTTTTATACACTTTCACACCGCCTCAAAGAGGAAAACTGGATCCTCGGTCAACCAAGTGTATCTTTCTGGGGTATTCTCCAACCCATATAGGATATAAATGTTATAATCTTACGACTAAAAGGAGTTACACCATTAATGATGTTACTTTTCATAAAGAGAAACCTTTTTACACCACCTCTACTTCCACTCCCGCCTCCCAGGAAGAACCAATTCAGTAGTTACCTCTACCCTACACTATTACCCTCCCACCACAAAACCCTTTCACTCCTAACTTCAACAAAAAATCAGCCTCCAGCTCCACCACAACATCAACCTCCTTCAAATGACCGGTCTCCACCCCCTCTAGTGATGCAAATATATTCAAGGCGGCACAAATCCACTCTATGGATGAGGCAAGACAGATTATCTAGCCCTATGATCCTCTTCCTAAGAAACCCCCCTTTGCCAATTGTGCCACGCAAAGGTGTTCGCCAATGCTCAAAGACACCTCTCTATACCTTGGCTAATTTTGTCCTTCGACCACGTGTCCTCGTCTCATGCATTATTTGATAACAGCTGGAATGAATTACCATACCCAATTCGGTTTCTGAGGCATTGGTAAATAAGGACGGGAGATATATGATGCAAGAAAAATCAATGCTCTTGAGATAAACTAAACATGGGATATTGTTACTAAGCCACCTTGGCAAGCATGTTGTTGACTGCAGGTGGATCGTTACTCATAAGTACAATGCTATCGGATCGCTGGAGTGATACAAGGCCGTCTTGGGGCCAAAGGGTACATTTAAACATATGGGAGTGACTATCGGGAGACATTTGCTCCAGTAGCCAAACACAATATTGTTTGTATCCTGTTTTCCGTGGCATCTCATTTGATTGGCAGCTTGCACAATTTGATGTCAAGAACACATTCGTTCATGGCGATCTACATGATGAGATCGGCATGCATATTCCTCCAGGTTTTACTGATGCTGCTGACTCTTCAGATGTACGTCTCAAAAACTGCTCTAGTAGCCAAACGCAATATTGTTTGTATCATGTTTTCCGTGGCATCTCACTTTGATTGGCAGATTGCACAGTTTGATGTCAAGAACACATTCCTTCATGGTGATCCACATGATGAGATCGACATGCATATTCCTCTGGGTTTTACTGATGCTGCTGACTCTTCAAATGTACGTCTCAAAAAGGCTCTTTATGGCATCAAACAATCTCCAAGAGCTTGGTTTGAACACTTCATCAGTGTTGTGTGTTGTTGGATACAGAGAGAGTCAGGGTGATCATACTCTCTTAATCCGGCACTCTCCCCCAGGGAGAGTAACTATCCTACTTGTCTATGTCGATGCCATTATTATTATAGGTAATGATCCAGCCTGAAGACAGGCGCCTAGAGATACAATTCAGATCTAGGTTTGAAATCAAATATGTTGGCTCGCTCAAATACTTCTTAGGATTTGAGGTTGCTCTCTTATCCCGTGGCATCTTCATCAGTCAACAAAAGTACATTACAAATTTGTTGGTTGAAACTGGTAAAAGTGGATGTAGGTTGGTTACTTCACCAGAGGACCCTAACGTCAAATTGGGTAATGCTCACGATGAAAGATGAACCAAGGGTTGATTCAGCCATGATTAGCGACTATGTGGTAACTGATATATCATTCACATACCCGACTTGACATTGCCTATGATATGAATGTCCTTTGCTAGTTCATCCATGTCCCAAGGAACCATGTCTGTAAGCAGCCAACAAAGTCATACACTACTTAAAAAGAAGCTTCAAAGCAAGGAATTCCAGTTTGAGAAAGGAAAGCAACTAACAGTTCAAGACTGCGCCGATGCTAAATATGATCGTTCTCTTGTCGACCGCCGATCTACTACAGAATTATGTATTTCTGGGCGGTAATCTTATTACATGGAAGAGCAAGAAGCATAATGTTGTAGCTCACATGGTCTGTGTGAACTTCTTGAGTCTGAATTATTCATTCTGATTCATGAATCAAATAGGCTGGTCCAATGGAGCTGAGATCTGACAACAAATCTGCTATAAGCATAGCTCACACTCCAATTCAACATGATCAAACCAAACACATTGAGCTACATTCCCTATGAAGACTCATCTCCAAGCAGGGAAAGTATAATATTTACCAGCCCAGCTTGAGAGGATGTTGACAGGCCTAGTTACTTCTTATGGGCCTAGGCCCATATGTTCTTTCTATAAAACTATTACTTGAATATTCTTGGTAAACTTATTCTTAAAGCTAACTTCTATATATCTTAACTCCATACGTAGGGCTTTATTAATTCTTTTCAATACATGTTAATAAGCTCTCTCGTTTCTAAACTACATAAACCAGTAACTGATAAGGATGTGTTAGATGCAGTTAGATCAATAAAGAACCCCAAGGCCCCTAGAGCTGATGGGTTTAATTCCCTATTTTAAGTCACCTTGGCACCAGAATGGGAGAGATATATGCAATGCTATTAAGGATTTAACAAAGGAGGAGAAAATGATCAAAACAATACACTCTACTCTCATCACCTTGGTGCCAAAAGTGGCCAAACCTATGGGAGTTAAAGACTTTAGACCTATAGCATAACGCAATGTCTTGTACAAGATTATTTCTAACGTAATTACTTCACGGCTCAGTAATATCCTGCCTAAGCTAATTAATAATTGCCAGGCGGCATTGTTACTGGCCTAGCCTCCTTAGTCAATACATCCCTAAAGAGTACAATCAACCGGAGATATTCCCGAGATGAGCATTTAAAGTAGACATTCATAGACTTATATAAGGGCATCCACAAAGAGGTTCTTGACACAGACACATAGGTGAAGAAATTAAAAAATGTTCCATAATGATGTGGATTCCACTCATTTTTCTCTCTCCTGGGTTCTTAATTAAAACCCCACTTTTTATGACACAATAGACCCTACCTATGTGTGTGTCTCTCTTTTATATTTTATCTCACATCTAAATAGTGATAGTTCATTGGTTATTCATTAAGAAAGAGAAAATTAAGAAACTTTGTTTTATAGTGGATAAAATTTATTAAGGAATAAAATATAATTTTTAGATGACATGGCACATAGGAATGTATTAAGAAACTAACCACCATTGTGATTCTCTAAGGTTTATAATTCAACTCGATTCTCCCATTTCACCCATTTTATTAACCCAAGACATGGTTAATATAAAATTTCAATAGTGTTGGAAAAGGTTCCCCGGTTTTATCAAACGAACCACACTATTAGCATCATATATGACGAGATCGACCCTAGAATGTTCATTATTTCCCCATCCAATTTTCAGCTTAATTCTACAAGGCGGGGTAGATGTTTATGATCTGCAGGTGCTCTAATAGAAGCCGTTAAAATGAACTCCTTAGAATAAAAGGATTAGGAGTTCGGCTTAGAATAAACAAGTTGTCACGCAGAAAGCATAGAAAAAGCGGACTTTCGAGTACAGCACGAAAAGAAACTCTACAAAAACACAACATATTGAAAGAAAAGTCTCCCCAATAGAGATAGACTAATCAACAGAATCAGAGAGTTCGAGCGAATTCAAAAGGATAATAAAAAAGGAGAAGACTGTAAAAAGCAGAAAAGAACACCTCTCAATTTCGCGATAAAGTAAATTCCAGAAGATTCGGCAGATTGTTCTCCCTAAATTTGTCAGAATTGCAATAAATTCGTGGGTGGTGCCGGTGGCAAGGGGTAGACGAAACGTTACAAAGACGGACATGAGAGGGAGAGGACCGACTCTGAGCCATCAAAAACGTAGCTCCATGAAGCGGCAGCGTCGAGAGCAAGCCCGTCATCCCCATTTCTCCTTGCCGTTGCACAACACGACTCTTGAGAGCCTTGCGCATTTATGGCAGTCCAAAGTAAATTATACTATTGAGGGGAAAATTGCCATGTTAGAGTGATTAAATCATTACTCCCTCTGTCCTGAATTGACCGTCCTGTTTGCTTTATGGCACGTTTTTCCACTTCAATATTAAACATATAAGATAAAATAATTTTATAAAATTAAATTTTGTAACATATAGTTTATCATGTAAAGAATCATATGCAAAATTTAAATTTTCAAAATTAATTTATTTTATATGTTAAAAATTGAAGTCAAACGACATGTCCAAATAGTAAACAAGACGGTCAATTCAGGACGGAGGGAGTATTTGACAAGTTTGGACTTCTTTTCATTTCGGTTTTATTACTAAAAGCCCTTCTTTGGTAAGTGGCAGGGTATCCGGAATGGGAATTGGAATGGGAATGGAATAAACATTATCATATATTTGTTTGGTTAAGACAAACAATTAACATTTATACTTTCGTTTTTATTTTTACGTAATTTTGAACTTGGCTCTTACGTTAGGTTGTAGAGTGCCGATGGCCTTTTTGGTCTTTTGCTATCTATTTTGTCCTTTTGTGCTTTATATTTTTATAAAACTGTAAAATGTTATAGTTTATTAAATATAAGTTCAAATAACATAAATTTTATACCATTGTTCATCATAATTCGAGTTCTTCAAAATAAGACCAAACATGAGTATGTTTTGATAAATTTTTTATTTTTTATTTTTTGTATGTACATATGTTTTAATTTTCATTGTGAATCTTAAGTTTAAGAAACGTGAATCAAAGTTTATTAAAAAGTTAATCAAAGGTTGTTAAAAAGTGAATCAGAGAGTTGCTTAAAAGTGAATAAGAGGTTTAAAAAAACAATTCTCATAAACAGAGATTGTTTAACTAAAGTGATTCTGATTGTTTGACTAGTGTGAATCAGAGGTTTTACAAAAGTGAATCAAAGGTTGTTAAAAAGTGAATCAGAGAGTTGCTTAAAAGTGAATAAGAGGTTTAAAAAAGTGAATCTCATAAACAGAGATTGTTTAACTAAAGTGATTCTGATTGTTTGACTAATGTGAATCAGAGGTTTTAGAAAAGTGAATCAAAGGTTGTTAAAAAGTGAATCACAAGTTGTTACAAAGTGAATCAAAGTAATAAGAAAAGTGAATCTCGTAAGCATAGATTGTTTAACTAAAGTGATTAAAAGGTTTAAGAAATGTGAATCAAAGGTTTTTATAAAGTGAATTATGAGTTTAAGAAAAGTGAATCAGAGGTTTAAGAAAAGTGATTCTCGTAAATAACGTGTTTAACTAAAGTGAATAAGAGGTTTAAGAAAAGTGAATCAGAGGTTTAAGAAAAGTGAATCAAAGGTGTTTTAAAGGTGAATCAAAGAATGTGAATCCTTTGTGGTTTTTAAAATTGAACCTTAACCCTGCACTACAAACCCTAAAAATATTCTCGACGTTTTTAGCATTCCTAGGGTGGTTTTAGGGTGTTTGGGCTAGGGTAATCTATTTGGCATTGGTTCTACACTTTATATCGTCGTTACAGACTCGATAAATTTTTAGGGTTTGTGGTTTATGGTCGTTAGACCCTAAACCCTGCACTACAAACCATAAATATGCTTTCAACGTTTTTAGCTTTCCTATGGTGGGTTTTAGGGTGTTTGGGGGGTAGGGTAATCTTTTTGGTATTAGTCTACACTTTATATTGTCGTTACTGACTCGATAGGTTTTTAGAGTTTGTAGTTTAGGGTTTAGGGTCGTTACAAACCATAAAAATACCTTCGATGTTGTTAACTTTCCTAGGGTGATTTTTAGAGTGTTAGGGGTAAGATTCATTTTGTTAATGAATAAAGTTCATTTTATTGTTAAAGAAGATTCATTTTGTTAATGAATAAGATTCACTTTAAAACTACGTTATATATACTCCTTATAAAAACATAAAATTTTAAGTTTACCAAAACATATCCATGATGCATCGTTTTGAAGAGCACGAAAAATGATTAACAATGATACAATTTTTTTATTTGTGTACTTATATTTTGTGGTTATAACATTTTGATAAAAAAAAGTATTTTTCTGTCTCCTACTCACATACTCCCCTATTGGGACTCTCGTACCTGCGTGACTATTTCCTCTTATTCCCTCTTCTTTTCTTTTCCTTTATTCATCTCCAATAGAGATTTGACATGTGGCAGAAACCACAATATACCCTGTAACTAGCGCCAGGGTCTTGTAACTGTATTTTTATGCTCATTGTGTTGTCCAAATAATAAAAGTCAGTAAAAAATAGAACCAATTATTTTATAATATTTAAATAATAAATTTCACATAATTTTTAATAATTAAATATAGAATTCATCGCTCACATATAAAATGAAATGTTAAACATTATAATCAATTATTTTTATTTAAAAACTTTACATTTAAATTTCATTTTAATTATATTATTATAATTAATATAATAGCAAATTAGAACTCATCAAATGAGTCGGCCCACCCCAGCTTTGTTTCCCCTCGGCCCTCTTGGCCTGGTTTCATATTATTTTAATAAATTATTCATTTTTACAAAAATATGTATATAATACAATTAAAATGAACATTATAAATATTATATAAATTTATATAAATATTAAACTATAATATAATAAAACAAATTATATTTATATATTTTATTTAGATGTATATATAGTAATTCGAGCCCAGTTTTTGTATATATTAATTCGAGCTCGAATTGTTGTTCAAGCCCACCCAATTTTTTTAGATGAGCTTTTTTTCAGGTGGGTCACCGGGCCGGGTTGTAGTTGATCAACTTTATAGCTAATACAAGTATTATTGTTTAAACATAAATTATAATAATTACAATTTAGAAATAAAGATAGCAATGTGACTATATTGTGTATTTTAAGTATGTCATTTTTATTATTAACTACAACCATATTAAAAATATTTGATATTAGTTATAATATTTGAATTCATATTTAATTGATTAAGATATCAGTTCACACAAATAATTTTGTTCTACATATTTTATTAAAAATATAAAAATTTTGATGAAACTAAATAATAAAAATATCAAAAGGTACCTAGAAAATACAATGTAAATAGTTAAATTATTTTCACAAAATAATATTTAATGACTGTTGGGACATCAGAGTGTTGCAGAGATAGTCAATCACCTTGACAGAGTCAATCATCCTCAGTCAAACACAAAGAGCGAGCTACTACAAGAGAGTCCATACAACTAAGGAGATTTCACAGACTCTCCCTGCCGTTGCGAAAACTAAGGAGCGAACTCGGAAATGCTTCAACACCACAACGGTCATACAACCTCCCCATCACACCCGAAGTTCGCGGCCCAAGTCAGGAGACCACTCAAGGACGTTGCCCACTAAGTTAGTTCTGACAATTACGGAACTAACTCCCTCGACCTGCCGCTTGTAGTGCTAGTATAAATAGGTTTTGTAATAGCTAGTTTAAACTTGCGCTTTCATTGAGAAATATTTCAGAGCTTAGAGAGAGAGAGAAAGAAATTGCTTTGTAAGCCAGAGAGAGAAAATACATACCAAATTAGTTAGTGCATCTAGATAGACTCTGCCTAGGAAAATCCTAGTTTTGCTACACTTACCACTGAGCTGATCAGAAAATGTATTGGGTGAGTGAGTGAAAAACCGCTAAGTAGATCTCTTCTACTTAGTGGGCATTTGTAAGTTATTCTATTTTGACCAGAGAATAAAATACTTATTTGTGTATCTTGCTGAGTTCCACAGAGTCCATCTCTAACATTAATTTGCTCAAGTCCTTTTAAGTCTTTCGCGTACTAAGTTTTGCCAGTTCGATTGAGTGTCTTTTCGTCCTAGAGTGTCTCTTCTCTTTTAGAGATCAATTGAGTCAAACCAACCCTTAGACTCACACCTTAGGTTGGTTTGAGTTAGCCACCCGATCCTACACGTGGTATCAGAGCCTTGCTTAGGTTGACAGTCAATCAATGAAGCAATGGTAGACCTCTTCGCCAATCAAAACAACAAAATGTACTTCGAGCACCCCAGACTCACCTCCACCAACTACGACCACTGGAAAAACGAGATCGAGCAACACATTGAGTCAGTCAACTCTGAACTTTGGGAGATAGTCACTGGAGGAGACCTCGTGAAACACCCTAGAAAATCCTAACTACAAAATATACCTTCTTTGTTATTCTATGTGTATGTGTTTGCTTGAAATTGATATTAGCTAATACAATGTATTATTTTCGGACTATACTAGTTTTAGGGAGGACAACAAAATCAATGTTAAAATGTGTCATTGTTACAATGACATGGTATGCTTGCATTACTGGTTGTAAATGTACATAGTTAACTAGTATACTCTCTTATTACCATTTCCTATTTTATATTTTAATGTGGATAGACGAACTAGGTCTTTCTTTATCCTCTAAGTAATCCTCATTTCCTAGCAAAAGCTAGACCAAACGTGACTTAGTCATTGCCGCCATCAAATAAAATGTTTCAGCCAAACCATTTTCAAATGTGTACATGATTATGTTATTTATCTTATATAATCATTGCTGTTATAATACTTAAGTTTATCAATATGAGTAGCCGACCTCCATGCTGTAATTATTTATTCAAATGCATGAAAGTAACGATTTATTCTACCACTCATTACTTTAATCTACAGTAAGCATATAGTCCCAATTATATATATATATATCTCGTCACTTTGTAATTTTAATGTCAAGTTGAGCTAATCTCTTCAGCTAAGGGCAGCCGACTGCCTTGCTGACTCAAGGGGCTATGTGGCTTCAATTAGTATAGCCAACAAAACAAACCAATGAAAAATTAGCACCCAAACTTGCTAGGTGTCACACGTATATACCCCTTGGCTGAAATGAAAATTGTAAACATGTACCTAATATAATAATCATCATCCACATTAACCATTTAATGATACCGACTTACTTATGCTTAGTCATGAGTACTGTTGTTTTCATTTCGTTCAGCCAGCAACCAAAACAAATTAGAGCTGGACACCTAGGCTAATTAAGTATTACTTTGTAAACTTATCTCCTTGGCTATCAATAAGCCCATCGTCCAGCCCCTCTTATTACCCAGCAGCTAAGTCCTTCAGTCCCATTTTCTTGACATGCATTCACGTAAGAAATCAAACTGAAACAAGTTGGAAGCAGTTTTAATATTTCCTGGTTTTCACGAGTGAGATGAGGAAAAACGATGTCATCAGAGGAATGAAAGATGATACAGCAAACTCAAATACAAAGAGAGCCAACTTATCCGCCTCCAAGAAGGAAAGAATCAAGATTCCTTATTATGGAGACAGCGTTGGAGGCAAACGATATCACATTAGCAAGTTCTTTGATCATCCAACTGCAGTAGAAGCAATACTAAATGCCAAAGCTATGGAAAAGTTTGAACCTCTTGGATCGAGCACTTATAGGTGCAAGCTCCCTACTATTCATCTTCTGAACTTTGATGTTGCTCCAGTAATGGATTTGCAAGTAACAGCGTCTAGTGAAGATTGTCTGGTTGAGATGCTGTCTTGAAGTTTGAGGGCTCTGAGCGTCAGAACAAGAACTTCTCTGCCTCAAGCCGGGAAACAAAGAACAATCTGCAAAAGATGAGCAAGAAGAAGAGATTAACCCCTCATTGGAGGAGCTTCATACGCCCCCTTATGTGGCGGTTAAAGTGGACAGAGCTGAAAATCAAGATATTGGAGGCGGAAGCAGCTAAATATGGCAAAAAGATAGCAGGACATGGTTTTAGAAAAGAGCATGAGTTGCAGGAATCGATAGCTGAGGAACACAGTGTGAAGTGTTCTCCAATACCTTGTCAGAAACAAAAAGTCAAGGTTATGAAGAGGAGGAAGAGGAAATGTGCTGATGAAACAAATGATATTTTCTCGTACATGTCACAGCATCACTTATTTTCTTATCATGTAAGTAAGAAGTCTTCAGCTGGTGGAGTGCATTCAGATTCTCTTTTCGCTACACCAGCATGGGCAGAAAAGTTATCCATTGCGGCCGGAATTAATTGAGAGCACATACTGGCTCTATAAAGCTACCAGAGATCCCAGATACCTTGATGCAGGTCGTGAAATAGTAGCCAACTTACAGTATGGAGCACGATGTTCCTGTGGGTATTGTCCTATAACTGACGTGGAGAGTCTCAAGCAGGAACCAAATATATCAGAACAGAGAATAGCAATAAACAGTTTTCTTAGTTAACACCTAAAGCTAGAAGAAGCAGGAATGATATTGACAAAGTTGAAGCATTGTACTGGTAAAAATAAAATACAACATGATGTGTTATGATCTTGGTCGTCTAAGAGCTGTACAACCGAGAGCATTTGGTGGAATATTGTTGATCTTTACGCAAGGAACAAAGAAAGAAATCTGGTGCTAATGCTGGAGGACTTATGAAAAGAAGGAAGGGACATAAAGCTGTAGAAATATTAGAGAAAACTAGCAAGAAATGTCAAGGAAAAATCAGGTAACTACCCTGAACAACAAACTTGTAAAATCTGATTTTTAATGGTGCTGTTTTACGGTTTAAATGGGATTGATTCTCGTTGTCTTTCCTTGGTTGAATGGACCTGTAACTAGATGATTCTTGGAGCTTTAAATCTCCAATTTAACTGGTAAAATTCGTGGCTATGCAATGGAGGCAAGCAAGACAAGTTAGAACAAGTAAAGAGACAAAAACGTGCTAAAAACTGCTGCTGTGTACTGTTCTGTATAATCAAGTTTAGAGTTGTTTTTCTCTGTGTTATTGGATGTAACTGTTGAGGGAAATATGCTACATAGGTGTATGAACATCCATGAAGAAGTGGGAAGCAAAATTGATGGGTTTCATAGGCTAGAAAAGCAAGAGAATTCAGATCTGTCCAATTGTTGTCCTAACAGAATTCGGTTCTGTATATAGGAGTTTTGAATTATTTTTCTGTGAGTTTTTAGCTTGAATTGCTTGGGAAAGAAAGCTTATTAGGTGTATAAACATCCATGTAAAAGTGGGAAGCAAGTTTGATGAGTTTCTTAGGCTAAAATGACAAGAAAACTTAAATCTGACCAAGAATGTTGTAATTTGTGTTCTAGATGAAACCGGTTGGGTTGTGTGGATGTATAGGTTATTTTTCTTGGATTTTATAGATTAATGAGGTTATTCTGTCTTATATTGAGCAAGGAGAACAATTATACTTGTTATATCTAATGTAACTACCAAGATATGCTAAGATGTACAAAGCAGTCCAAAATGTAAAAGTTATTTGTTGTGTTGTGGTAACCGAAATGAATGGTGGTGGTGGGAATTTTTTCTTCTGAATTTAGTGAATAAATGAGGTTCATATAGTCTAAATAAGGTTATGTGACCACTTAGCTAAGGTAAACTAAGTTAGACGACATTGTAAAATGGAAAGTTGTTAAAGTACAAGATTGTTGTTAAATAACAATGGACAGTTTTATTGCTGTTTGGACCAGTAGCTTGGTGTATGTTAGCCTTGATTAAAAGGTGGTTCATTAACGTATACTAGGTGAGTATAAAAGAGGAAAAAGGGATGGATAAAAACCATAGGTAAATCACCTAAGAAATTGACTGTTAATTGTCGTTGTTATCGTTATCGTTGTTATTTTGTACAGTAAAGTGTAAAGGTATTTGTATGAGTTGAATCTCTCGTGTTTTAGAGATCATTGGGTGTTATGTTAATTATATGAAGCTGTTTAACAGCTTAGTTCAAGTTAACCTCAGTAGAATTTGTTGGATGCACATAAGTGCACGAATTGTTACAATGGTTGTAAATTGTCATTGTCACTGTTGTTGTTTGTACAGTAAAGTATGGAAATATTTATTTGAGTTGGTTCTTCTGTATTAGTGATCAATTGAGTTTATGTTGATGATATTAAGCTGGTTGACAGCATAGTTCAAGTGTAACTTAGTAAAATTTCTTCGATGCACATAAGTGCACAAAATGTTATAACGGTAAGTTGTAAATGTTGTCTTGTGTTAGTTCTGTCCAGTAATTGCTATGTCTGGTTATATTGATCTTGGTGATGCTATAACATGTTCTATACTGATATGGAAGTGTGGGGTGAGGCAAGAAAGTGCCTAAACATTTGTTAAAGTGATTGTCGATTAGTTACCTTGGAAATCGACTGTAAAACTGTAATTATTCATCATTGGTGTTGTGTTTGGCCAAGAAGGATGTGCTTGTGTGTGTGGATTGATTTTCTTGTGTCTTAAATACCATTGTGGTTTATATTGGTTATGTGAAGCTAGATGATTACTTGGCTTGATGAATTTGGTGCTCCTGTTGAGATGTACTTAAGTGTACAGGCGTTTACCGTGGATAATAATGTTTACTGTTGTGATGCTATTTATGTCCAGCGGTTACTATGGTGCTTATAGTGACTTTATGTGTTGATTTATCTTGTGTTTATGTATATTAAAGTGAGGGGTAAGGCAAGATTGTGCCTAAGCCAAGTGGTAATGTGTTTATGAAATATTACTCCTACCAATGTATTGGAGTTTACTGAGACTGCCCCTACCAATGTATTGGGGTCTTTTATTATTTGCTCCTACCAATGTATTGGAGCTAAGCCATCATGATCTACTCTATGGACTGATGATTCATAGGGGGTGTGCACACTTAAGGACATGGGGTGAGGTGAAGAAATATTATCCGAGGGGTCGAGAGTGATAGTGCTCTATGTCGAAAGACCGATTGCCCGAGGACATGTGTAAATTGTATCATGGTGTTGAATGTTATACTCAGTGGATCGTGACATTGGCTATATTGCCTGTTGATTGATATTGATTATTCTGATGAATGATACTTGGTAATATGTTTGAATGATCATTTATGCACCTTATGTTATGGTAAGCAACAGGTGGTGCTAATTTGTGGTTTTATGTGTTAACCCTATTGTGATTGTGCTATGCTATTATCTTGTTGTCATGGTTGAGGTGTTCCACTATCTCTGTTGCTATGTTTATGTAATCTTGGAGTTTTACAAGTAAAATGTATTTTACCTGTTGTGATGGGAGTTACTCAGCGTTGCTAATTTTGGCGTTATGCCCTGTGGTCTTTTCTCTGTGATTGTATGACTGACCACAGGTACAGGAAAAGATGGTGTTTTCCCCTAGTCATGAAGTTTCATGAGAGAGTGGAGCTAAAGAGGAATAGAGATTGAATTTAGAGGGCGTTGTAATTATTACCATAAAGTACTTTTGTATTAGGGTTAAACAGTTTTGTATAAGCTAATAGTGTTAATGTAAGTTTGTATAAGTTGTGGTTATATTCTGAATATATAAAGGTTTAAAAGTATAACTTATTTTGGAAAGAGATAGTAGTACTTAGCCTTAGCACTCACTAGTGAGTGAGTGTGGCGGTAGCACCCCAGGTTGAGTTTGTAGTAAGACTTCCGCTGTATTGTTCAAAAAAAAAAAATTAGGTCTGAAAATCGGGGTGTTACACCTCGTTGTCAATCCAGATCGATCCACATGGACTGCTGCAGATCACAAAAGATATGAGCTAAATCGACAAGCATCCCGCGCAATCTACACTTGTCTATCCATTCCAGAACAAAGAAGAGTCAACCACTGCAAGTCTGCAAACGAGATATGGACTCTTCTTCAAGCTACCCACGAAGGAGTTACTGAACTCAAGAAATGCAAAGCTCAAGAACTTCGAATGGACTATGAAAATTTTCTACAAAAACCCGGTGAGTCTCTGGAAGAAGTGCTTGATCGTTTTTATTTACTAACTACTACTATGCAGGAAGTTAACACCTTACCGGATAGAGAGAGTGTCTTGCACAAGATGCTGGACAGTCTCAGAGAAGAATGGGCAGAGACGGCAATCTCCACCAAAGCATGCAAGGACTTATCAAAATGGAGCTGCCAAGACTTAGGCTCCTATCTACAATCTGTGGATAAGTACAAAAAGAACGTTCGAAACAAATGTGGTAATACATCTTCTTCTTCTTCTAGTAAGGTTACTACTTTGAATGACCAAGCCTTGCAGGTTAACTCAAATCGGTATACCCAAGAAGGAGCCTATGTCGCTGATACTCAAATCAGACAAGCTAAAGCCGAGTTGGTGGATATTATCATTGAAGAAAGTGAGGCTGAGACTATGGAAGACTTTGTCTTCATAGTAAAGAACTTCTGAAAATTCATGCGTAACCAGCCAAATCGACAGAGTCGGTCGTTCTCAAATACCTCCAAATAAGTCTTCAACTATGTCACTTGTTTCAACTGCAATAAACCCGGCCACTTCAAGAAGGACTGCCCCTTACTCAAAAACCAGTATGGAAAATCCCAAGGGAGGTCGCTGATGGCAGCTGTTGGTTGGGGTGATTCAGACTCCGACGATCAAGACACAGAGTCTAGCGGCCTGGTATGTCTCATGGCACATGATACGACGGAATCCATGATCCCGACAATGAGGTATCACGTTCTCATCTTGAAACAGACCTTTACCGTATTACTCATATGGGATTTATGACCTTAATTGCTAAAATTGTCTCTGAGACTAACTCCCTCAAAGCAAGTCTCACCAGCAAAATATCCGAGTTATCTAAGGAACTCGAAATCTCAAAGGGTCTTATGTATGCCTTAAGATATGAAGCTGAGGAACACAAGACCATCTCTTGCTCTCTTAGACTAGATCTACAAGAATCACGGCGTCATGTTGATTCCCTTCAAAAGGAACTCAATGATACCATAGAGCTTAATCAATCCAGCCAGAGCGACCAGAAAGAATTTCTCAGTCTGATCGACTCTCTCAAACAGGATCTCACCATTTTCACTGATAAATGATGCTCTCTTCAAAATGATCTAAATGCTTCTGAATCCAAAAACTTGTCCTTAAACACTAATATCAAAAACCTCACTCAAAACTGAAAGAAAAAGAGCACGCTCTCTCTCTCTCTCAAGCCAGTCAAATTTATCAAACAAGTCACCTCCTCCGAACTGCCTGAGTGGGCCAACTCCAAAATCAAGGAAGTCGGTCAAGATCGTGATGATCTTCGTTTAAAAGTAGAACAACTCTCTCAAGAGATTGCTGATCTTCAATCTGGAGTTGGATCCACTCCATCTAAGCCCAAGTGGCAAAATGGGAAGTTCAATATTCCAAAAAATATGTCCAAACCCGACAACAAAGCCAAACGATATCAAGAAAAGGAGAAGTTTGACTCCTGGTGGAAAGGACAATAGAAATATGTCAATCTTCCTCCAACCAAGATCTGTGGCTACTGCGGGAGTCTTGGACATAGGGACAGTGCTTGTGATAAATTGAATAAAGATCTTTCATTCAATGTCAAACGAGTTAGATTGATTCTTGAAGCTAGAGAAGAATTAAAAAGATCTGGCTCGAAAAGGGAACCCAAGTACATCTGGGTTCCCGAGGCTAACAAATGATTTGTTGTTTTGTAGGTGAAGGCGAATGGAGACAGCTGGTACTTGGATAGTGGATGCTCCCGTCACATGACTGGAGACCCAAATCAATTCAATTCGCTTTCATCCTACCAAGGAGGTAAGGTTACTTTTGGAAACAACAACCAGGGTGAAATCGTGGGAGTTGGCTCTGTAGGTAACCCCTCTAAATTTAAAATTGATGGAGTCCATCTGGTCACTGGACTTCAACATAGTTTATTAAGTATTTCTCAAATTTATGATAGATTCAATTTGGTACTTTTCTCTTCTTCGGATTGTAAGGTTTATGATGAGCGTACAAGTTCCCACATGTGCTTAAACTCCATTAATCCAGATGATCAAGTCTGTCTAAATGTGCATTCCAAAAATTCATTGCTGTGGCACTCCAGACTTGGACACGCAAATCACAGGCTGTTGAACAAACTCAAAAGCAAGGACTTGGTGATTGGTTTACTCGACACAAACTTTGACACAGACTCTGTCTGTGAAGCATGCATAAAAGGTAAACACACCCGGTCTTCCTTTAAAAGTAAGTCAACTCTCTCTACTAGCTCTCCGATGGAATTGCTCCACATGGATCTTGTTGGCCTGCGTACACAAAGCAGAAGTGGTAAGAGGTATATTCTGGTCATAGTCAATGACTATTCTAAGTGGACTTGGGTCATTTTTCTATCTTCTAAGGATGAAACTTTTACGGAGTTCATCAAACTCCATAAAATGCTTATCAACAAATTTTCGTTTACATTGAAAACCCTGAGAACAGACCAGGGTACTGAATTTTGCAATAAGTCGTTTGATAAGTTTTGCAGGGACAATGGAGTTGATCACCAAATCTCATCCGCACGCACTCTAGAACAGAACGGAGTGGTTGATGATGAGTGTGAAATATGAATGGTTTTAGCGGTCTTTAATGCTTAATTTTCATACGCGCATGGATAATATTCCACACTTATCTTACGTTTTCCTTTGTTTGTTGTTTGTTAAGGCTTGATACCTTTTTCTATGTTAAATGCAGAGAAAAGCCAAGGAAACAGTATATTAACTCACAAGGGAGATGATGCAACAAACGGGGGTCGAATTGGAGTCAGAACGATGAATTTAGAGGATTTTGAAGGTATGTCCGAGCTTGTGTCCGAACTTCCAAGCTCGGACGCAAGTCGAGAGTTCGTGTGCTGTACCTGATGAAATGTCCGAACTTCCGTCCTAACTTCGAAGTTCGGACATGGTTCGAGAATCACAATGAAAAAAGTCGGAAGTCTGGCCTACAGTGCATGTCCGAACTTGTGTCCGAACATCTAAGTTCGGACACAAGTCGAGACTTTTGGAATTGGAGCGCTCAAAGCAATGTGTCCGAACATTGAAGGTCGGACCAATGTTCGGACGCGACTAAAAATTCAGCAGAAGTTCGGCGTTTTGAAGGGAGAAAGAGGAAGAAACTCTATTTAAGTGACCTAATCAGTGAAGAGAAGGATCATTCATTACCTATCATTACATCACGACACTCTCACGCTGGTAACAACGCTCTTTCCACTCATCCACACCATCAGCATCAGCTTCATCTCCATCCTCATTCATCAAGCACATCACCATCATTTTGGAGGAGCATCGACAGAAGGGAGTTAGGCCATCGTCTTCAACCTTGCGCCGGCAGAATCTGAGTCTGGATAATCACTCAATTCGAGGGTTTTTCTTCCCTTAGATGAATTCTCTTTTGATTGTATTTATTCGCTTCTTTGTAATGTCTGGCTAAGTAGGGATTAACTCTGGGGTAGGGTTGTTCACGATGGATACAAGATAGTTAGAATTTCTGTAATTTGGTTACGAGATTGTATCGGATTGTTTCTAGGTTAATGTTAATCATTCATCTTCTCTATTAAACTTGCGCATTTAGAGAGTTGTCTTGCGAATCCTATTAGGATCAGATAAGGTGATTAATAGGAAGTTCAAATTAATCTAGAGATTTGGGGAAAGATTAGTCGGATAGATAATTTTTCCTGCAAACGCTTATAATTCTTCGCACGTAATCCACCTATGTGTTTTGCCAACTGCTAGATTAGAGTTGACATGTTCTGATAGGTGAGCTCTTCCTTTAACTAAGATTTAGGATCGAAGAGAGCTTAAGAATTGGCCTTTCCGTTTCTCATAATTGAATTGTAGATTTTACTAGATTTATCCAACAAAGAACAGCCCGAACCCGGAGTTTCATTCATTTTACTGAACTCACCAAGTTACTTTCATTAATCGTTCATCTAGTTTTTAATTTGCGTTTTTCTCAATTCAGTACAAAAACAATTCACAACCCCCTGAATTTCTAGTTTTCTTAGGACTTAGGCTTATTTATTCAAGTCCCGTGGTTCGATATCTGATTGCTTAACTTTCTATACTATAGTGACCGGGATTTTTTTGCAACCCGACAGGATTTTCGTTTTATTAGTTTCTAGGTTTATCAATTTAGTTTTAGTAGAACATTTTTCCTGTTAGCAAAATGGCGCTGTTGCCGGGAACTTGACTTTGTCAAGTCCTTTGCCCTGGTTGTCAATTGTTTTTACTTTATTTGCGCTATTTATTTTCTCTTTGTTTCAATTGGATTATAGTATTAAATCTGCGTTTGCTAGTTTTGTTTTGATTTTCAGCATTTTCATAGTTGTTTATACGCATTTTTTTTAATTTGCTGTGTTCGGTTCTGTCCATACAGCCACTAACTTAAAAACTTCATGTTTTATTTGTGTAACTGTGCAGGTGTTTGGTGAATGCACGATACCCGATCTCGAGGCCCACCAAGATTCAATCTAGACCTAGAGATCAACCGTACAGCTCGTAGGGCAAGAAGAGCACTTCCCTTCACCATGGCTGCCAACGGACCAGTAAATAATGAGCAAGCCACATTGGGAAGAATAATCGCCCGCCAGCTGCTCCTAGAAGAGGACCTGTAACTCTACCAAACTCACACAGAGTTAACAGCGAATGGCAAAAGCTAAAACCAAGCCATCAAACAAATGCTGTCAGGAATCATCCAGCAGGGACCTTCTCAGGCGCAGACCCGGCTGATGCGCTCGACCATGTCCATCGTTTCTTAGTTCACTGGATTCGTTGGGGATGTCTCAGGGGCTAGAGGAGTATGCTCGGCTGTGCTTATTTCAGCACAGTCTCTCAGGGGAAGCATCGAAGTGGTTCCACGTCTACCACCAGGTATCATCACTACCTGGGAGCTGATGACGGAGAGGTTTTATGAGAAGTACATCCCCATCTCCAGGACCAGACAGATGATCGCTGACCTGACCGCCTTCAGACAGTCCGGCAGTGAGACGTCTGCGAAGCTTGGGATAGATTCAAGGAGCTGCTCCGCCAGTGTCCTCATCACGGTCAGACCACGACATCTTTGGCTCAGGGGTTCTTCCAAGGGCTGAGAGATGAGCATAGAGGTGAGGTCAGAGCTGCACTGGGTGGAAATTGCTGGCCAAAAGCGGAGAAGAGTTTATGTCGGCTATGGAGTCCTACTGCGAGGAGCTCCGCCAGTGGAGCAGTGGTGGAAGAGTGTTCACAGTCGGACTTCCAGACTCCCTATGATGGAGCAAATTGCTGCTGAGCAGGCCCATTTAAGTACCACAGTGGGTAACATGGCGAAGATGCTCGAGCAGCTCACTATGGGACAGACATCGGCAATCTGTCAAGAAGGTGTCTACTGGTCCAAATGAGGTATGCTGTTCTCAGTGCGGAGACAGCCATGATTATGAGGACTGCCCGATGGTTGCTGAGATGAGGCAGACTGAGGAGGCGCATGCATTGGCCAGTACAACAGGCAGCCTTGGATGCAGAACCATCATCCAAACCTGAGGTACGGAAATCCAAATAACGCCCTCAACTCACAGCAGATGCAGCCTCAGAGGGCAAGTCAGGGAGGACCACCCGGTTTTGTTAGGCCCCCATACAATCAGTTTAGGCCACAACAGTCTCAAGCTCAGCAATCATCACTGAGCTCAAATAATGCTAATCTTAAGGAGATGATGGATAAACTGATGGCTTCTCAAGAACAACAAACAATAATAAATCAGAATCTGGCAGCTGGTCAGCAAAAACTCGAGAACGCCATGGTGGAGATGCAGGGAACGATGAGTCAATTGACTCAGTTCCTCCTACAGCAGAGACCTCTGGATCACTGCCTTCCCAACCAGACCCCAATCCTAAAGCACAGTTGAAGGCAGTGTCGGTCTCAGAAACCGTGGTAGTTGAGGATTGTTTAGATTCTGAAGAGGTGGCAGCAGTTACCTTAAGAAGTGGGAAGCAGTTGATGAATAGAAATCAAGCGGCTGAGGATCAAGCTGACGAGGAGACCGGTCTTCCTTCTTCTAGCACTGGTGCACCGTCAGGGCCCAGCCCCTCCTGAGGTAGTTGTTGAGGAGACCCAGGCTCCTATTTCTTCCCCTTCTCATCTTTGATTGCTAAAAACTCCAAGGGTAAGGTGGTTCCTAAGGAACTTCCTTTCCCTAATAGATTGAAAGAAAAAGAACTTGATGATCAATTTGGGAAATTTTTGAGTGTTTTTTCGAAGCTTACTATTAATATCCCTTGATTGATGCTATCAAGCAGATGCCTAATTATGCTCGCTTTGTGAAGGATTTGATTTCTAACAAGCGAAAGTTCAAGGAAAGTGAGATTGTTCAGCTGACAGAGACGTGCTCTGCAGCCATCCAGCAGAAGCTTCCTCCAAAGTGTGGAGATCCAGGACAGCCCATCATCCCTTGCACCATTGGAGATATGGACTGTGGGTTCGGACTCTGCGACCTTGGAGCGAGTATAAATCTGATGCCTTATTCAATGTTTAGGAAGCTTCATGCTGGTGAGCTTGTCCCAATCAATTTAATTTGCAATTAGCTGATCGTTCCTCAATCAAACCTCGTGGTATGGTTGAGAATGTTGTGGTAGGTGTTGGTAACTTCTTCTTCCCTGCTGATTTTGTCATTCTTGATATGGATGAGGATGTTGAAGTGCCATTAATTTTGGGTAGACCGTTCCTACGAACTGCTAAGACTGTGATTGATGTTGACAAAGGAAAGATCACCCTTAAATTTAATAATGAGGAACTTAGTTTTGACATTACTAAGATGATGAGAACAAATGCTTCTTCATGCTGTGCTTTCTATTGATGTCGAGTTCTGATGATTATGATGCGTTTGTCACTAAACACTGATGACTCTTCTTTCCTGCTTGAGAATTCTGATTTGCTAGAGCAGGTGTTATGCCACTCGATTGAGGATGACAAGGAGAGCACTGAGGTAGCTACTGTTGTCCAGCAGCTTAATCAGGGACGAACCTACTTTCGCCCTTATGCTCCTCCTGTGGAGCCACTGGACAGGCCTACTCAGAGGCTCGTTCCTTCAGTAGAGAAGCCCCCTACTCTTGAATTAAAAACTCTCCCTTCAAATCTTAAATATGCTTTCTTGGCAGAGGGTAGCGCCCTGCCTGTTATTATTTCTTCTCTTTGTCTGTTTCGCAGGAAAGCAGACTTCTGGAAGTGTTAAGAAGGCACAAGGGAGCTTTGGGGTGGTCAGTGGCAGATATTAAAGGGATTAGTCCAGGGTTCTGCACTCATCGAATTTACATGGAGGATAGTATCAAACCAGTGAGGCAGCCCCAGAGGAGATTAAACCCAAACCTGAAGGAAGTAGTGAAAGCTGAGGTGTTGAAGCTCTTGGATGCAGGCATCATTTACCCTATCTCTGATAGCCGCTGGGTTTCTCCTGTGCAAGTTGTTCCCAAGAAAGGAGGAATAGTGGCGGTGCCCAATGATAAAGGAATTGGTGCCCAAAGACAGACCACTGGCTGGAGGATGTGCATCGATTACCGGCGTTTGAACGAAGCCACAAGGAAGGACCACTTCCCGCTGCCGTTTATTGATCAAATGTTGGAGCGGCTAGCTGGGCAGGAGTTCTACTGTTTCCTTGATGGGTACAACGGTTATTTCCAGATTCCCATTGCGCCAGAGGATCAGGAGAAGACCACCTTCACCTGCCCTTATGGCACTTTTGCATATAGGAGGATGCCATTTGGTCTTTGCAACTCTCCAGCCACATTTCAGCGATGTATGATGGATTTTTAATGAGTTTATTGAGAAAAGCATAGAAGTCTTCATGGACGACTTCTCGGTATATGGCCAGAGTTTTGATGTGTGTCTTGATCAGCTGGATCAGATACTAGGCAGATGTGAGGAGACCCACCTGGTTTTAAATTGGGAGAAGTGCCATTTCATGGTACATGAGGGTATAGTGCTCGGTCACAGGGTCTCCAAAGATGGTATTCAGGTGGACAAGGCGAAGGTGGAAGTCATTGAGGGGTTACCTCCTCCCACTTCAGTCAGGGGTTAGATCTTTTCTGGGTCACGCAGGGTTCTATCGAAGGTTCATCCAGGACTTTTCCAAAATTGCGAAGCCCTTGTCTGATCTTCTGCAGAAAGATGTAAAATTTCAGTTCTCGGAAGAATGTTTGAAGGCCTTTCAAACTATCAAGAGTAAACTCATCTCTGCCCCTATTGTGGTTCCCCCTGACTGGTCTCTTCCTTTTGAGGTCATGACAGATGCTAGTGACTTTGCTGTTGGTGCTGCACTCTGTCAAAGGAAGGATAAAATTTTGAGGGTTATCACGTATGCGAGTAAGACTCTGTCGGAGGCTCAAAAGAATTACACCACCACTGAAAAGGAGCTACTTGCTGTGGTGTTCGCTCTTGACAAGTTCAGGCCTTATTTGCTGGGAAGTAAGGTAATTGCTCACACCGACCACTCTGCCTTGAAGTACCTATTCCAAAAGAATGATTCTAAGCCCAGACTCTTGAGATGGATCTTGCTTCTCCAAGAGTTCGACTTGGAAGTTGTTGATAAGCAAGGGAAGCAGAATGGGGTTGCAGATCATTTATCTAGGCTTGAGACTCCAGATGACGGGGTCCCCATAAATGAATTCTTTCCTGACGAAACCGTCTTTGTAATTGGGAAAGTTAAAGAGCCATGGTACGCTGACCTGGCTAACTATGTTGCCTCTGGTTTGATTCCCCATGATCTAAGTACAACCGGAGGAAGAAGTTTCTTTCTGAAGCCCGTCATTACGTTTGGGAGGACCCCTATCTCTTCAGAGTGTGTGCTGATGGTTTAATCAGAAGGTCTCCTGATGAAGAGGTTAACAGTGTGATTGAGTTCTGCCATTCCCGAGAGGCAGGTGGTCACCATGGTCCTACTAGGACAGCTGCTAAGGTGTTGGAGTGTGGTTTCTACTGGCCCACTCTACACAAGGATGTCCACCGCTTCTGCTCTCACTGTGATAACTGCCAGAGGATGGGGAACACTTCAAGAAGGCATGAGATGCCTCAGAAGGGAATCCTTGAAGTTGAACTGTTTGATGTCTGGGGTATTGACTTTACTGGCCCATTTCCTTCCTTCACGGAAACCACTACATCCTCGTTGCTGTAGATTATGTTTCCAAATGGGTCGAAGCAATCCCCTGGTCTTCTGCTGATGCTAGAACTGTGGTGAGATTCTTGAAGAAGAACATCTTTACTAGATTTGGTGTGCCAAGAGCTATCATCAGTGACGGAGGTTCTCACTTTTGCAACAAGGCTTTTGATTCCCTGATGACTAAGTACGGGGTGACTCATAAGGTTGCTTTACCTTATCATCCCCAAACTAATGGGCAAGCAGAAGTGAGTAACCGAGAGCTAAAATGGATTCTCAGAAGATCAACTCCTCCAGGAAGGATTGGTCTGTCAAGCTTGACGATGCTCTGTGGGCTTATGAACTGCATTCAAGACTCCCATTGGGATGTCTCCTTTTAAGCTGGTGTACGGGAAGGCTTGTCATCTCCCAGTTGAGCTAGAGCACAGAGCTTATTGGGCTTTAAAGGCCCAACTTTGATTTGCGTGATGCTGGAGAGAAGAGGCGATTTCAGCTTTCTGAGTTGGAGGAACTAAGAGACCAGGCGTATGACAGCTCAAGGATCTATAAAGAGCGCACAAAAAGGATCCACGACCGGATGATTCAAAAGAGAGACTTCAAAGTGGGGGATCTAGTGCTGCTCTTTAACTCTAGGCTACGTCTCTTTCCTGGGAAGCTAAAATCACACTGGGCAGGCCCCTTCAGAGTTGTGGGAGTTACATCTATGGAGCATACGAGCTGGAGAACAAGGCTGGTGAAACCTTTAAGGTAAATGGTGCTCGTTTAAAAGGCTATCTTGGTACTGATCATAAGTTTTTCCCTTGCAGGCAATATTCTTTGTGGAGAGTGAATCCAATCCTACAACAAATGATTCCTCAAGAGACGAGCTCGAACGTGAAAAAGAAGTTCTCTTGGCGAATGCGGAAAGAATTGAGAAGTTGAAGGAGTTCGCTGTAGGCTGTTGTAGAGCTGCCCACCACACTTGCTCTGATTGATCAAGCAGGAATTGTCTAGCTAAAGACATTAAAGAAGAGCAGCTGACTGGGAGGCAACCCAGTGTTTTTCGGTACTTTAATTCTTGTTATTGTTATGTTGTTTATAGTTTTGTTTTAGGATAATGCTTTTGTTTACAGTGGTTTGAGAGCAGAAAGAAACAATTTGGTGCATTTTGGGTGTTGTCCGAACTTCAGTCCGGACATTGAAGTTCGGACCTGATTCGAGAGTTTAAGTCTGTGCAAAACGATATGTCCGAACTTCGGTCCGGACATCGAAGTTCGGACCTGATACGAGAGTTTGGCGAAACGAAAACGAGATGTCCGAACTTCGGTCCGAGCTTCGAAGTTCGGACACGATGCGAAGCGCTGCCGGTATGTATGTCCGAACTTCTGTCCGAACTATGAAGTTCGGACACTCGAAAATTCTGAATTAAAGGGGGCGGGCGACTTAAAATTCCAAAACCTTTCTTCCTCCCGCGACGAACGCAGCGCCCCAACTCCCCTCTTCTTCAATCTCTCACAACTCCCTCAAAATCCACCAAACTCTCAATCTTGGTACCAATCTGCTCGTTTTTGATTCTCCACCACTCTAGCACCGAAATCGGTCAGCAAATCCCCACCAGTCAATCTGAGCCTGTTCGAATTCGAACCCTAACTATCGAATTTGGGGGTTTTGAGTTCATCTTGCAGATTATTGTTCTTTTGTTTCTAATTACTCATTCAACTTGAACAAGGTATTTTCTCCACTTCCCTACCTCTTTTATTATGTTTGTGCTAAATTTTGAATATGAGGCATAGTTAGCTAAGAGGTGTGTTTGAGTTGATTGCTAGACTAAATCTGATGTATTAGCTTCGTTTTTCTGTTTGTTCTGGTAGAAGTGGTTGAACCACTATGATTTTATTTTCATATGTGGATTTTGCATGGCTGAGATAGAACCATTGACTGAGATTGGCAACGTTGGAATATGATTTTCTGTTGATTAATCTCTGCTGGTCACTGGTGTAGTTCTCCGTTGCGAATGAAAACTGATAAATCTTTGTTGTGGAGAATACTGAATTTTTAGGGGAGACTCTGTCGAATTTTGGATAATTCAGTGCATACTTAGAACTATTTCCTTGCCTTCTTTATTTGACATTGGTTGCCCTTGTATGAGCAGATGTTGAGCCGAATTACAGGCCGTGGTAAGAGGGCTGCGGAGCCGGCACAAGTCAGCGTCGAGCTCAGCAGATGAATTTAGAAACGACGCAGCCGAGAGTGGTTTGCCAAGGAGGTGGATATTATTGCTGAACGGTGGTGGTGCCGGAGCTGGAGACTCAGCTGGGCTGAGGGGATTATTGGCCCATTTGGTTGGGGAAAATTTTGGATATGGGGGGCCAGTATTCTGAAAGTGGTGCGCATGTTCTATGCGAATGCATCTACCAGGATGGCAGATAAATCCATTGTTGACGGTGATAGAGTGACAGTCTCCACGATGGAGATTGCTCGCTATTTGGACCTTCCTTATCCTGCCCCCGACGTCCTGAGCACCTTAACCCCCATGACTTCAAGGCAGCAGCCATAACCACTACACCCCCTCATGGTTCAGGGGCCACGACGACGCAGAGGGGATGACCCATCAAAGCAGGTCGTCCCTGCTGATCTGCTTCAGAGCCCTCAGGAGAGAGTCCTCTTCGCACTACTGGCTGCGAACGTTCTCCCGTCAGAGCTCGACCTGAACCACACATTTCCTTCTTCTTCAGGCGTGCTAAATCCGGCGTTTGCTGGGGCTGCTGAGGTTACTTACTTGCCGTGGGTGATCTTCTTGCATCTGCAGTATATTATGGAGCACAAGGACCGACACAAGCTCGGCTATCCGGTCATGATCTGCCACATACTTAGGAGGCAGATGGTTACCATTCCTTCTGTGGGGCTGCATGCTGCGCGGTCCCTATTGATGTGGGCGCCCTGAAGAAGATGTGGTTCGAGTATGACGGGAGAGAATGGAGGAAGAAGGCTGCCCCGTGACCACAGAAGCGCCAACGAGAGGCGGGTGAGGGTCCGTCAGAGCCCGCTCCTACTGCTACAGCCGAAGAGGACGAGGCGTTTCTTGCACTACCAGCTCCTTGGAGCGAGTATGTCACTCGCTATGAGTTTGATCAGCTGGAGTCCCGCTTCATGGAGATGGATCGTCGCTATCAGGCGGAGATCGAGACTCTTCAGCAGCAGGCGCGCCGCTCTCAGGATGACTATGAGGCTCTGCTCGCTCAGTTTCAGCAGTGGCAGGCGTACTACCCGCCCCCACAGTGATTATGTTGTTGGTTGATGCTACTTTTGTTTAGAAGCCACATCTGGACTTCTTTGTGGATTTACTTTCGGTTGTGTTAGACCTATTTCTTTTATTTCGATTGGGTTGTATTTTTATTTTAGTTTGTTCTAATCTTAAACTCCGAATACTGTTGTCACTAATGCGATGCTTCTAGCATACTTCTCTGTTTTGTTTGTTGAATGTGTGCAAGTATGCTTTACCGTGCTGACTCCATGTCGGACACTAGCTTGGAAGCAAGTGTGAGGAAACATTCTCCCCTACCAGGACACTAAGTGTGAGGAAGAACCTCTTCCTCAATCATCACAAAAGAAATCAGGGGAGTTTTCAGTTTCTTTTTCTTTTTGGTTTATGTTCGGCCCGTGCTATAACGTGTTATATTCTGTAACTCTTGCTTCCACCCTTGTGAGTCTGACACATTTAGTACGATCTCTTTCTTGTGTTAATTTTCTGAACAATGCGGACATTGCTCCTCATTAAGTGTGAGGAAGGGGGAGATCTTTCTGAATGTGTCAGCCATTTATTTTGCATCCCCACTAATTTTTGTTTGGTCTTGGGCTATATGGGGGTAAGTTCCTTAGAGTGCTTCTAGGTGCTGAATACTTGGGTGGATCTTTTCGTTGTGGAGTTGAGTCCGGTGATGACTTTAAGGATTGATTTGCTCAAAGCTGTGTGTTCTCATATTTTCAAATGACTGAATTCTATTAAATGTCTTTGGACAAGTTGGTTATGGAGTCAGAACTGGTTTAACCTGGAACCTTGGGAATGATGATAATGTCTGGAATGAAGGATAAAGGCAAGGTACTCCTCTGATCTGAATTATTTTCTGAACCAAAACAGGCCTCTTCCATCCGGTTATTAAGTCCTTGGGGTGCTTCATCACCCATTTACCTAAGATCGTCTGATCTGGGATAAAAGACCCAATACCGTTACAAGGATGGAGAGAAAAGTCTGGGGGATGAATTATTTGCGCGAAAATTTTTTTTATATGTATTCAAAAGAAAAAAAGAGGAAGCTCTTTAAAGTCTTATGTTTATGGCAACTCCTTTAATTAGATCATGAGTACGTGGTGTTGAAAGGTTCTGCGGAATATGGCAGAACTTCACACCCCTTGTCATCCACGGGTTTGAGAAGAGAAAAGGTTGGAAGGTTCTGAGTTACTCTACGTTTTGACTTCGTGATCTGACTTCTCTATAATCTTTTGTTTTAAAAGCGTGCTTCATTGTTTAAGAGACATGCAGTTAAGAGCAGATCGATTCTTGGGTGGTTGTGTGGCTTAACTCCTTATTTTGTGCAATCCCAAGGTTTGGTACTAAGGCATTTTGAGGTATCTTACTCCTGCTTTGCTTGAGGGCAAGCAAAGGTTAAGTGTGAGGAGGTTTGATGAGTGTGAAATATGAATGGTTTTAGCGGTCTTTAATGCTTAATTTTCATACGCGCATGGATAATATTCCACACTTATCTTACGTTTTCCTTTGGTTTGTTGTTTGTTAAGGCTTGATACCTTTTTCTATGTTAAATGCAGAGAAAAGCCAAGGAAACAGTAGATTAACTCACAAGGGAGATGATGCAACAAACGGGGGTCGAATTGGAGTCAGAACGATGAATTTAGAGGATTTTGAAGGTATGTCCGAGCTTGTGTCCGAACTTCCAAGCTCGGACGCAAGTCGAGAGTTCGTGTGCTGTGCCTGATGAAATGTCCGAACTTCAGTCCTAACTTCGAAGTTCGGACATGGTTCGAGAATCACAATGAGAAAAGTCGGAAGTCTGACCTACGGTGCATGTCCGAACTTGTGTCCGAACATCCAAGTTCGGACACAAGTCGAGACTTTTGGAATTGGAGCACTCAAAGCAATGTGTCCGAACATTGAAGGTCGGACCAATGTTCGGACGACTAAAATTCAGCAGAAGTTCGGCGTTTTGAAGGGAGAAAGAGGAAGAAACTCTATTTAAGTGACCTAATCATTGAAGAGAAGGATGGTTCATTACCTATCATTACATCACGACACTCTCACGCTGGTAACAACGCTCTTTCCACTCATCCACACCATCAGCATCAGCTTCATCTCCATCCTCATTCATCAAGCACATCACCATCATTTTGGAGGAGCATCGACAGAAGGGAGTTAGGCCATCGTCTTCAACCTTGCGCCGGCAGAATCTGAGTCTGGATAATCACTCAATTCGAGGGTTTTTCTTCCCTTAGATGAATTCTCTTTTGATTGTATTTATTCGCTTCTTTGTAATGTCTGGCTAAGTAGGGATTAACTCTGGGGTAGGGTTGTTCACGATGGATACAATTAGTTAGATTTCTGCAATTTGATTATGATTGTAATGGATTGTTTCTAGGTTAATGTTATCATTCATCTTCTCTATTAAACTTGCGCATTTATAGAGTTGTTTGCGAATCCTATTAGGATCAGATAAGGTGATTAATAGGAAGTTCAATTAACCTGGAGATTTGGGGAAAGATTAGTCGGATAGATAATTTTTCCTGCAAACGCTTATAATTCTTCGCACGTAATCCACCTATATGTGTTTTGCCAACTGCTAGATTAGAGTTGACATGTTCTGATAGGTGAGCTCTTCCTTTAACTAAGATTTAGGATCGAAGAGAGCTTAAGAATTGGCCTTTCCGTTTCTCATAATTGAATTGTAGATTTTACTAGATTTATCCAACAAAGAACAGCCCGAACCCGGAGTTTCATTCATTTTACTGAACTCACCAAGTTACTTTCATTAATCGTTCATCTAGTTTTTAATTTGCGTTTTTCTCAATTCAGTACAAAAACAATTCACAACCCCCTGAATTTCCAGTTTTCTTAGGACTTAGGCTTATTTATTCAAGTCCCGTGGTTCGATATCTGGTTGCTTAACTTTCTATACTATAGTGACCGGGATTTTTTTGCAACCCGACAAGATTTTCGTTTTATTAGTTTCTAGGTTTATCAATTTAGTTTTAGTAGAACATTTTTCCTGTTTGCAGTTGAATGAAAGAATAGAACCTTGGTTGAAATGGCACGCACCATGCTCATTGACAGTCAACTAACTCCATCATACTGGGCAGAAGCTGTTAACACAACATGCTATGTGTTAAATCGTGCGTTGATCCATCCATTCCTTCACAAGACACCCTACGAACTACTCCGTCAACGTAAACCAAATCTCATTCATCTCAGGCGTTTCGGATGCAAGTGCTTTATCCACAATAATGGTAAGGACAACTTGGGTAAGTTCTCTCCTAAAAGTGATGAAGGTATATTTCTTGGCTACTCTTCTAAAAGCAAAGCTTATCGTGTTATTAATCTGAGAACTCAATGTTTAGAAGAAAGTCCCCATGTCAAGTTCGATGAGTCCCACAATGTTGGCTCATCTTCTGATCAACTTGACTTTGCTCCAGACGATTTCCTCACTGATCCACACTTCATCACTGTTCCCATAGGAAGACTCCAAGATCCCCAATCCATCACACCTAATGACTCCCTGGAAAAGAAAAACAATCCATCAGACTCTACCGACTCGGACAATAACTCTGAGACACCCTTACCTCAAAACTTGAACTTTGATTCCTCTGATAAAGACACACCCCCTCCTGCTTCACATCGCCAGTTCCAACAAAAATCTGCTCATCCTCCTGAAAACATTATATCCAACCCAAATTCTGGTGTTCAAACACGCTTCCAAGCTATGCAAAACCTTTGTGCCTTTGGTGCTTTTCTCTCCAGCACTGAACCAAGAAATGTCAAAGAAGCACTCCTTGATAGTGATTGGGTCACTGCAATGCAGGAGGAACTAAATTCCCTCCAAAGACATGCTGTTTGGGAGTTAGTTCCTCGACCCACACATCAACAAACCATTGGTACTCGTTGGGTCTTTCGTAATAAACTTGATGATGCAGGACAAGTTTTCAGGAATAAAGCTAGATTGGTCGTTCAGGGCTATAATCAAGAAGAATGGATTTACTATGATGAAACCTTCGCACCTATAGCTCGTCTTGAAGCAATTCGCATGTTAATTGCGTTTGCTGCATTCAAAGGTTTCACATTATATCAAATGGATGTCAAGACGGCCTTCCTCCATGGTTATATTGATAGAGAAGTCTATGTCGAGCAACCCCCAGGGTTCACAGACTCCGTCCATCCCGACAACGTCTACAAACTGTGTAAGGCCCTTTACGGACTGAAATAGGCACAACGCTTGGTATGAAAGACTGTCTACATATCTCTTGCAAAATGGTTTCTCTCGAGGTAATGTAGATAAAACACTATTCATTCTTCACTCATCACATGACTTACTTCTAGTACATATTTATGTTGATGATATCATTTATGGCTCTACAAGTAACACCCTCTGTGACCATTTTGCTAACCTTATGAAGCAAGAGTTTTCAACGAATGAGTTAGGTGAGCTAAAGTTCTTCTTAGGACTACAAGTTCAACAGGAAAAGGAAGGGATTAAGATCCATCAACAAAAGTACATCAAGGAACTCCTTGACAAGTACAATCGCAAAAACGTCAAGAGCATGTCCACACCAAGTTGTACATCTGCCAAACTTCATTTCTCTTGGTCATTTTTGTTCATCATTATTTGGTTATACCCAGAAAACGCATCCAAAAAACTCATCACACTACTCTGCGCCGTTGCCGCTACAAGCTTATCTATGGAAGGTAAAGGATAAAAATCTTTCGGACAAGCTTTATTCAAATCTGTGAAATCCACGCACATCCTCCATTTTCCGTTTGCTTTTTTAACCAAAACTACATTTGATAGCCATTTTGGATAAAAGACTTTCCTAATAAAGCCGGCCTCCAGCAACCTTTCGACCTCCGTCCGCGCAGCCTCGTCCCTTTCCCTTCCTATAATCCTCTTCCTCTGCCGGATGGCGGGAAACTTCGGATCGACGTTCAAGTTATGCTGGATAACGCTGGCGTCCACTCCGGGCATGTCCTTTGGGCTCCAGGCGAATGTTTTTCTTCTTTTTTCCAAAAATCTCATTAAGCGAATCTGCTCATCGTGGAGAAAAGCATTTCCAATTTTAAAAAATTTAGAAGGATCGGAGTTCAGGGGTACCTCTCTTGGCTGTTCCGCCGGTACCACCACCTTTTCGGAGGTTTCTCCAGACATCCGTGTCCTGGCTTCTCCTTCTCGTACTCTCGACTGGAGCCGACCTCTTTGACTACGTCTTCCTCCGGAAAATCCTCAGTAATCCGGACTTCGCACACCCTTGCTGTTTTCTGGCTTCCAGGAATGGACACCAGCCTTCCGCCCCTTGTCAAGTATTTAAGCTTGAGATAATAGGTGCTACAGACAGCTCCGAAAGCATTGATCCCAGGTCGCCCCAAATAGACGTTGTATCCGGACAGATCTCGCATGATATATAAGGTTATCCTTTCTGTTCTCCGATCTTCCTTTTGGCCTAACGTCATTGTGACATCGACGCTGCCGCTGGCCTGAGCCGTGATTCCCCCAATGAATCCTCCGAAAGTAGCAGTAAACGGCTTGACCTTTTCATCCGGGATTTCCAGCTTCCGGAACGCCGCTAGGGAAATCACGTTTGCTCCCGCTCCGCTGTCGACAAGGATGTTTCCCACCATCCTATCATTGATTTGAGCTCGAATGACGAGGGGGTCATTGTGGGGGTAGTAGACTCCCTCTTCATCTTCTTCCGTGAAGTAGATAGGTGGTAAAGGCTCTTTTCTGAACTTTCTTCTCTGGTAGCTTCTCATGGACTTCGTGTACGTGCCTTTTCTTTTCTTTTGCCGTGAACGGCCCCTTTTCTGAGAATAAACCAGTTATGACCCCAAAATCGAATGATTTGCTATGGTCTAGCTCAGGGTGATCTTCATTCCTCATGCCACCCCCGTTATGCCCGTAACGAGATCGGTTTTGATAGTCGCTGTTATTCTTTTGCTGTTTGGGAGCTTCCTGTTTCTGCTTTTCTTGTTTCTTTCTTTGCTCATCGATTTTGTTCAGTTCTCTTGATAATGTTACACAATTGGTCGTTCTGTGGCTGTAGTGCCCGTGGAATTCACAAAACGCCAATGTGCTCTCACCTGAGGTAGGCTTCTTCGGAGGCGGAAGATAGCCTTCCCTTACCGCAGCTGCGTACCTTCCTGGAGCGATAGAAATCACCTTTGCTCCGTACGTCGTCCTACCCCCAGAATGGGTAGGTGTGACCAGATCCTTCCCGTAGGGCTTGTACCTAGCTCCCCAAGGTTTCGGAGCGGATGTCTCCCCATAATTCGCGCCAACAGACGACGCTCCTCCCTGTCTCTTCTCATTAGGCGGCCTGAAGCTATTAGCCAGTTCTTTCGCCTTATTCTCCGCAATCTCCGATTTCAAGAAATCGTGCAGCATTTCCGCTAACTCTCCGTGAGTTTGCGGTGCTTTGGTAGCAATTTTCCCTGCCAGCCTTGGATTCGCCAATCCATTTCCGAAAGCTTTCACCAGTATCTTCTCATCCACATCGTCTATTTCAGCCACCTGTTTGTGGAAGCGTTCGCTGTATTCCTTCACCGTCTCTCCCCTTCTTTGCCTAACGTCCATCAACTCAATCGTATCCTTCTGGATCTTTTTACTTGCTGCGAAGTAAAGTTGGAATTCCTCTGTAAGTTGTTTGAAACTTGAGATGGATTGAGGTTTCCGAGAAGAGATCCAATTTAGAGCTCTTTTGGTAAGTGTTCCCGGAAACAGATTGCAGAGTGCCTGGGAACTGATCCCCTGAGTGTTCATCGCAAAGATGAACTTCTTGATATGTTGAGCGGGATCTCCAGTTCCGTCGTACTTCTCTATTGCTGGAGCGACAAAGAACGGTGGAAGCTTCGCCTTCCGAATGTTTTCGGTGAAGGGATACAGCGACATGTCGACGAGGTCTTCCTCTGCACCTTTCGGTGGTGACTTCTCTTTCCGGCTTTCGTCGCTTTTTGATCCGCTTTTCGCTTTTAGATCCTCGATTACATTCGCCATCTCATCGATCTTCTTCTGGTGCTCCAGATCTCTATCCGCCAGTTCCTGCTGAAACCGCTCATTGCTTTCAGCCATCTTCTCATTGACTTCTGCGCAAAACTCCTCATCAGATCAGTGAGGTCTTCCTTTGAGAATGAGCTCCCCCGGTCGCAGCCATCTTCCCCTTCCCTTTGCTTGATCGTGGTGCCATGTTTGAACAAAAGACAAGAACCGTGACTCTTGTGGATTGAATCGTGGTTATCGTTCGTTTCCCACAGACGGCGCCAAATGAGATCGTATCGAACTCGCACTCAGACTCAGATTGCAAAGAGAGATCCAAGTATTGTATTGATGAAAAGCGTACCTTATTACATAACTTATGGTTCCTATTTATAGGCTCTTCTACAGTGTATAACCGTTTCTGTGGGCCTACATCATTCTAGAATATTCTCAGTTATACAAGGCTTTTTATGTAACTTCACCCTTCTTCTTGAATAATTACTCCCAACCCTTCGGAGGGGGTTTTGCTTTGCTTCGGAGGCGAATGACTCCTCCGCAGTCTGTCTGTGGGATAGCTTCCTTGTCGCAAGAGTCCGTTTGTTGGAGTCGGAAGGGGGTTTGGTCGGAGAGAGTTCCACCTGTTGTCTCCGTAGGCGGCATATACTCTTCGCTCAGCCATTTGATTACTCCGTGTGGTGGAACTCCACTTCAACAGAGTATAGAGGAATAATAGGGTCCCTCTTGTACCTGACTGCCAGTCGCCCCGACATTCTTCACGCAGTCTGTCTTTGTGCCCGCTTCCAAGCAGCACCAAAGTAGTCTCACCTCAAAGCAGTCAAACTTATCTTCTGATATCTTAAAGGTACAAGTACACTCTATCTATGGTATCCTCGATCTCCTACTTTCACTTTATCTGGATACAGTGACTCTGATTGGGCTGGTTCCCTCCAAGATCGAAAGAGTACTTCAGGTAATGCGTAATTCTTGGGTCTTTGTCTTGTTTCATGGTCCTCCAAAAAACAAAACTATGTCACACTCTCTACAGCGAAGGCAGAGTATGTCTCTGCTGCAGCCTGTTGCTCCCAACTCCTTTGGATGAAACAACAACTTTAAGATTATCATGTCACCCAAGAACAGATCCCAATCTTTTGTGACAACAAAAGCACAATCAAAATATCCAAAAACCCAGTCCAACACTCAAGAACCAAACATATTGAGAGACTGTGTCGAGAAAAAGCTCATTCAACTTGACTTTGTGCCCACAGAAGATCAACTTGTAGATATCTTTACTAAACCCCTGTCTACAGCACGATTTGAAGCACTTCGATAAACAATTGGGTTGACTCCGTCTACCTAGATGGTCGCATCTCCTTGCCCCTACCGCAATCGTCAGCAGGTACTCCCTTATGTTTCACTGAGTCTGTCTTTGTTTGCACTTGAATCTGTGAACTGTGTTTTCTTGCTTAGAACGTCTCTATGTTACTTGCGCTATACATCCACGTCAAATATCCACACCCGCCCCGCCTAAATCCACGCCCTTAATCTCGTTGGCATCTCGCGTCCCCTTATTTTTCTCGCCTGACACACGAAACCCCTGCACCTTCCGCAGTCACTTCAGCCTTTATATCACCCATCATCCTACTCCGTCTCTCTCACTTACATCCACCTTACACCCAAAGCTACACCAATTCCAAATGGCGGGTATTAATCTCAACGACATCAACATCCCGGCCGAGATATTTCAAGATCCAATCCGCCTTCAAGCGTACCTTCAATCAATGGCCAACCCTAACCCATCTCCACTTACCACCACCACCACTCACTCTCCCACCAAAACCACTGCCACTTCATCCCCCACACACTCTGCCACACCACCACCAACCACCCGCGACACATCACCCCAACAAACACCCTCTTCTGCCGCCAAGACCGACATTCTTGAGACGGATGTCGAAGATGTCACACCACTTCAAACCCTGCCACCATCTCCACCACCTCAACAACCAAACCCTACCGCCGAAATCCAAGCCACTGATCAACCGCAAGCTCCACCCAAGAAATCTCCAACACCAACCCCACAAGAATCCTAAGAAAAATCTGCAACCCCAACACCTCCAAAATCTCCAAAACCCAAACCTCGAAAAAGAAAAGCTCAAACCATCACTCGACCCACAACCAAATGAGTTCTAAGATCTTCTGTCAAGGCCCAACCAGTCTCCTCTAGTTCCGGCGAATCTTCCCCAGTCCAAGAGTTGCCCACCAACAGCCATGACACATCTACTAGTGCCACCTCCACCAGGGTCCAGAAACCGCCCAAGCCGCAACGTCGATGTGCAAAGATAGACCCCTTCACCCAGCGCTATATGCTCGGTGACCCTGCTGCAGAAAGAAATATTGTCAGGGGTAAGTTCCTAGATTTTTCATGGGCTCTATCTTCAAATCTAGGGGAGTTAGTGACAATGCTAGAGGTTCAAGGGTGGAAACACCTTTTCTGTGAGATAACAGAGTGGTATCCCTAAGAGTCTGTCGATTTTTATCAAATTCTCGTTATCAGAAACGGTGCCGCACAATCTTTTGTCAATTCAACTCCCATTTTCTTCAATCTTGAAAAGCTGCTCCAAATTCTTGGAGTCCCTCATACCGGTCTGTCCTTTTATGAAAAAGGAGTCCTCCCAAAAATCCCCGGGGTCCCACAAAATAAGATCTACCGCTTTTTCTCTTCAAAGAAAAAAGTGGGCTCCCCAATTTCCCGAGGCGATCTCTCAATCCTCCACCAACTCCTGCACATCCTTGTCATAAAAAACATCGTACCCCGAAAAGAAGGAAATCTAATGGTCAATTGCTTGGACCTCACTATCATGTACTGCATAATCAACCATCACTCTCTCAATCTGGCCCACATCATTCTTCATCACTTGGCCCAGTATGTTGATACCCCAAAACACTCCCTGGGGTATGTGTTTTGGCTGCCTCGCATTCTAAAATTCTTTCAGGTACCCCTGGCGACATCCACGCCGGAGTCCATCGACGAGGCAGACACCATCAACCTCCGCTATCTGAATCGGCTGACATCCATCGACAAATCCAAGCTGCTGCCCCCACCATCAACTCCAACGATGGTGGGTACTTCCACTTCTCAAGAGGCATTCCCTCAAGATACTCTCCTCCCACTCTTAGAGAAAGTGGAGCGACTCCTCACCCTGGCAGCAGAGCTGACTCAGAGCCACTCGCGGATGATGGACAGACTCGCTGGGATCGAGACGACTGTGACGGCCTTGCAGGATCAACTCCTTGACATCCAAGCAACCCTAAACCCCAACCCTGACCCTTAGATTGGCGTGCGTGTGTGTAATGTTAGGACTTAGGCTGTTTTTAAGTTCTAAACACTTTTTGCTGGTTTGTGTGTGAATTTTTTGACTAACTCTTTCGTGACTCTGGGCTTCCCTCTGATGAAAGCAGAAGGGGGAAGCGGTGAATCTCGTCTGGTGTACGGGCGACTCTGTTGCTGCTTTAAAACTGCTTTCGGATTTTTGCTGCTGGACCGTGTGGTCTAGTGCTATAACTGCTTTAAATACTATGCCTTATTATGCCTGTTACACTGCCTATTCAATATCTGCTTGCCTGGAGTCCCTTTACGATTAAGGGGGAACCTAAATGGAGTCTTTGAACTCAACTGCTACTGCTGCTATTAAGGGGGAACTTTGACAAGGTCGGTTCCCCTAGTTCTTTGTGTTTTTGTTCTCATTTCAGGATTGACTCAATCGGGATTCACGGAGGTTTGCTATCATCAGCAACAAGGGGGAAACTGTTGGGACATCAGAGTGTTGCAGAGATAGCTAATCACCTCGACAAAGTCAATCATCCTCAGTCAAACACAAAGAGTGAGCTACTACAAGAGAGTCCATACAACTAAGGAGACTTCACAGACTCTCCCGTGCCGTTGCGAAAACTAAGGAGCGAACTCGGGAATGCTTCAACACCACAACGGTCATACAGCCTCCCCATCACACCCGAAGTTCGCGGCCCAAGTCAGGAGACCACTCAAGGGCGTTGCCCACTAAGTTAGTTCCGACAATTACGGAACTAACTCCCTCGACCTGCCGCTTGTAGTGCTGGTATAAATAGGTTTTGTAATAGCTAGTTTAAACTTGCGCTTTCATTGGGAAATATTTCAGAACTTAGAGAGAGAGAGAAAGAAATTGCTTTGTAAGCCAGAGAGAGAAAATACATACCAAATTAGTTAGTGCATCTAGATAGACTCTGCCTAGGAAGATCCTAGTTTTGCTACACTTACCATTGAGCTGATCAGAAAGTGTATTGGGTGAGTGAGTGAAAAACCGCTAAGTAGATCTCTTATACTTAGTGGGCATTTGTAAGTTATTCTATTTTGACCAGAGAATAAAATAACTTATTTGTGTATCTTGCTGAGTTCCACAGAGTCCGTCTCTAACATTAATTTGCTCAAGTCCTTTAAGTCTTTCGCGTACTAAGTTTTGCCAGTTCAATTGAGTGTCTTTTCGTCCTAGAGTGTCTCTTCTCTTTTAGAGATCGATTGAGTCAAACCAACCCTTAGACTCACACCTTAGGTTGGTTTGAGTTAGCCACCCGATCCTACAATAACATATTCAAATAAAATTAATTATCTTTTAGTTTCAAAAAAATAAATTTTATGAAAGTTGATTTTTTTACAAATTAAAACATCAAGAAAATAACAAACTAATAAATATTCTAAAAACTTGTAATAAAAAAATGTGTATGGTGGGAATGAAAAGTGATAACTTCCCCTCCCCTGGTAATCAATCTATGGGAATAGGTTAGAACTGATTCTTATACCCACTTTCTATGAATTTCTATTCCCTCCTACCAAGCATGGTAATAAAAAGAGTTTTATTTCCGTTCCCATAGACCCATTCTCATACCCTACTACCAAGCAAGCTCAAATTGGGGTGGAAGAACAATTTTTTATGGGTAAATATTTATATATATTAAAATGATGGAACATAGATACAATTTGGAGTATTGTCACGTTTTTTCTACCTAGGTTTGCTAGCATACGAATCGATATATTATTGGATCTAGAAATATGAGTCTGAGCTCTGTTCGCCTTGGCATATTTGATAACATATTTGTGGAATAAATGGGTGGGTCCCGTGTGGGTCCCGCGTGGGTCCTACGTTCTACTCCAATATTATACTACCACATATAAAACTGCTACAAAACAACCGCTAAACAGCCATGCCGAACAGATTAAGTTATTTTGCTGAAATCAACTGATAATTCATGTGCATCATCTAGAGCTATTATTGTGACTAGGCGTATTGATCTTATTCCTTTTAAGTAGTTAACATTTGCCAGACAATTCGAATGGCTTTAGATTTCATCAAATTACAGACATGATGCTAATTTCACTCCTGTCAAGATGGCTTTGGCTTCCACCACTACTGGATCCCATGGCTCTTTGCCATTTACAATCTCTGCTGCTAAGACTGTACCTTTTGCCGACTTGCATATAGCTGTCAATCCAAAACCCTCACTCCCTACACTTCCATCTACAAAGACCAAAAACTCATTAGGTTGAGGGGCGGGAAGAGTTTGTCGATTTGAGGCCCATGGTGATCCTACCGAGTTGGCCATGCCTACATAGGTTTGAGCCTGATCTATACCAATATCAAATTCCTTAACTTCTCCCTGATTTAATTGATATCTGGCATGCCAAAGTTTCCAGAAAAAGCAAGCCAGGGTTTGATGCAGCCAGTATGACTACTAAAAGACAACTAACCCACAAACGGACTCATAAAAATAAAAGTTAAATTCAAAATATGTCATGAAAAAGTTTCATAATTTGTGATGTACCATGATTTTGAAACTCATTCTTTATATGCCACGAAATAGTTTTGAAACTCAGAATGTACCCTTATTTTCTAATGAACGTTAATTGGACTGTTAACCTGTCCTAGAATCACCATTTTACCCCTGAAGTAAAAAATTTAAGTTCACAATATGCCATTTTTTAATAACAGCTAGTTCAATATGCCTTTTTTTAATAACAACTAGTTTACAATATGCCACTAAAAATTCAAAAGTTCACAATATGCCACCGTTTTTTAAACAAGATGTAATGAAATATCCCTAAGGATTATAAATATTATTAAGACTTAATTACCTGATTTATTAAGACTAATGATTCTTAATTTATTAAGGACTTGTGTAACCTTGATTACATTTACATATAATTAATTATATGGTTCAAAAGGTTATTAAACCTTCCATGAAATAACAAAATTAAATAATATAATTTGAAAAGAGGAATTCAATAATTTTTAAAGGTAATACGTTAAAATAATGGATTATAAGATATCTACATAACTTGAGAATTTGTGGAACCTTAATGGTAATTATATAAGCAAAATAAGGTTCAAGAAGGTTATTCAACCTTACATGAAATAATGAAAATAAATAATATAATTTAAGAGAGAAGTTAAATAATAAAAAGAGTGTAACATGTAATGTGCAATATTACATGAAATAATACCACAAATTAATATGTGGAAGCATGGAAATTCATTTGACCAATTAATGTAGATTGTCAACGTTTAAATAATGCAAAAAGACTCACAAAAACACTATCTGTTTGGCATGGTTGTTTTGCGGTTGTTTTGGTCTAACTGTTTTGTAGCTGTTTTATAAGTGACAGTATATTATTTGAGTAGAACGTAGGACCCACACGGGACCCACACGTGGCCCACCCATTTATACCACAAATATGCTATCAAATATGCCAAGACGAACAGAGCCTAAGAGCTGGATTAATTTATTAAGCTTCAGTCCAATAACGGAGGGAGCTCAAAACTGACAAATTCAGAGCCCATAACCAGTCCAAAAGTCGGCACCCATGAAAGGAAGCCCCTTTCCTTACTTATTCAGTTTAATACTACGATACCATTATCTCTTTTGGAACCCTAAATTACCAACCGAACAAACATGTTACGCTGTCCTTCATTTTCCTTCTTTTGCCTGTATGCTACTCACCCTCATCCTATCCTTGCACTTAACTGGCAACCAAGGAGTATACGCACTCTAGTTTCTTCATTCCCTTCTTGTTTCTACATCTGTGAAGTAATAAACCACTAGAATTACTATAACATTGCACACCGGAATATATAGCTCTGCACCTCTTCCTTCATCTTCACTCTCGGTGATGTTGCGACCCAAAACTAGCCAGGAAAGAACATACAACCTTTCACCTCTGATCATTCTTTTGACTCGGTAATTTTGTAACCCTTACTGGTGAGCAAAAGAGGATACATGCTCTACACTCCAACATCTCACACACCAAATTCAATCAAGATGAAATTCTGTGTTTGTGCACCTCTTCTTATTGTTGCTGGTGAACTGCTACACGAAATGGAAGAAATGAACATACGTACTCTATGCTCCCTTCATTCCATGCCCGTGAGTGCCCTCTGGTGTGTAAATCATTGGAACTGCCGCACCTTCAACCAGAATAAAGAAGGGATGGAAGCATTTCAATCAAGAGCAAAGATAAATCACTAACCTGTTGTATCTCGCACACCAGGTTGAGAAGGTTGAAAGCAGTTTGGTCTGGAACAGAGCTGCCACTCCCTTCCTAGTAGACAGTAAACTAGTAAGGGACGTGTTTTTGTATTAGGCCCAATATTACTAGCAGCCCTGTTATATGTGCAGGCCCTGATTAAATACCCTAGTCTAGCCAGCTTATAAATACAATGTAAACCATACATCATTCAATGATGGAGAATACAATTACACTCAATTCACTTTTCTATTACATTCAGATCTAAATCGTAACTATGGTATCAGAGCAAAGAGGAGTGATCTATTCAAGTATGTAGATGGATTGTACCCTTGCCCTCAACCTATAAATGGCAAATGCTATAAATCAGGATTATAAGTGGATACAATTTGATCAGATGGTTCTCATGATTTTGTTTGCCTCTCTAAGTGAAGCCATAATTGGCCAAGTCGTGAGCAAAAACATGTCTACTGAAGTCTGGATCTATCTTCTAGACACTTTTTCCTCTCAAACCAACACACAAATTGGCCAACTCCACCTCCAACTAGCCTCTATTGAGAAATTGCCCACATAAAACATCACATCATATTATAACCGTGCTCAAGCTATATTTGAGTCCGTTGCCCTCACTGGTCACATTGTGACTAATAGAGAATTCCAGAGCTATCTCCTACGTGGCCTACCTCAGGAATATAGTTATCTTGTGGCTAACATTCTCACCCGTATGGAGGCTTGCACCCCCTCTTAGATCTACAATTTCCTTCTAGTTAATGAATGAAATACCCCAAACCTGATTATAGTGATTAAAATTATCCTAATATGTATTTAAGGGCCTAATAGTGCCTAAGGAATATTGGTGAAGGAAATAAAACCAAAAGACAAGAGAAAACGCTTAAAAAGCGAAAAATGTAAAAATGAGTGTTATATAACCATAGGAGTTATGTGACCTCGACTAGGATCCTAGGTGGATTCCTAAGGCTTATTTATGCCTAAATAGTATGTAGAAACAATTCCTAAAGAAAACGGATCCATAAAATGGATTAAAACCACAAACGAACCTTAAAGCGCGTTTTTCGAGGAAACCGGGAAAACGTGACTTTAAGCGGGTTAAATAGACTCGTAAAAAATTTGGTCAACCAAATAGTCATTAATAAAAATTAATGAAGGTCTAGAACCAATAAAATCAATTAAATGAGAAAATAGTAAAAACTGTAAAAACCGGGAAGTTGTGGGGTGAGAGTGTAAATAAACTAAACTAGTGTGTCCACTTTTAGAAATAAAAATTAAAAAAGCTGTGTGAGGGATGTGTGTGACCGGCCAGCTCCCCTCCCCACTCACTCTTTTATTTCTCCTAATGCACTACAAGACAAAACAATAAAGTTAATAAGTTACTTTAGTATACTCTCTCTCCTACCCCCTCTTATTTTTCACGTACTGCACTCCCCCTCACTCTCTGATTTTCTCTTCTTCCCCAAGCTGCCTCCCATGGCGATTTTGAAAACCCACACCAACCATCCACTTCTCTCCTCTTGTTAAGTACTCAAACCTCCACCAAAAATTACAAAATTGGTACCATTGAAATCCTCTCATCAAGGAGAATATTTCCCTCTTTTCCGAATTCGAAAATACCCATTTTCATCTCCATGGTTGTTCTTGCTTTTGAAGATGAAGACCACCATTATAATCCCCTTCTTCACCTTGTTGGTCTAAGGTAAAAAGAAATTCAAAAATACTAGCATTTCTTACTCTTTTTTGTAAATTAGAGATTTCCAAGTCTTGAACTTTTATTCCTTGTTTGCCCAGCCGATTTTGGCTTCTTTTGGAGAGTGGAAATCTTGCTCTTGTTGCTATTCTACACTCCTTCTACATGCTTGCAAGGTAAAGCATTCCTAAACCCTAAAAATGTACCTTAAAGCTTAAAGATAATTTAAGGGTTAGGTTGTATTGAAATGGTGCTATGTAATGGGCTGTAGCAGTAGGAATTGAATTTCCATAACTGGTGGCTTAAGAAAGAGAGGAAAGGAAAGTAAGGAAGAAGGAAGGAAGAAAGGAGAAGGAAAGAAAGGCTATAAAGAACAAGGTAAATTACACTCACCTTGTGTAGCTCTTGTATGCCTATTGTAACAGATTTTTAGTAGCTCGAAATGAGTATTGTAAATGGTATTGAGTAGTAGTATAATGTGGAAGAAGACCAAAATGTTTTAAAGCTTTAAAAGACATTTAAAAGCTTGTATAAACCTAGATGGAAATAGATGTTTAGTGTAGGAATTAAAATGAGTGTTTACTGTTTAGTGTGTATATTGATAATGAATATATTGAGCAGGTTGTAAACTGTGTTGATGAGTAAATTGATGTGGTGAGAATGTAAAAATTTAGGGGAGACTATGTCAAATTTCATCTAGGAAAGTAGAACACTTAAGAGCTAGAAAGAAGTGGAAAAACACTTTGAAACAGATTTTTAAATGGAGCTAAGTTGTGGGTAGATTAAGAAAGTAAGATAATGCACTGTAAACCTTGGAAATGGCATTAGGAGAGGAACCTATGTATGGAGGAAGTAAGAACCAAAATCTGTAGCATCTGTTGAAGAAGAAAAAATACTGTAACAGAGGAGAAAAACAGACAGCGAAGGATGTTAAGTAACAGATTAGTATAGAGCTTTGGTTAGGTTAGGTTTAAGTGCCTAATCAATGTTAAAACATGCTAGATTATATGTAGGAATATTGGGGAAGAGGTTGGTAGAAGTTTGGAGTTGAAACATAATAAAAAACATGCATATTTTTCATTACTGCAACTGGTCCGGGTTTGTAAACAAGTACAGAAACCCGGACCAGGCATAAAACAACACAGAACGTATTTCAGAAGGAGTGGTCCGGGTTTACAAACTAGGACACAAACCCGGACCACCCCATTTTTACATCCGAGAGCAACCAGACCATGTGGTCCGGGTTTGTAAACAAGTACACAAACCCGGACCACCCATAATTCTTACCAGAGAGTGACCAAACATGTTGGTCCGGGTTTGTAAACCGGACACAAACCTGGACCACCCCATTTTCTTCACAGAAACCATTTTAAAGCTAATCTAAGGTAGGGTAATGAAAGGTAATGATAGTATAAGGTAATTAACACTTGATTAATGATGTTTAATGGTCATTAAGGCTATAAACAAGCTTAGAAAATAATTGTAAGTAAGTAACTTATGTAAAAGGATTTGAATAACAATGAGTTAGTAAGTATAAACTGGGAAACCTTAGAAAAGTAATAAGTAAGGTTAATTATAGTTAATTAACTGCTTGATCGCATGTATGTGATAGGATTCAAATAGTCAAACACCGAAGGGGAGTCGGTGATTCCAAGTCAACAGTGAATGGTATGATTTCCTCATGCTCTGTATCCTAACCTGGTTACCCCGATTTGTGTACTTGTTTGATCACCTAAATAAGATAAATGCATGAATCGGATTTTAATGCACTTACTTGTGCTTGTTTTATATTGTTCCAGTTATATTGCCTTGAACATTTAGTTTGTATAATTCATGAAATGAATGGATGAGAATGAGGTGTATGTGTATCTTGTTGTGTACTTGTGTAATGTATTATTCCTTGGTATGAACGTGACGTCTTCTACTAATTCCTAACCACCTAACTCCTAACTTAAGTAATGAGTAAAATGGAATGAGTAGAAGTCCGATATAGTTTTGGCCACACATGAGGAGGAGGAGACACAAGAGGTTGGATCCAAATCCTGTCCTAAATCCTTTCCATGGACCAAACCCCTTAAATGGGTAGCATCCTAGATTGGTGAGCCACCCTAAAGCCCGGTGGTGGGACGGTGTAGTCCCTGCCCGGAGGTCACACTGACTTGACTTGAGTAAGTAAGTAAGTAAGTAAAGTATTGTATGAGTAATGGTCTTGGCTAGTGTAAGTCATTGACCTTGAGGAAAAGAGTAATGTACACTCGATTAACCCGGGTGTGTAAAGAAGCTAACAAGTATTGTGTATGTATTGGAGAAGTGTATCTCCGGAACGGTAAGTGTGAATGGTTGACTTGTAATGTCTTCCTTGTATGCAGTGAATGTATGTATGCTTTATGATATGAATGTATTGTACTGTGTAAGATCATGTATGTATGTATGAATAAAACGAACAGCATGTATTCGACCTAAGTAGTCGGCGTACCCTCACTAGTACGCGGGGTATGCGGATTTCATATGCAGCGTAAGCTGAGCCCCTTGGGGCACTGTTTTTATTTTACAGGTACACGAAGCTGTTATGGTCGTTGTAAGAGACCGGCTGCTATGCTTAGTTAGCTATGGATAGTTGTGGATAGTAAAGAATTGTGTAAGGCTTGTAGCCCTTGAAGTATAAGTGTACCAAGTGGTACACTCCTCTTTGTATTTGGGGTAGTATGTAGAATTGTGAAGAATGGGTAAGGTGATAACTCATAAGGAGTATGTGTAGACATGTGGAAATGTTGAATTTTGGTATTGTACTTAGGATACTCGGTATATTGTATGGTAAGTATTAAGTAAGGTATCGAATGGAGAATTGTTGTATTCGATTTGTAATTGAAGTATGAATTGTATTTGTTTTAGTACTCTAGTATTCCGGTCCATCAGACCGATGATGTAGTGGAAGTAGGCCTTGTTTGCCGCAGGGTGGCTAATGACATTGTATCACCCGCCGTTGTGTAAGGAAGTATCCGCTGCGTAAGTATGTAAGTACGAGGAGATTAGACGGTAACGACGGGATTAGCGGTAGGGGTGTTACAAAAAGTGGTATCGAGTTTAGGAAATACCGAGTTAGGAATTACAAGCTTAGGGCTAAGGGCTGAATGATAGTGTTAGAGATACGCTAGTTAGGAACCACCAGTGTGTACCGGATACCTACAATATCAGACCCGCCCTCCTCATTCCCCGTTGTATAACTTGGGAAAGAACGCCAGAGAGAAGGAAAGTCCTCTCATACTCTAGAAAACCCGATCTGGCAGTAGTGAGATATTCCTATAAGAGGAAAGAACCTGTTATATAGTAGATCTCCAGAATTGGAAGTCCCGGAGATGGTTCCCGGTTGAACAACAACACCCGCACTTAATAGCGGTAGGATGAGTACTCTTACCATAAGGAGACTACAACTTACAACAGCATGGGGCGACATGCTTAGCAGTCATGAAACCTGGCTAGTCAATCAGCAGGCGGGAAAGAAGCACTAAGCGTGCAACAGAGCGGAAAAAGGAACAGTAACAAAACCCGAGACACAAGTCTACGGGACAGTAATAGCTAAATGACACCACCAACGGTATGCTCACTGACTAAGGACATAGTCGGGAGTGGTTAACTCCAAAACTACAACGCCAAACAGGTTACAATATCTGGCCAGTATGCTTAGACAACTACGAGAACGTTCACGGGATATAATCCAACAGGACTACAGAAGTAGTGCCTAAACAAGCTAAGGCTCGGTACCCATAGTAAACGTGTGGGAACGAGCAACAGGGAAAAAGAAGAACTAAGTAAATAGGGATCTCCAAGGATTGGAGAAGTACCCCGATCAACGACAGTCGACAGTCATGTCAAGATCACTGAGAAGTTACCTAAAGGATCGAGTATCCCTAACATAAATCAATAGATCAAAGAAAGAGTCGACAAGACTACCAAATACGAGTGGAAACCATACCATGACCGGTATAGGTTTACCCAAAAACCACCAGTACCACGCACTTGCCACGGCAAGTGCAGTAAGAACAGAAACATGTAGAGGAACTCTAACAAACCACAAGTACTTAGTAAAGTACCGTGATCGCAATGAAGCAACTACAGGATCGCAGATCCTAAGGATTTGAAGAATGAAACTTGGAAGGGCCTGACGGCCTGACCATTACATTAGAGGATATACCAGTCAGTAGGAAGCTAGACTCGGTCAGAACCACCCGGCATTGAAATGCCATGAAAACTTTAATACCAAACGCAATTTCTTCTTTCAAAACCCAAAATTTTTCTTTCAAAACCACAACCCTTCTTTTAAACCTCAGATTTTTTTAAAACCAAACCAACAGAATTATGGTGAGTATCATAGAATGATACAAGAGGAGTTGACAATAGAATACTTCACCTAGGCGTGTGACGAGCACTACGAGTGTACCCAAATACGGGATGTGGGACGACCGCACTCCGAAGGAGCTTGCGGGCCTGACAGGTAGTCAGGTAAGTGGTAACGTACCAACAAGGTACCCCACGTATGTATACATGTAGTGTATGAAACACGGGAAGTAGTCAACTCCGTTCTACGGGCCATGAGTAAGTTCAAACCAGAACAGCTGGACACCTCAGACGATCAAGGAGAAGGAACTCAGCTAGGTAAAGAGTATAAAGGAACTCAGAAAATCCATCTGAAGATAAGGAATGAGGATTAGGAAGTGCAAAGAGCGCAGACTAGTAAGTATGGACATTGGATATGTCTCAAAGACTTCAAGCAAATATATGACAGCTGGAAGGGATACCCAGCCTAAACACAGTAAGGCAAATGCCTAACATGAACATAACGATGTTTAACAAACGGGACGGAGTTCCCAAGAGCAATTACAAAGACTATCAGGGAGCATAATTCATCATTGGAGAGAATTTTAAACCCAGTCAAGAACACTAGGAGGAAGCATAAATAGTCTACCCAAGAACGGAGATGTTATAACCCTAAAGGGGATAGCTCAAAATACGATACCACAAGGCGGTATAGTGGGCATAACATATCATAAACATTAGCCGGATGTAACAGCTTAACTTAACAACACCCAGGAGCAATCCTTTAAGGGTGTCTGAGTTAACAACAGTCGAACGAAGTGTCATGGTAAGAGCACGGGAGCTAGACGAACACTCGGTTAGGACACCGAAGGGATTTCACTTAACAGGAAATACCCTCAACCACTAAAAGGCACTGCTTAACACTAGATTGCCTAAAGGGCCTCCCATGAACGAAAGCGTAATGCAACAACTTGTCATGGAGCCCAGTAATACCTCCAACCATAGGATGGTATATGGAGAAGTAGGAATATATATAAACAGCCTGCAAGGAGCATGGCTCGAAGCAATGTGGTTTAAAAGCCATGAACCAACTACGTTATGTAGATTTAAACGGTTGCAAAACCCACACTATATAATAATAAGAATTGCCGGAAATGGCACCAGTAACAAGAGAGATAATATTTCATACAATGAATGGAACGACAGTCAAACCGCTCTATTTGAACTCAATTTAGTGAGTGACTTGGAGTAATGGGTACCTCAGTGTCACTGTCACTAGGGCATCAGCCTAGTATACAGTTGACGAGGCTTTTAAATGCCTTTCATGCCTTCCGTAGTAAGAGTAGCATAGAGGCATAAGAATCTAAATGATGTCAATACCGATTTAGCCCACACTTGGGCACTACAAGGAATCATGGGAGTGAAGATACCTCTCGTCATCATAAGGCCGCCAATGCGGTGATTATGTGCAACCTTAAAAAAAGGGTTCCACCTACTCCAACAATAAAGCTTGCGCATGTAGTTGTTGCCAAGAGGCAATCGAATAAGAAAATGAGGTTTCCAAACCACTACGCCTAGAAAGAGGCTTTGAGAGCAACTGTGAAAACCAAGGATGGGTCAGTTTAGAAGCAAACACAGAATGTGTATAATGTGAACTGTAGAAGCACATCGCTTAAAGAGCATAGAGACTTGAATGAGTAAGTATACTCCACAGGCAACCAAGCATATGGTGAACCATTGTAAGAACGGTGGAAGTACATAAACAAAGACTAACATAGTAAACCTTGTCATGAGACCTATGAGTGGAAATAAACCTCTCAACAAGAACTTTCACTTATTAGTGATAGAATACTCTTCAATTGAAGAACGGGACCAGAAAAACCTTGGAGTTTCCTTAGGATGTCCCAATGATGTGCATAGAGAAGAAAGGATGCATGACCAGACTCTACACCCAATGCCCAAAGTAGAAGGCAATGAACGTCAAAAACAAGCAACGTAGGTGCGTATCTTGACACACCAAATAACCAACGCTCAAAGGAGCTGGTGATCCGATAAATTACTTCATCCTTGCTCAACAAAGATACTTGGAAATTATATCATAAATGATGAAGGAATGTGAGGTAAGCTAGCCTACACATGAAACCTAAATGGAAGGAGAACATCTTCACATTAAAATAACGACATTGCGGTATGCTACAACAACCGCCATACACACAAATCTAGGAAACTTCCAGTGTGTTTACGCCATGAAGAAATGGTATATATAATGTAACAGTGGAAACAGTAGACCGTGAAAACAATGTTCTGTAACGAATAAGAACATGGTACGCAGCAGGCGGCCAGTCTATGTTAATAACCACACAATGACACAGAGTTGTAAATACGAGATGACAGGCAGAAACATTCATTCCTATTGCGATCACATAAGAGAATTACTGCCAAGCGTTTACGCCTCTGCACTCTGTAGGACTAAGTGTTTTGGTATTGCACTTGTGCAGTTAATGATCTAGTGGGATAGCTAGGAACATGGAGAATGTAAATCATGGTAAATTCTTCGTTTCACCAACAAACATGGCATAAGCTAGTTAAGCTAAAGCTTAGAAACAAACCGTGCGGCCTAAGGCCTAAGAAGCATGAGGAGCGTGAAACACACCAACAATCACAAGATGTGAATTCCATTGGAATAAAAGTGAAAAGAGACTTAAGAAAGTCACTAGGACTGACGCATAGAAAATGCAAGGTCATACAAGTAAGGAACACTTGTACTGAACCAGAGGAACTGGTATAATTCAGAAGCTACTGACAACAAAGGAAACACTACAACTAAGTAGTGACTTAACCTCACCCGACAATAAGTCGAAGGAACTCAGTGAATAATCGTAGAAGTACGAATAGTATGTACAATAGATTGCTAGAGAGCTGGTTATAAATCTAAAACTCATTGACTTCACACACGGTGAAAGAATGCCATACTTGGTTAATAAACTTTATTCCCACATAAGAGGGATAAAAAGGTGATGTGTAGCACGTTAAGGATAACAAGAAGGGTGAATAACCCAAGTTATCAGGGTCGCGCAGCAGAAGCTAGTGGGCCCTAGCTTAGACGCTTAATATACCCAGTAAGTATGAGAGAATGGCTATCAATGCCTTGAAGCCTGATAGGCTAGAACCGAATTGATTATGAGTTAAATAAACTCCAATAGGAATTCTTGGTACAGGGACTAAACCATTAGTGTGGTTAAGACCCTTTGACCAGAATACATTGAATAATAGACCGTAGGGAAGCTAAAATGCTTCAGGATGCCCGAATTGAGTGAACCAATGTTCAATGATAACATATGGTAGATTACGTGGGAGTAATCGCTTTTAAGGGGGTGTAACGCCCCTATTAACCATAAATACAGCGGAAATAAAACTCTAAGGCGATTACAGACCATCGGGTTCCAAACACCCGGCACCAAACCTCACCAATTACAACTTACAATCTACAAAAGCTACGGTCTGAACTCGAGAAAAACTTAACACAACATAATAGAAATTTAACACATTAACTCTCCACAAAACCTAGTCCCATCCCAAACGCTCATTCTCTTCGTGGCCACCTGTAAATCAATTCGTACCTGCAAGATGAAACCAAGCCCCACCCCGAAAGGGGCGGGTCAGTTCCCTGGAATGGAACTGGTACAATTCTCCAAAACAAACTTATAAAACATAACTCTTCAAAATAAACAGTAACATGAAAACAAACTCTTAAAAGTAAAACAGAGATAAAGCACTTCAAAACAATCAGGTTAAAGAGAAAAGAAAACAAGACAAAGATAGAGATAGAGAACTTCCAAAACAAGTCATCCACTTAAGTAGTCACACCACATAGTTAGTAAGCATCCATTTCCTTAGTTAAACCCAATTCCCGTTAGGAGGAGAAAGACTCAGATAGCCACAAAGGACTAGGAATGTTTAAATAGATCCAAGAACCAAGAACTCGAGAGTGGAATAATTCAACTGGGAGAGATGGCCCCCACCGCCAATCACGTCCTTTTAGGACAGGGGATATACAGCCCCTCACTGTTTATCACGTCCACTAAGGACAGGGGATATACAGCCCCTCACTGTTCATCACGTCCACTAAGGACAGGGGATATACAGCCCCTCACTGTTCATCACGTCCACTAAGGACAGGGGATATACAGCCCCTCACTGTTCATCACGTCCACTAAGGACAGGGGATATACAGCCCCTCACTGTCAAATATCAATGCCCCTATGGGCGAGGGATATACAGCCCCCTACTGTTACCATTGAAGACGCGCGCACGTCGAAAGAAAGATTTCCAAGATTGACTTTTTCCAAAAATCCCGCTAGATCACCAACTACCCAGAGCAATACCAAAACACTCAGTCCTACAGAGTGCAGAAGCGTAAACCCTAAGCAGTCAATGTCTAACGCGACACCAAATAGAAGGAACCAATACCCATGTAAGTTTCATACTCAAGGCTCAGTTAGTCACACAAGCTGAGTTAGTCAGACAACCAATTCCTTTTTAGAAATTCCTCTTAAAGTCAGTTAGCGTTTTCCAAAACATTCCACAAGTCAATCCGCAAAAATATCGGAGTACGAGAAATCGTACAAAACATTCCATAGAGTCCAAAGCACAACAAGCTGAGTACGAGAAATCGTACAAAACATTCCATAAAGTCCAAAACACATCAAGATGAGTACGAGAAATCGTACCTGGGTAACGCTGTAGCAGTTCTAATCAACTTGCGTAAACAATCAACAGTACTCTGAAGAATATTAAAGGTAGTCTATCATCAATCACTTGTAGCCTATGTTACGCTTAAATAAACTCCTTACTCTTATTTCAAAGTCTCAATTATCTTTTAAGCCCTCACTTAAATGTTATGTATAATCTTTGTGTTATCTAAGAACGTTGTATAGACCAAGGTGGTAAGATCAAGGAATGTATTCGATCAACATTGGCTAATTGTTCACTCCTATCCACTTTATTCATACTTAACCACAATCCTCACATTCAAGACTTTTGAGACCTCTATATCATAAATGTGTTTATGTTATATAATTAAATCTAAGAATTTCGACAATAATATTAAGCTCAATACCTCTATTCTTAATTTAAAATAAACATTGTATTATGACCTATGATGGACTCATCTCAGAATACTATATATTATCTCACAATGTAAAGATTATGTATTTAAACAATTTCTACTAGACAACCCATTATGATTAAGTCTTTCCCTTAACTTAATTAAGACCTACATCTTGTATATTGGAATCATAGTGTTGTAGACGCATTTTATTATAACTTAATCGAATTACTAAACTCATTTATCTTATCTTTAGTTCAGAATAACTTTAATTACAACCATCTAAAAATCTTGTCATAAGATGTTAAATTACTTTTCATCTTGAAATAACCATATTATATAACATAGACTCATAGAACTCTTACATTTAGTATCCACAGGGTATATTATTTACTTTATCATAACTATATAATAAGGTGTTTTAAGATAACCTTTTATGTATCCTTACTTACATTTAATTTCCTAAATGTTCTATTTTTACACACATTCCCTCCATAGGCTATGTATAAACCCTTTATATTAAACTTCGTTAAACTCAAGTCTTAAATACATTTTATATTGTTTACAAAACCTAAAGTTTCAAAAGAATAACTTAATAATTAATTTCCTTTATTGTATTCAGGATGGACATTATATCTTAGCATGAGGTAGAATTTATCAAAAAAATTAAATTCTGGTTCGTAAGTGAAATTGTCAATTACTTAATAAGATAATATATTCTGAACAATCTCCATACCTTATATTCAAATGACACATTAATATTTCCAGTGTCAAAAGGTAAATCAATATCTCTTACGTAACCTAGTTTCATCTAATTAAAGGTTTAAAGATTTTAAGTATCTAATTTCTATTTATAAACCTCCTTATAAATTCTAACTACTAAATACATTACTTAACTATAAACTCACATCCTGAATATTGGTGTTAAATGTATTTATATGGCTTAACTAGTTGTAAGAAACTTAAGGATTTTTATTTAGATTAAATTCCTAATCATAGTTTAATGTAGTTTAGTTAAATTCCTTGATTTTAATATAAGTTTCTATTTATTTCTCTCATATAAATATATATATAAATATATGTAACAATTTTTACTTCACTTAAAGTTAATACCCAAAACATTTATAAACATACTGTATAAATGTTAATTAGTCTTATTATATTTTCCCCAACCTATAAAGTTCATTAATCAACTATACTTTAATTTTTGATTACATTAAAAACTATATATTATAAGTTATTCTTATGAAAAACTCACAAACACAATTTTTAAAACCCTTTACCATTGCCCAAAAATTCCCAAATTTAATATACAGTAACTATAACATTTTAGACATATTATAAAATTTTTATTTCATAAAAATCTTTTTTAATTTAGCCAAATAATTCCAGAAAACCCGTAACTTGTAAAAATCATAACTTATGTTTAAAAACTCCAAAACCATAATAATTTACATCAATATAAACTAGATAAAATAAGGAATCTATGGTTAAAATTTCAAGTCAAAATACATTCGGGAAGATATTTAAATTAAACCCAACAGTTAAGACTATTTACTGGAATTTTATAAACTTATAATAATTATTTAATAGCACGATCTAATCTCGGCCGTCCAATCTTCTAAAGCGCGATCGGACGGCCCCTGAACGCCGTGTTCTTCCCCGATTCCAGAAAACTAGTCGAGTACTAAATCTCAATTTCCTCCTAATCCACAGAACGGAATCGAGTGATTCTTGTTTCTATAGCTTCGTAATCCAATTTCGCTTCTATTGATACCGGTTTCCCCAATTATAATGCAGTATACATCTAGTTTCGTACTCAATTCGAACGTTAGGGTTTATATTAGCTACAGAGTACGATTCGAATTCTATTATGCAAATTCCTCCTAACCTAACACGAAATTGGCTAAATTGAGACATGGGTTAGGTCGGTATTGCAATTTCGATTAGCAACATAGGAACAATTTGAAGAAAAGCTCACCAGAATTGCCCAAACGAGGAGATTCAATATCGGGTTCTGGAAAAATATTCGAACCTTGCCTGTTCGAGTAGCCAACTTCGAAGCTCTATAAGTTTCAGTATAGATCGAGTTATGTTATGAGTAAGGGCTCATTAGAAAGAAGAAACATAGATCTACACAATGATAGCACGCACTAATCCTAACTCGCATCACACAGAAAGAAATCGAAGTCACAAAACACGAGTTTACCTCTCTGTTTCGGTATTATTTTATGTGCTGGCAAGACCGAAACTTTAGGCCTCTATATCTCCCAAATGGTTACGAATTGGACTTGGGCATAAACACAAAAGTTGTAGAGGGATTAGAGATCTTTACAACGAGCTAAAGAAATCGAATTTTGGTTGAAAGACGAGGAAGTTATGGCAAGACGAACTTTACCTGAAATCGAATGAAAACTGGAATCTGGGTTACGAATTCTCAAGGTGGCAACTTTGGATCAATATTCCCGTCGATGTAGGATGAGTTAGGAGATGTATGAGTTATGGTTGTAAAGAGGGAATTAAGGAGAAAAGAATAGAGAAGACGACACTGGAAAATTCGAAGTAACGAGTGAGATATAGCCGTAACAAGTTAGGCCAAAATCGGATGATTGTTGGAGAAAAACAAGGAGATAGAATTAACTAAGTGTTGGGGCGCACGAGAGGCTGACACGTGGCAGTTATAAAATTTTGGCTCTAAACTTCAAACTAGCATAACTTTGGCTAGGATGATCCGTTTTTGACGTTCTTTTTATCGATCTTCATGGTTTTCCATAACCTATTTATTGGTATAGGTTTCATGGGCTAGTTTGACCATTCTCAAAAAGTCAACTCTAGCAAGGCTTAATAAGCTTTAAGGTTTCTAGAATTTTATATTGACTTTTATGTTTCAAAACAATGTTCCAACACTTCCTAAAATCTTTATAATATATTTGGAGTGTTTAGAAATTTCCCCAAGATTTATTGACTTATAATTCTTATTATTAAATTCATAATACTATACAATAATATATAATAATTAGGAGAAAACCCCTAAATAAATTTCACAACCCCTTATATTAATTTAATATTCATAATTCCATATAATAATTTAATATTCATAATTCCATATAATAATTTAATACTTAATAGTATTATTAAAGGTTTAATAAAAGAAATCCCCTAAATTAATTTAAATTAATTTAGGGGTATTTCAGGGGGGTAGAACGAAAAACCACTTAGTGTAAAATTCACGTATAAAACACGTAAACTATAGTGTGCATAGCACAAATGAGAATTGAGTTGATGATCGGTACTTATGTTAAATAAATATACGTACTCATCCATATTGTAATTGTGGTAATTAGGTACGAGAGATGCGAATACCATAGGATGATGGTACCTATCTTGTAACTCCAGTGTTAGAGTATTAGTAAAGAGGAGTAGAGAAACTCCCGGGGGAATGATAATGCCTATAGTGTATGTCTATTCGAAGTTAGACATGGCATTACGGTGCATGAGTCGGTATAAAACTGTTGTAGAACCTAGAGGAAATTGAGTTCCCTAGGTGATTGTTTTGAGACAATTGAGAATGAGTAGTGGATGAAATTCCACAAGTATTGTATCCCTTAAAGAAATAGTACGAAATGATTGAGAGTAATCGATGAATGAAGTCCATAAGTAGTGTATTCCTTGGTAAGTCATTGGAAGTAAATTGAGGACGACTGAATTCCACAAGTATTCTATTCCTTAGTTAGATTATTTGAGATGATGGAGAGTAATGGATGAAAGTAGCAATAGTCGATGAAATGAGCCCCATAGGCATCGAATCTCGAAGTAAAGTATATGGAGGTAAATTAAGGATGATTGATAGACGGAATTCCATCCCCTTGAGATGTATGAATCTGTGAGTATGACTAGGAAGAGTAAAAGATAGAAAATGGAAGTAATTGAATTATTTAATTGTTTGAAACTGATGTGGGAAGTCGAACTTGATCCTGATCAGATCAAGGGAAACTGAACACAAATTAGGGTGGAAAGATAGTTCAACACTGATGCTGATCACATCAGGGTCAAATGATTCTTGAAGCTCCCCTCAAGTGATCACAAGTAATCACGCATAGGATAGATGTAATGAACATAAATTGGAATTCGGAGTAGTGTGTTTTAGCAACATTTCTAGTTAGTGGTTGTGAAAGGATTTTCTTCAGACTTGAGAATGAGGATTTAGTTGAAGCCTATACCAAAGAACAGTGGTGGTGTATCATGTTGTATTATTCCAAGGGCATCGGGACGTAGAGAAGTCCTGTGTCTAGATGACCTGAGTGCTTGCAGGATCGTAGTGTGTATTGCATTGCTTTGGGATAGCCTTGCATTGTATGTATGTATAAACCTTGTATTGTAAAACCTGATGGTTGGTTGTAATGAGGATCAGAGTGATTGTAGTATATTGGCATGGTATTGGATGTAGAGACCTTGTGTAATGGATTTGGGAATTTGTAAGGAGGAGGAACGTGTGACTTTTGGCATTAGACATGTCTGAATGAGTAAATATAGTAATCCTACAACCTTGAGCAACTTTGAGGGCAAAGTTCCTTAAGGGGGGTAGATTGAAATACCCCGAACCTGATTATAGTGATTAAAATTATCCTAATATGTATTTAAGGGCCTAATAGTGCCTAAGGAATATTGGTGAAGGAATAAAACCAAAAGACAAGAGAAAACGCTTAAAAAGCAAAAATGTAAAAATGAGTGTATATAACCATAGGAGTTATGTGACCTCCACTAGGATCCTAGGTGGATTCCTAAGGCTTATTTATGCCTAAAGTATGTAGAAACAATTCCCGAAGAAAACGGATCCATAAAATGGATTAAAAACCACAAACGAACCTTAAAAGCGAGTTCTTCGAGGAAACCGGGAAAACGCGACTTAAGCGGGTTAAATAGACTCGTAACAATTTTGGTCAACCAAATAGTCATTAATAATATTAATGAAGGTCTAGAACCAATAAAATCAATTAAATGAGAAAATAGTAAAAACTGTAAAAACCGGGAAGTTGTGGGGTGAGAGTGTAAATAAACTCTAGTGTGTCCACTTTTAGAAATAAAAATTTAAAAAGCTGTGTGAGGGATGTGTGTGACCGGCCAGCTCCCCTCCCCTCTCACTCTTTTATTTCTCCTAATGCACTACAAGACAAAACAATAAAGTAAATAAGTTACTTTAGTATACTCTCTCTCCTACCCCCTCTTATTTCTCACGTACTGCACTCCCCCTCACTCTCTGATTTTCTCTTCTTCCCCAAGCTGCCTCCCATGGCAATTTGAAAACCCACACCAACCATCCACTTCTCTCCTCTTGTTAAGTACTCAAACCTCCACCAAAAATTACAAAATTGGTACCATTGAAATTCTCTCATCATGGAGAATATTTCCCTCTTTTCTGAATTCAAAAATATCCATTTTCATCTCCATGGTTGTTCTTGCTTTTGAAGATGAAGACCACCATTAGAATCCCCTTCTTCACCTTATTGGTCTAAGGTAAAAAGAAATTCAAAAATACTAGCATTTCTTACTCTTATTTGTAAATTAGAGATTTCCAAGTCTTGAACTTCTATTCCTTGTTTGCCCAGCCGATTTTGGCTTCTTTTGGAGAGTGGAAATCTTGCTCTTGTTGCTATTCTACACTCCTTCTACATGCTTGCAAGGTAATGCATTTCCTAAACCCTAAAAATGTACCTTAAAGCTTAAAGATGATTTAAGGGTTAGGTTGTATTGAAATGGTGTTATGTAATGGGTTGTAGCAGTAGGAATTGAATTTCCATAACCGGTGGCTTAAGAAAGAGAGGAAAGGAAAGGAAGGAAGAAGAAGGAAGAAAAGAAGGAAAGAAAGGCTATAAAGAACAAGGTAAATTACACTCACCTAGTGTAGCTCTTGTATGCCTATTGTAACAGATTTTTAGTAGCTCGAAATGAGTATTGTAAATGGTATTGAGTAGTAGTATAATGTGGAAGAACCAACATGTTTTAAAGCTTTAAAAGACATTTAAAAGCTTGTATAAACCTAGATGGAAATAGATGTTTAGTGTAGGAATTAAAATGAGTGTTTACTGTTTAGTGTGTATATTGATAATGAATATATTGAGCAGGTTGTAAACTGTGTTGATGAGTAAATTGATGTGGTGAGAATGTAAAAATTTAGGGGAGACTATGTCAAATTTCATCTAGGAAAGTAGAACACTTAAGAGGTAGAAAGAAGTGGAAAACACTTTGAAACAGATTTTTAAATGGAGCTAAGTTGTGGGTAGATTAGAAAGTAAGATAATGCACTGTAAACCTTGGAAATGGCATTAGGAGAGGAACCTATGTATGGAGGAAGTAAGAACCAAAATCTGTAGCATCTGTTGAAGAAGAAAAAACTGTAACAGAGGAGAAAAACAGACAGTGAAGGATGTTAGGTAACAGATTAGTATAGAGCTTTGGTTAGGTTAGTTTTAAGTGCCTAATCAATGTTAAAACATGCTAGATTATATGTAGGAATATTGGGGAAGAGGTTGGTAGAAGTTTGGAGTTGAAACATAATAAAAAACATGCATATTTTTCATTATGCAACTGGTCCGGGTTTGTAAACAAGTACAGAAACCCGGACCAGGCATAAAACAACACAAAACGTATTTCAGAAGGAGTGGTCCGGGTTTACAAACCAGGACACAAACCCGGACCACCCCATTTTTACACCCGAGAGCAACCAGACCATGTGGTCCGGGTTCGTAAACAAGTACACAAACCCGACCACCCATAATTCTTACCCGAGAGTGACCAAACATGTTGGTCTGGGTTTTAAACCCGGATACAAACCTGGACCACCCCATTTTCTTCACAGAAACCATTTTAAAGCTAATCTAAGGTAGGGTAATGAAGGGTAATGATAGTATAATAATTAACACTTGATTAATGATGTTTAATGGTCATTAAGGCTCTAAACAAGCTTAGAAAATAATTGTAAGTAAGTAACTTATGTAAAAGGATTTGAATAACAATGAGTTAGTGAGTATAAATGGGAAACCTTAGAAAAGTAATAAGTAAGGTTATTATAGTTAATTAACCGCTCGATCGCATGTATATGATAGGATTCGAATAGTCAAACACCGAAGGGGAGTCGGTGATTCCAAGTCAACGGTGAACGGTATGATTTCCTCATGCTCTGTATCCTAACCTGGTTACCCCGATTTGTGTGCTTATTTGATCACCTAAATAAGATAAATGCACGAATCGGATTTTAATGCACTTACTTGTGCTTGTTTTATATTGTTCCGGTTATATTGCCTTGAACATTTAGTTTGTATAATTCATGAAATGAATGGATAAGAATGAGGTGTATGTGTATCTTGTTGTGTACTTGTGTAATGTATTATTCCTTGGTATGGACGTGACGACTTCTACTAATTCCTAACCACCTAACTCCTAACTTAAGTAATGAGTATAATAGAATGAGTAGAAGTCCGATATAACGCGTGAGGAGGAGACACAAGAGGCTGGATCCACATCCTGGCCTGAATCCTTTCTATGGACCAAACCCCTTAAATGGGTAGCATCCTAGATTGGTGAGCCACCCTAAAGCCTGGTGGTGGACGGTGTAGTCCCTGCCCGGAGGTCACACTAACTTGACTTGAGTAAGTAAGTAAGTAAGTATTGTATGAGTAATGGTCTTGGCTAGTGTAAGTCATTGACCTTGAGGAAAAGAGTAATGTACACCCGATTAACCCGGGTGTGTAAAGAAGCTAACAAGTATTGTGTATGTATTGGAGAAGTGTATCTCCTGAACGGTAAGTATGAATGGTTGACTTGTAATGTCTTCCTTGTATGCAGTGAATGTATATATGCTTTATGATATGAATGTATTGTACTGTGTAAGAGCATGTATGTATGTATGAATAAAACGAACAACATGTATTCGACCTAAGTAGTCGGCGTACCCTCGCTAGTACGCGGGGTATGCGATTTCATATGCAGCGTAAGCTGAGCCCCTTGGGGCACTGTTTTTATTTTACAGGTACCCGAAGCTGTTATGGTCGTTATAAGAGACCGGCTGCTATGCTTAGTTAGCTATGGATAGTTGTGGATAGTAAAGAATTTTGTAAGGCTTGTAGCCCTTGAAGTATTAGTGTACCAAGTGGTACAACCCTCTTTGTATTTGGAGTAGTATGTAGAATTGTGAGGAATGGGTAAGGTGATAACTCGTAAGGAGTATGTGTAGACATGTGGAAATGTTGAATTTTGGTATTGTACTTAGGATACTCGGTATATGTATGGTAAGTATTGAGTAAGGTATCAAATGAAGAATTGTTGTATTCGATTTGTAATTGAAGTATGAATTGTATTTGTTTTAGTACTCGGGTATTCCGGTCCATCAGGCCGATGCTGTTGTGGAAGTAGGCCTTGTTAGCCACGTGGGTGGCTAACGACATTGTATCACCCGCCGTTGTGTAAGGAAGTATCCGCTGCATAAGTATGTAAGTACGAGGAGATTAGACGGTAACGACGGGATTAGCGGTAGGGGTGTTACAATGAATCATGGATTCAACAACAAAACCTGCACCTACATCTGTTACTCTAAACTTCACCACCAATTCAGGCAGAGGAAAATCCTATTCTCAAAAAATCGTGGCAAATTAAATAATTATAGGGGAAGAGGAAGAGGATACTCCTCTAGATCTACCAACTAGTATCGTCCTCCCTCTGGTAATATTTCAACAGGCACCCCAGACAATCGTCCCCCGTGCCAGATCTGTAAGAAGCGTGGCCATGAAGCTATTAATTGCTACCATCGCTAGAATTTCTCATATCAGCAAAAACCCCCACTACCCTCACAGCCAATGCTACAGGCTGTGCCCCAACTATTGATTGGATGCCAGACACAGTGCTTCCCATCATTTTGCTGGAGATTTCTCCAAGCTGAACCTAGAGGCATCTGACTATAACGGCACTGATAGTGTGTCTCTTGGTGATGGTTCTTCCTTAAGTATCCAACCCAGGGTACATGATCTCTCACCTTTCAGAATAAGCAGTTTATCCTCAATGACCTTTTACATGTTCAAAAACACAACAAACAGCTTATCTTGTAGTAAATTTTGCCATGATAATAAGACTTATATAGAGTTTTATTCCACTCACTTTTTTTTAAAGGACTTACACACTCAGAGGGTTCTTCTCACGGGGAGAACTAAAGATGGAGTCTACTTGTTTCCCTCACCTTCAAGCTCTCATTCTACTGCTCCTCAGGCCAATTCTACTATTACGACCACCTCAGGAGTCTGGAATACTCGACTAGGCCATCCTAGTGAGGCTATGACATGTCATATTTTACACAATTTTGATTTACCTTTCTCTAGTTCCTCTAATAAGGCTGTTTGTAAGGCTTACTGTCAGGACAAGTCCCATGCTCTACCACATTTTCCTTTAGACTCTATTTCTAATGCCTATTTTGACTTACTTTTTATTGACCTATGGGGGCCCTCCCACTATACTTCTATTGATGGTTTTTCATATTTTTTGATCATTGTGGATGATCACTCTCGGTATATTTGGATTTATCCATTGAAAAGAAAGTTAGATGTGGCTATTATTTTTCCTATCTTCTATAAGTTGGTAGAAACACAGTTTGGAAGCAAGGTTAAACAGTCTAATAGAGGTGGGGAGTTTATGGCCTTGGATCCCTTTCTACAAACTAAAGGCATCTCTCACCACTACACCTGCCCTCACTCCCACTAACAAAACAACTCTGTTGAGAGCAAAATCAGATATGTGGTGGACAAGACCCTATGCCTTCTATCTCATTCATCAATGCCCCTTATCTATTGGTCTTATGCTGTCAAAACAGCAATTCACCTTCTCAACTGTACCCCCCACCAAGGCTATTGATAATGAAACACCCTCTATCCTACACAAAAAACCACCTTCTTATTCTCACCTCAAGATTTTTGGCTGCTGCTGTTATCCTAACTTGCGGCCTTTTAACTCTCAGAAAATGTCATTTAGAACAGTTCCTTGTGTATTTCTTGGCTATCCTGAAAATTGTACTGGTTACTTATGTCTTGACCTTTCTACCCACAAGACCTACATCTCTCGAGATGTTACTTTTGATGAAACAGTTTTTCCTTTCTCTACCCCACCCCACTCTCTCCTACTCATGACTCTTCTACTGTCTCTAACATTCTTATTCCTCTCTTACCCTCCCCCTCTCTACCTAAAACCACACCAATGTGATCCCTTACCCTCAACTCCCCCTCCTTACCTACTACTCATTTCCATCTCAAAATCAGTCATCTCCAATTCTCTCTACACCTACCTCTACCTCTACCCACACCATCCTATCTATTTCTACTACTTCTCCTGAGTCACCTACTGTGCCTTCCCCATCTCCTCACAATATACATTCCATGCTCACCAGGACCAAGACAAACACTCTCCAATCCAAAATAAGGTCAGATGGCACTATCCCTTGGCTTAACTCCACATACTTCAATTTTAAACCCACAAAGAGCCTCCCACCCATCCTTGACCAGCCTACCTACTCCCAGGCCCTCAAGTACCCCCGAATGGCAGAAGGGTGTTCTTGCAGAATACCAGGCACTACAGAGAAACAATACTTGGGTTCTAGTTCCCTACCAGCCATAGATGAATATACTAGGCACAAAGTGGATTTTAAAAACAAAAAGGCATGCCAATGGTCAGATTGAAAGAAGAAAGGTGCGCCTGGTTGCCCAGAGCTTTAATCAAACACAAAGAATTGATTACAAGGAAACTTTCAGTCCAGTTGTCAAAGTATCAACAATTAGACTTATTATTGCTTTAGTTGTTTCCTACAAGTGGTCTATCAAACAGTTAGATGTTGACAATGCTTTCCTCCATGAGGATTTAGAGAAATGTGTCTACATTCAACAACCTAAGGGTTTTACTTATCCTACCTGCCCTAATCATGTGTGCTTACTGAAGAAATCTCTTTACGGCCTAAAACAATCTTCTAGGGCCTAGTTTGCTAAACTAAGCTCTCACCTTATTCACATTGGTTTCAGATCTTCTATCTCTGATCCCTCTCTCTTCATCTACACTCAAGGTCATGACAAAGTCTTTGTTCTTGTTTACGTGGATGATATCCTTGTCATTGCTTCTACTGACTCTCTTCTCCGGCAACTCACTCAAGCCCTAGCTTCAACTTTTCCTATTAAAGATCTAGGGATCTTCATTATTTTCTGGGGGTCACTGCCACCCGCAATCACAGAGGTCTAAAACTTTGCAAAAGTCATTACATCCTTGACCTTCTACCCCGCACCCAAATGACAAATTGCAAACCTGTAAAACCCCTACCGTTAATCCTATGCTTACCGTCTAATCATCCTGTTAATCATACTACGTCGCAGCGGAAATACTACTACTATGGCGGGTGATACAACGCCGCTAACCGCCCATACGGCTAGCAAGGCTACACTATCTACAGTCACGGTCTGATGCCTAAGTATACCGAGCTGCTACATTTCACACCAAGACAAAAGATAACATACTTACATTGCTGGATTACCGAGTATTTAAAGTATTTAATTACAACCCTTTCAAGTCTACCAAAATGAATGAGTTTCTACAAGCTACTCATCTATACCCAATCACCATCCTTTCATTATCCCAAAAGGGTGTACCCTATGGTACACCGGCTAACAAACTTACAGCCGTGTACAACATAGTACACCATTCACAATTCACCATTTACAGACAAAAGAAATCAAAATAAATCTCTTCATGGTCTTCACCTGTCTCGTGGACCTGCGTGTAGTAAAAACATCACCCCAAGGGGCTCAGCAAAAGCAGCGCATGAACTCCGCATATACCGCGTGCTAACTAGGGTACGCCGACTATTTAAGGTCGACTGTACATGCGGTTCATTAATTTCATACATACATGCTTTACATACATCATACAATCATATACATTACATTATACAATCATGCTCAATACAATACACAATCCAAAACAACAATACAATAGCACACATAATACTTATCTTCACAAGGGTTAGCCAAATTACGCATCCGGGTTAATCGGAATGCAATTTACTCTTTTACTCATTACACATTACTTACTCTTACTTTACTTACTTACTTTACCATACTTGTTTACTCATTCTTACTTACTTACTTTTACTCATGTTAAGTTGGTATGACCTCCGGCCCGGGGACTACACCGTCCCACCACCGGGATTTACTTGACTCACCAATCCAGGATGCTACCCATTTAAGGGGTTTGGGCCGTGGACCAGTTTAAGAGTCAGGAATTGGAGCCAACCTTGTGACTCCGCATCCTCACGCGTGGCCGAAACTATATCGGACTTCTACTCATTCCAATTTAATTACCAATTTAAGTTAGATTGGTTAGCTTGATAGGAATAAGTTAGAAGTCCAATCACAAACATATTCGGTCACGATACAGTATATCATACATACACACTCATATTCATCCATGCATTTCATGAATTATACAAACTATCATTACTAAAAAAAGGAGATTGCTAATAAAAAAATCGTTAGTAAAATAAGAAAATCCGTCGGTAAAAAATTTTACCCACAGAATACCATCAAAATATTTTCGTAAGCGTTTCCTCCGTCGCTAAAATTTACTAATGTATAATATAAATTTGAAAGCAATCACCAACAAAAAAAGTTACATTCGTCGCTATTGTCATAAATGAAGTGAAAGTCACTATTTATCGGTAATTACCAAGAGATTTCCTATTCATTAACAATGATATTCAATCCATCGGTAATTACCAAGATTTCATATCCATCGGTAATTAGCAAAGAATTTTCTTTTTATTGGTAATTGCCAAGAAATTTTCTATTTATTGGTAATTACCAAGGAATTATTAAAGGAGTATCATTTGTTGGTAATTACCGATGAATAACAACATATATGTACAATGTCCCTCCCTTCATTGGTTTTATATCAAGCATAGTCCATGGAATCTCAATTGTACACTCTTTATAAGCTCTAAATATATTTATAGTATACCACATTCATGTAGATATCAATACATTATTAGTAAACTCTTTACATCTATAAATTAAACTTCTACTTTAATTTTTTTTACAACAAAGTCAAATGTCATCTAAATGTATATTTAGAGTATACCAAGTACATGAATATCTGAGAAGATGATTTGAGTTCTTCCTCACTCTTAGAATCACACTACAAAAAAGCTGTCTACTAGGAAGAGGGTGCAAGTCCTCTAGGAACATATCAAGAGCACCATCTAATCCAAACCATAAAATTTTAGAATAGAATCCTGAAACGAACATCAAGAGCACCATCTAATCACGGTTTCCATGAAGTGAAATGAAACTTGAAACGGGAATTTTGCATACCGGCTGCTCCATGTCACACACTGCACATATAACCTGAGAAACCAAACCATAAAATTTAGAATAGAAACCATCAACATAACAAAATCTTCACAGCGCACAACTTCACCAATCAAACTAAGAAGGATGGCTTAGGGATCAGTAGATAACTTACTTAGTTTCATGAGAGGGAAGTCCTTTATACCGTAGCCTCATTATGACAGTAGCGACAAGGGAAAACCTCACTGCAACACGGAGCTCTTATCCTGCACCTCTTTTATAGGTTTACACCTGCTCAGACACAATCAAAAAGGGTGGGGGATCAAACTAAGATCCACACAATTGAACCATTTTGCAAAATCAAAATGTAAAAAAACGGCAAGATCAAGCAATAAAGACGGAACAGGGCAAGTTTATGGTTTGGTCCTTTACACACGAACCCATGCGAAAGCAATCAGTGAATATAATTCAACATTGTCATGAAATACAAGCTTATTCAATCGAAAACAAACATCTCGTCATTAAAAGAATATTAATGAGGGGAAAGTTCAAATGGGAGTATGACTAATTATAATTCAAGTTTAAAAGCAACGACTAAATCTTAGTTCAGGGGAAAAAATTCATACGAGGATACTGAACTTTCAATATCCTAAACAGCAATATCACGGACCACTAATGTTCAGAGCTTAGTTGCCATGACCAACCAAGAAAGAATGTCATTTCTTAGTCAAAACCTCTCAATTGCAGTGATGTTAGCTTTATAATAATTCCAGACTTGGATTTTAATTACCTTTCTTGCAGCGATGTTAGCTTTCTTGTCTTGCCAACACCACCATTGACATCTACGCATTCATTTGTTCTGACATCTGCACAGTTCATTTCAAACCAAACTTTTACCAATATTAATATTTACAGCAAGCGAAACAGAATGTAGGCAGAATACTAAAGTTATCCATTCCTTGACTTCCCTCAGTTCAAAACAACACATAATGCTTTGGTTACATTATCTTCAGTCAGGCACAAATCTCCTCAAAACTAGAATAAAAGGCTACAGAGAGAGAGAGGGGGGTGGGGGTTTCTTGGGATGAGTTTAAGTTTGAGAAGTAGAAAAGCTTTGAGAGGCAATTACTTCAAACCAGCAAGCATAATTTTTAAGGTAGAAAAGCTTTGAGAGGCAATTACTTCAAAGCAGCAACTCGAACACGGCTGCTAGATTCTTCCTATAAGCTTTTTAATAATAGCTTTTGCAAGTCCGCAAAGTGAGGTCGAAATGAGTTTCCTATTGTTTCAGTCAACGAGTAGAACAAAATCAATGCCACCTAGTACTCACCAACATAAGAAATATTGACAAGTTAGTTGTACAACAATATACAGAGCAAGCTTAGATGCAGAATAAATGTTGACAGATTAGTTGATCAATCCACATAAACCATTATTTTCCTTTTTAGATGGATATTTTAGGTTTTTACTAGAAATATAATAATATGTAAGTATACAGTATATGCAATATATCTGTATGAATTGACAGCAGAAGAGTGTATAAAAAAACTACAATCTAAGATATTTATGATGGATCTAACAGTTCAAACTATGAAAAGTTTTTAACAATACCATTTTCATGAGAGGTAACCATAGGTTTTATCCCAATTCGAATCCATTGCCGAAAAAAAAATACATAGAACAATATAATGATGAACAGATAGATATGACGAAAGGTCAATAACCAGAGTGACTATATCCTTAATGAACCTGTAACAAGAGGTCCGAGCATAGCTTCATCTTGTGTTAGTAACCAATTGTTTCTGGCTGAAATGAAACGTTGAAAAGAATACAATTAGTGCTACCTGGCTACGCCTTTTGAAGATGTTATCTCTGTTTAATTTTCAATGCAACAATCTCAGCCGTAAACTACAGAAGCCACAACACGTTAAGTATGAAATTTATGTTTAGCTTTAGACCTCATGGGTGTAAACGACTCCTCGATTGTATAATACAATTGCTTCTCTCGCTACTAAGTTGTTCCTGACAATAATCAAATTTGTAGAAAATTCAACCAGGAGCAAAGAGCGACTAAACCCTAAATGATCAATTCAAACCACAAGGAAGTGAAAATCTATAAATTTTGCTGCAAAACAAGAGAAGAAGAACCAGACAATAGCTTCGTAAAGATGCTATACAATACTAGAAGAGAAATGCAAAAAATTAAACCACATAAAACAAGAAGGGAGGTTAAAAGAGAAATGCATACCTGATTTCTCATGGATTTATACGGTTCTTGAACAATAACAAGGTAGTGAGTGAGCATGACAAAACTGAAAGCTGCTATGAACGTGGTTGGGAAACGGGGGCAAGATACGGTGAAAACCGCTCATCAGTAGATAATCTGGAACACAAATCGTACACATAAATAAAAGAGGATAGGTCGGAGTAGCGTTGGAGGTTGATGCAGGCGGAGCGAAGGGGTTGAGATGAGGCGGCTGGAGCAGATGTGAAAGACACCAATAAAGATGAGAAAACAAATCAGAATATTAGCTAGGGATACGCCACCAGAAACGGGGAAGCTTCGATCGAGAGCTAGTGATGAAGATGAAACTTTGGTTGAACGGTAACGAAGCAGATGAAGCTTCGATCGAACGCCACCGAAGAAGAGGAAGCTTTGATCGAATGATGCTCGAGCCGATTCGAGAGGTCGATAGAGGAAGGACTGGCGATGTATTTGCTCTTTTGTTTCAGAGGAAAAACACAAATGGAAAGTGGAGAAGGGACAGGATTCATCCGTAGTATATTAAATATTTCCTTCTTTAGAGGTCATTATCTTTTTTTGTTAACTTAATAAATTAGAGATGAAAATCTATATTCCTTTAATTACCGACAAAAAAAAAGAAATTACTGGCAATTAGCTATGGATGTGTTTGTCACTAAGTTCTAATCAAAATATTTTATATAATTTACTTACGGATTACTATATTCATCGTCAATTAGTTAGGTAAATTTTTTATCCGTTGGTAATTGGTGATGGATTTTTTCATCCATCGGTAAGTACTTTGGAATTATTATTTTCGTTAGTGGTTTCCTAACAAAATATATATTCATTACTAAATCTTCTCAAAAAATCTAATCCATTATAATTCATTAGTATTTTGTTAGCATTTTGTTGGTAATTATTGAGTTTTCTATCAAATTTCAATTCATCGGTAAAAATTTATCACTAGTCACACATTTTTTAGTAGTGTATGATTTAAAGAAGATGTGCAACAAGGAACAATCTCATGATATTCACAAGTAGGCATAATATATCCGATTCGTGCGTTTATCTTATTTGGTGATCAATTAGCACACAACACACAAATCAGAGTAACCAAGGTAGCATACGGGGCATGAGGAATTCATACCGTTCACCGTTGTACTTGTATCCGACGTTCCTCCGGTGTTCACAATCCAAGTCCTAACATATACATACATTTGGGAGGTTAATTACCCTTACTTAACCTTACTAATTACTTTACTAACATTTCCTGGTTTACACTTACTAATTCATTGTTGTTCAAATACATGTACTTATGTTACTTACTTAAAATTATTTTCTAAGCTTGTTCATAGCTCTAATGACCTTTAAACATCATTAATTATGTCTTAATTATCTTATACCATCCTTACCACTCATTTCCTTACCTTAATACTGCTAAACAGAAAATTTGTAGGAAAACTATATACATAAAAAGAATAAAATAATAAACTAATCCTACAACTCTACTACGGGTAGCAAATAAAACCCGGTCGGAGTATAGTGTAAATATATTACGACCGAGAGTATCGAACCCAAGGGACTTATAGAAAACTAGTCCTAATCCGGGCAAAAGCCTATTTTATAATAACAAGTTTGGAAAAAGTAAATGTGATTCTAAACTAAGGAAACTAAATAAAATAAACTAACTTTGATTTGGGGAGATTATCAATATAAGGGACACGTAAGACCAATAATCAAAGGTGGCAAGTCTCAAAGAGGATTTGGTCTCGCAAAATGCATACGCCGGATGTGATGCCGGACCTCCGCTACCCGGCAGAGTCAAGGCCTTTGAATGTGCCGGACAACTTTTACCCGGCACGACATCCGACATCGTACATTTCGTTAATAACACTTCTAGATTCGGTTCCGACAAAAGGAACTCAATATTCATACTTGCATCGTGCATAGCTAAAGCAGCGAATACAACAGAATAATGGGAAATAAGAGATTAACCCTAAACCTTAAGTCTTGCTCCCGCTGAGGCGCATAAGACAACGTTAAAGATTACCAAAATCTTAATCTATCCTATTCTTGTCTTGTGAACATTAAATATGACTTAGAGATAAGAGAATAAATAGCTACTTCATTCTACTTTGCATGAAGATTAGAACTCGGGTTAAGAAGCTTGAAAATTCCATAAATGATCATAAGAGTTTTACAAGTGTTATACCCAAAATTTTGACCCCCTGGTTACGGTCTACGAGGTTGTGAGAGCCATCTCCATCAAACAGTAAGAGACTCCGGCCCGATCGGCGTGTTCCAGGGCCTGAGGAGCAGTTTCGTCATTGTCAGGGGCATTTTCGTAATTTTTAAGGCTCCTGAGTTCTCCTATAGGCTTTCTCTCTCCTCCAAAGGGTGCCCAAATCAGCTCGAAATGCTTTGATATTTTAACCCATGATAGAGGATGACATTTTAAGCATAATGGCGTTGGAATTTTGATTTTTCGAATTTCCAATAATTTTCTAGCAATTTCTGATTGAATCTGACGAGAAATTCAATTTAAAAATGCTCCAGCATTTAAAAATTCGTTTCCACCTCAGAAAATTCATAATATCCATTCTTGACATGTGGTTCAAATTTCATAGCAAAATTCCTTTGGGAAGTTTACTTAGTTAAAATATCGAAAAATCTACTTTTACTAGATTCTCTTTATCTTTAAGAAAGTCTATATAAGGGGATAGGTTTTTGGATAAAATCAGAACCTCACATACTCAAGAACCCTAGAGAGTCAGAAAAGGCAGCCTCCTCTCTCTCTCTCACGTTTTCCAACACCCGGCCACCCAAATCATACCGAAAATCCCCCGAAATCATCATCTAAACACGTTTTCCAATTCCCAAAGCACCAATAATCATCAAAACCCCACAAAACACCACCAAAACGTGAAGAACAGCAAGAACAACAACAACCAGAAGCCTGGTTCGAAGTCCCTTCGGTCTACCATCAACGAAGCACTTGACGAATCCCGGTGTGAAGAAACATTGTGAATCCGAAGGTAAAACAGGTAGAAACTCAGCTTCCCTAATTCTCCACGGTATTATCTGTCTGCCTCGAAATTTGAGCTCAAACTAACCTTCGTGGGCTTCTGTATTGCTGTTGTTTAAGCCTCTGTCAGATAACTTGTTTGCTAAGTTTCGTGCTTAATTCGAATTCAAATTGAAAACTTTCAATCACTAACGTCTTGTATATCTTTCAGGCTACACACCCTTAAATTTGAGCTCAAAACAACCCTCGGGAACCTTCTGAAAACCCCTGTCCGTGGGTGGTCCGTGACCTCGGACCTATGGTCCGGGACCTCGGACGCGTTGTCCGAGACCACAGACACCCACGGACGGCGGCGGGATTTTAAAAATTCAAATTTAGGTTTTTTCTAATGATGTCCGGGCCCACGGACAGCCTGTCCGTGGACCCGGACTTTGCAAATTTTTGTTTTTCTTTAATTTCGCCTTTTCTGCGCATTTAGGTTAACTGGGGTCCGTGGTTTCGGACATTAGGTCCGTGGCTACGGACGGAAATGAAATTTGACCTAATTCTGCCTCCGAAACCCTAGTTTAGGTAATTTCACTTTTCACTTTGTTTTTTCTGTCAAAAAATGCTAAAACACAAAAAAACAGAAGCGCGCACTTAGGTCAAAAACGACTTTGTAGTAAGCCGTAAATAAACTGAGTAGAGGAAAAACGACCTAGGAAGGGTATGAAAGTAATTGAACCCTAATTAAGTCGAATATCAAGCCCCCGAACCCGAACTCTCCTTTCCTAATTTGATCTAGGTAAAATTAGGTGGCGACTCATAATAGGTTCCAGTGAGCTAGCTAGGTTTTAATATTATGTTATATGACGTAGTTATTATCTTAGGCTATAAGTGGTCCTAAACCCAATCAGATCCTAATCAGCCTTAATCAACATAGGATAGGGTTTAAAATCGAGGCTCACAACAAGGAAATCTTCCCTAACCAAAAATCTAACAAGGATTCTACATCACCACCACACAACTACAAGAAGAGAATACAAAGGGGGAGAAGGAGATGTTAATAGCCTTAACCCGTCAAGGTATTCTTCTTCTTTTGCGTGGATGGATCTGCAGACGTTCCTTGGACACCAACAGATGGAATGAGGCGGAAATGAAGTGTAAAATGGCGTGGATTTGGTGTGTTGAAGTGTGTCAAATTGCAGCCTTTCTCGGCCTATTTATAGGCATCAAAATGTCTCTTGCCGGGCGTCGTGCCGGATCACCAGTAGCCGGCACACGTGATAAATGCGCCCAACTGTTAACGGTTGAAACCGCCAATTCCACGCGAAACAGTGCATATGCCGGGTAGGATATACCCAGCATCACACCCAGCACCACACTAATCACCAACGGTCAATAACTGCTATCGCTTGGTCAACCGTGGTGACTCTTACTTATGCCGGATGGAATCTACCCGGCATCATGTCCGGCTATGCCTCTTTTCTGATCTGTGTTTATGCCGTGCAGGATCAACCCGGCATGGAGTCCGGCTTCAATTTAACTTTTGCCTAGAAAATCATTCCTTGCACAGAAAACTCATAAAAACATAAGTCTGTACAAATAATATACTTAAACACATAATAAGCATAAATAACATATATTTAACCTTATTTACACAAATATAATCCTAAATCTAATAGGTAAATATGATTAGTCTGCGGCTTATCAAGGCCCTACACTTACCTTTTGCTAGTCCTCGAGCAAAACAAGATTAGAAAGGAGTAATTACTTATGCACAAAATAGATAGACTTTAGAATGACAATAAGATAAATATTCTCAACTCTCTGACTCTATTTCACAAGTATCACTTAATCTACCTTATCCATCAAAACATACTAATGGGTATAAAAATAAAGAATTTTCAAAACAGATCAAAAACCTTTGGGATATTTTGCATAAGGGATTTTTGTAAATTCTCCTTTTTCCGGTTTCCATCATTCAGCTCTATTTTTCAAGAGTTTCTGAATGTGGCCAAGACACTCATCGATGGTTTTTATGTTCAGCCCTATTTTGCAAGGGTTTCTGAATCAACCATGATTTTTACATTGAAAAATGGGGAATTTAGGAGAAAAATAAAAGGAAAAACTCTCGTATCTTGCTTTTATTCCGAGGCACCTTTTTCAACCTCAAGGAATATAATGCTTTTCCTTTGGAAGAAGATTTATTTCTTTCTTTTGTTTTCTTTTTTCTTCTTCTTCTCTCTTTTTTTTCACAAAAACCCTTCTAAAGATTTTTACCCAAAACATTTTTCACAATTTGAAAAGAAAAGAAACAAATACCTAGAAGTACATAAATGAAAAAATTAGGAGAAAGATCATATACTCATGTTAAATAAAAAGAATCAAAAAGTTAAAGACAAGAATCTACAAGTCATTAGAAAGCTTACCTCTTGAGAGAACAAGAATTTATTCATTCCGAATCTTATCTTAATCAAAAGCATACAAAAAGTTTAGTAAAACATTGATAAAACGCAAAACTTATGCATATAAATAAAAACTTATTTTTTTAAGGGGGGTCCCTGCCCTACACTTGGCAGGAACACTGTCCCTAGTGTTCAAAGAAACAATAAAAATGCTTTTTTTAAGAAAAAAATAACTATAATGAAAGCAATTAAAAACAATAACATAAAATTAAAAGAGAAAATTTAAATGATACGAAGGGCTCCCCTGTTTGATAGTGAAGGCGTGAGGAGGAACCGCCCTACACTTAGGCTATTTGGCATTCTTTGACATCTTGGGCAGGATAGTGACCGAATTCGCATGCTCCCGTGGATTGGTTTGAGTTTGGGACGGGAGCTGACCTTGTTGTCGTGGTTGCGTCAGAAGTTGCTGTAATTGCAACTGCAACGATTTGTGCTCCTTGCGAATGGTCGAGATCTCTTTGTGGGTATCCTGGGTTTTGTTCATCAGGGCCGACATCATGTCACGAAGTTCTGCCATTTCGGCCTTTGATGATGATGTAGGATGGGATGGTCTGTATTGCCTCTGACCTCCCTGGTAGCCGGCTTGACTCTGGTAGTGTTGAGGGAGTTGGTTCCCCTGTTGCCATGGCTGCCGATACCCTTGGTTACTCACATAGTTGACTTCCTCAACATTCTGAAAGTCGGGCATTCAGGGCTTGAAGCGTGTGGTCGTGCACTAACCACGCTCGCCTGTTGAGGAAGTTTGTTCATCGCTATTTGCTCCACCACTTTCTGTAGAGCGCTAACCTTTGTAGAAGTTTGAGCATTGCTCTCCAACAACTGCTCGTGACTTTGCATCAGTTTGTTAAATTTTGCATCGCTCTCTCCCACTTGATATAAACCAGCGGTACTACCCCTGGTTCCACCGGTGGCCCAATCCCTAATCTCTTCGCAAAGAGATTCAACCCCACTAAGGAATTGATCTCCAGGCTTCTTTAATATATCTGCACCAAGGGAGGATAAGATCATCGTCTTGCATTGATTGATAAATCCTTTGTAAAACAACTGAGATAGTTGTTCCTTGGTGAGGCCGTGGTGTGGACATGTGCGCAGCAACCCTTTGAATCTGTCCCAAGTCTCACAGATGTTCTCCGAGCTTGGCTGTCTGAAGTTGTAAATGTCGGCGATCATCTCCAGGGTGCGACTAGGGGGCATGAATTTGTCATAAAACTTGGTTACCATGTCCTCCCATGTGGTGATGGTACTGGGGGTCAGACTGTGGTACCATTTACTGGCGTTCCCCGTAAGGCTATGGGGAAAGAGGGAAAGTCTGGCGTATTGGAGGACATTGTTTGTGGAGGTTAGGCTGTTTGTGTGTTGTAGAAATTTGGTGATGTGGAGCAAAGCATCGTCCGGGTTTGTACCGTTGAACGTACCCAACTTCTTGATGCATCTGATTTGATGATATGGCTTGCGTTTTTGCCATTCATCATATTCATTTTGTGCGAGGAGTGGGAGGTCGATTGCTGGCTTTTGGCCTTGGTTAGAAGGCCGGTTTATATTTCGGACGGTAGGTGCTGCCATTGGTGTAGGAGATAGGTGTTGTTGGTTTCTTCGTTGACGAATGGAGCGAAGAAGAGTCCTCTCGATTTCTGGGTCAGAATTTGCTAAATCTTCAGGAGAATTCATGGACCGCAGAAGCATTCACCTTTTAATGATTTAGGAAGAGCAAAGTACAAAGTTATAATATTTTGTAGTAAATAAATTATAAGATAATTACATAACTAAATTACAAAATGAAAAGGAAGAAAAAAAAGTATGCCGGACGCGGTGCCGGGAATGAGGCACCCGGCATTGGACTTCCTCCAATGTTGCCGGGTTTATTATACCCTGCTATGCGAACGGCATGCGCACTAAAAGAAAAATAAAAAAAGAAGCGTATGTAAAAACAGAGACTAAACAAAATGCGATAAGTAAAACAATGTATGTCGGGCATCGAGCCGGACAAGCGGCGTCCGACATAGGACTTCTTCCAGATATGTCGGGTTGATATTACCCGGATTTATGCCCGGCCTCCTCAAATCGAAAATAAAATAGAAGGAAACAAAGATACGGATTATCAGCAGAAAGAATTTAAATGAAGGGAGTAAATAGGAATAAATTAGAAATGTTAAAACTTAATACTTTACGAAATTTTGAAAATAACTTGAACATGCCGGTCATCATGCCGGATTACGTCTATCCGGCCTCGGACTTCCTCCGAGTATGCCGGATATCTGATGCCCGACATTGTGCACGGCATATTCAAATCTGCAAAACTAAGGGTGAACTAAATCAAAGAATAAAAGAATTAAAGAATAGAAAATGTTGAATGTGCCGGGTAAGAGACATCCGGCCTTGAACCCGGCCTATTCAACCTAAAAACAAAAATGAACAAATTAAATTAAAGAATCAAAGAATCAAAGAAGAAAGAATAAAAAATAGGGCGTTTTACCGAATCTAGGACTTGGACTAACTCCAAGTCCCCGGCAACGGCGCCAATTTGCTAAACGGAAAATTTGTAGGAAAACTATATACATAAAAAGAATAAAAAATAAACTAATCCTACAACTCTACTACGGGTAGCAAATAAAACCCGGTCGGAGTATAGTGTAAATATATTACGACCGAGAGTATCAAACCCAAGGGACTTATAGAAAACTAGTCCTAATCCGGGCAAAAGCCTATTTTATAATAACAAGGGGGGAAAAAGTAAATGTGATTCTAAACTAAGGAAACTAAATAAAATAAACTAACTTTGATTTGGGAAGATTATCAATGTAAGGGATACGTAAGACCAATAATCAAAGGTGGCAAGTCTCAAAGAGGATTTGGTCTCGCAAAATGCATACGCCGGATGTGATGCCGGACCTCCGCTACCCGGCAGAGTCAAGGCCTTTGAATGTGCCGGACAACTTTTACCGGGCATGACATCCGGCATCGTACATTTCGTAAATAACACTTCCAGATTCGGTTCCGACAAAAGGAACTCAATATTCATACTTGCATCGTGCATAGCTAATGCCGCGAATACAACAGAATAATGGGAAATAAGAGATTAACCCTAAACCTTAAGTCTTGCTCCCGCTGAGGCGCAGAAGACAACGTTAAAGATTACCAAAATCCTAATCTATCCTATTCTTGTCTTGTGAACATTAAATAGGACTTAGAGATAAGAGAATAAATTGCTACTTCATTCTACTTTGCATGAAGATTAGAACTCGGGTTAAGAAACTTGAAAATTCCATAAATGATCATAAGAGCTTTACAAGGAAATCTTCCCTAACCAAAAATCTAACAAGGATTCTACATCACCATCCACACAACTACAAGAAGAGAATACAAAGGGGGAGAAGGAGATGTTAATAGCCTTAACCCGTCAAGGTCTTCTTCTTCTTTTGCGTGGATGGATCTGCAGACGTTCCTTGGACACCAACAGATGGAATGAGGCGGAAATGAAGTGTAAATGGCGTGGATTTGGTGTGTTGAAGTGTGTCAAATTGCAGCCTTTCTCGGCCTATTTATAGGCATCAAAATGTCTCTTGCCGGGCGTCGTGCCGGATCACCAGTAGCCGGCACACGTGATAAATGCGCCCAACTGTTAACGGTCGAAACCGCCAATTCCATGCGAAACAGTGCATATGCCGGGTAGGATATACCCGGCATCACACCCGGCACCACACTAATCACCAACGGTCAATAACTGCTATCGCTTGGTCAACCGTGGTGACTCTTACTTATGTCGGATGGAATCTACCGGGCATCATGTCCGGCTATGCCTCTTTTCTGATCTGTGTTTATGCCGTGCAGGATCAACCCGGCATGGAGTCCGGTTTCAATTTAACTTTTGCCTAGAAAATCATTCCTTGCACAGAAAACTCATAAAAACATAAGTCTGTACAAATAATATACTTAAACACATAATAAGCATAAATAACATATATTTAACCTTATTTACACAAATATAATCCTAAATCTAATAGGTAAAATATGATAAGTCTGCGGCTCATCAAATACCCATTTAATACACTTAATTTTACAATTTTTGGTTGGTCCGGGACCTTGTCCGGGTCTTAAGTCCCGGACCAACACATGGTCATAACTCTCGGCAGGTTTTACTGCATGGTCCGGGTCCTCATACTGGACTTGAGTCCCGAACCAGAGGCAGTTCAAACTCTCGCATGATTTTCAATATTGGTCCGGGTCCTTGTCCTTATGCCAAGTCCCGGACCAGAGCTCTTGATAACTCTCGGCATGTTTATTTAGGGTGGTCTGGGTCCTTGCACTGGACCTTAGTCCCGGACCACCACTTGGTCCTTACTCTCGGGGTATTTTTGCACACTGGTCCGGGACTTAGTCCTGGACTAAGGTGCCGGACCCTGCTAATTTTTTTTGCAGATTTTCAAGTTTTCATAATCTGTTACAAACCATACTTTGCCTAATTAATCCCCCATTGTTCCTACACTTAATCCCACATATTTTAGCACCTAATTAGTCTCCTAAACATGTTTAATTCCTTTACTAACCTATTACACCTTTTATACTAATCCACTCACATATTTTCTAAGTTCTCATTTCAGCACTTACATTTTCTTCCTTTAGTTGCATTATGCTACTGATTTTAACTCTCACCTCTTCATCTTTTGCTCCCTCTTCTAATGTCGTTTCTAAAGCTTACAATGCATTAACTACCTCGGCTAAACTACCCACTAAACAACTCAAATTAAAATCTGTTACAAGGACATACTTTTACCTAGTTTTTCTAGTTTTAAGTGTTCTAGTTCTAGGTAAATTTTGACATAACCTCCCCTAAATCTCTACGTTCTCACCACATCATTTACTCACATCTTGTTACCCAATTCACCTGTTTTCAATAACATCAATATACATAGCTCTCATACACAAATACCAAACACTAAACACTCCTAAAATTTCCTGCACACTACCTCCAATTTCCATCTAAGTTTTGACAGTTTTTAATTGTCTTTCAAGCTTCAAGATTGTTTGGTTCTTCTTACACATTACACTACTACTCATTATCATTTCCAAATACACATTTTACCTTACTAAAACCTGTTACACAAATATTTACAAAGCTACCCAAAAGATGAATGTAATTACCTTGTTTTCCCTTATAGTTTTCTTTCCTTCTTCTTCCTTCTTTCCTTCCTCTTTCTTTTCTCTTCCCACCGGTTTTGTAAATCAAATTCTCTAACACTACAACCCATTGATATACACATTTCAATACCAAAAACTAACCCTAACCATCTTTAAGCTTTAAGGTAAGTTTTAGGGTTTAGAAACTTCATTACCTTGCAAGGATGTAGATGATGTTTTGGACAGCTCAAGAACAAGATTTCCCACTCTCCAAAGAAGCCAAAATCGGCTAGAGTACAAAGAGCCAAACAAGGGTTTAGTCTAAATTTCATTTTGCCCACAAGGGCTAGAAAAAGATGAGGTTTCAAGAATATTTTTACCTCAAAATGACAAGGAGAAGGAGGTGGTTCTAATGGTGATCTTGAAGCTCCAAATGCAGCACACCCATGGAGATGAAGTTGCTTGTTTTCGGATTTTGAAAGGAGGATAATGTTCTCCTTGGTGAGAGGAACACAATGGTATAGTTTTTGTAATTTTTGGTGAAGGTTTGGACACTTAGCAAGAGGAGAGAAGTTGGTGTTTTTGTGGGTTCTCCATTTTATCCATTGTTATCGCCAGCTTGGGGAAGAAGAAGAGAATAGAGAGTGAGAGAGAGGTGCTGTACGCAGAGCATGTGAGGAATGAGGGATAGGTGAGAGAATAAGGTAAAGTGAGTTTACTTTTTACTTTTTAATTGCTTTTGTTTTTTGCAAATAAAAAGGAAATCAAGAGTGTGTGAGGGAAGAAAGAAATCGGCTGACACACAGCTCATTGTGGGTTTTAAAATTTTATTTACAATATTGGACACACTAGTTTGCGTTATTTATGTTTCTACCCCACAACTTCCTGTTTTTGACAGTTTTTACTATTTTCTCGTTTTATTGATTTTATTGGTTCTAAAGCTTCACTAATATTTATTTATGACTATTTAGTTGACCAAAATTGTTACGAGTCTATTTGACCCGCTTAAAGTCACGTTTTCCTGGTTTCCTCGAAAAACGTGCTTTAAGGTTCGTTAGCATTTTTAATCCGTTTTAAGGATCTGTTTTCTTCGGGATTTGTTCCCTCACGATTATTTAGACCTAATTAAGCTTCTAAATCACTTATTAGCCTAATTAATCATTATTTTTAATTAAGGGGTATTTCAATCTACCCCCCTTAAGAAACTTTGCCCTCAAAGTTGCTCAAGGGTTAATAGTTTATTAATTCTACTCATTAGGCAAACCAATTGCCATAATGTGTCTTGCTACCACCTATGAGGTGTTTACTTCCTTTCACATTACAAGCATACACAGATCAAACATCATACGAGTTCACATACACAATCCACATTTCCATACACATCATATCCACATTACACCATACACCACTACAATTCACAATACACATTACACCAATACACCATACATTGCACATACACATCCATACGCTACACATACATACATTCACATACCAAACACCTTCCGCACTACATGTGCCATCAAAATGTATTACAATACCTACACACTATGCAATGCTCACCCCGAAGCAATGCAAAAGCAAAAAGGCTCTACCCCCCTTAAAAGGGGTACGCCCCGTACCCGTATGTACTAAATACTAGACTATCTAGTCTATGAATAACTGCGGGTACTTCGCCTTCATGGCATCTTCCAATTCCCATGTCGCTTCTTCGACATCGTGGTTTGACTATAGGACCTTCACCATTCGTATAGACTTATGGCGAGTGTCTCTGGTCTTCCTATCAAGGATTCTCACCGGGGTTTCTACATATCTCATTGTCAGCTCAATGGATAATCTCTCGGGCTCTAAGACATGAGAAGGATCTGAAATGTACTTCTTAAGTTGTGACACATGAAAGACCTCGTGGACACGTCCCAAGTCCTCAGGTAATGCTAACCTATAGGCTATGGATCCAACTCTTTCGGTGATAGTGTACGGCCCTACAAACTTTGGGCTCAGCTTGCCCTTTTGACCAAAATGGAATACGCCCTTCATAGGTGAAACGCGCAAGAACACTTGGTCGCCCACGGCGAACTCAAGGTCACGTCGTCTCACATCCACATAGGATTTCTGTCTATCTTGGGCTGCCTTCATATTGGCTCGAATTTGTTGCACTTCCGCTTGGACTTGTTCTAAATACTCCGGTCCTATAATGACCGCTTCGCTTGACTCATCCCAACACAAAGGTGTACGACAAGGTCTACCGTATAGGGCTTGGAAAGGCGACATCTTAATCGAAGCATGATAGTTATTATTGTATGAAAACTCGATAAGATGAAGCTTGTCTAACCAACTCCCCTGAAAGTCTAAGGCACATGCCCGAAGCATGTCCTCCAGTGTCTGGATGGTTCTTTCTGTCTGACCGTCGGTCTGAGGATGGAAGGCGGTACCCAGTTTCAATTCTGTACCCAACGCTTCCCATGTAGCTCTCCAGTATCTCAAAAGAAATCTGGTGTTGCGGTCAGATACTATAGCTTTCAAGACTCCGTGGTGTCTGATAATCTCCTTGTCGAATAGCTCTGTGAGCTTCACTACCTTCCAGGTGTCCTTCATCGGTATGAATCTGGCAACCTTGGTAAGGCGATCGACTACAACCCAGATCATGTTGAGTCCTCCCCTAGCAGGTGGGAGTCCTACAACAAAATCCATGGAGATATCGTGAAATTTCCACTCCGGAACTGGCATAGATTGTACCATTCCGCCCGATCTACGATGTTCAAACTTCACTTTCTGGCATGTTAAGCATCTCAATACGTACTCTGTCACATCTGACTTCATCCCAGACCACCAGAAGTACCTCTTCATGTCTTTGTACATCTTGGAGGCTCCCGGATTGACTGACAATGTGGAACTGTGTGACTCTCGCAGGATGTGATCCCTTAGCTCAGCATTGCTTCGGGGGACGCATAGCCTGCCATTCAGCCGAATCAGACCATCTTCATGCAACTTAAAGTCGTATTTCTTCCTTTCGAATGTACCATCAGTGATTTTCTGTCTGATTTTAGTCAGGTAAGGGTCACACAACTGAGCGTCTCGCACCTCGTCAACCAAGCTAGAAGAAGCGAGTAGCGAATGGAGCGAGTGTGCTCGACGGCTCAGGGCGTCGGCTACCACGTTTGCCTTCCCTTCCTTATACTGTAGGTTGATGTCGTAGTCTGAGAGAAACTCCATCCACCTTCTCTGTCTCAAATTCAGTTCTTTCTGTGTATATACATACTGTAAGCTCTTGTGGTCGGAGTAGATGGTGATGCTTACCCCATAGAGATAGTGTCGCCATATCTTCAAGGCGAAGACAATGGCTCCTAACTCTAAGTCGTTAGTCGGGTAATTCTCCTCATGCTTTCAGCTGGCGGGAGGCATAAGCTACAACCTTGCCATACGGCATGAGTACGCATCCCATTCCCTTTCCTGATGCGTCGCAATATACCTCAAATCCCTCTGTGCCCTCTGGAAGTGTGATAATTGGCACTGAGGTCAATGAGTCTTTCAGGCTCTGAAATGATGCTTCGCACTCGTCTGTCCATACAAACAGTGCATCTTTCTTCATTAGTGTAGTCATGGGCTTGGCGACCTTCGAGAAGTCCTTTACGAATCTCCGGTAGTAACCGGCTAGACCAAGAAAGCTCCTAATGTCGGTAATAGTCTTGGGTCTAGGCCATGATTGTACAGTTTCTATCTTAGAAGGGTCAACTGAGATGCCTGCGCTTGAGATGACATGACCAAGGAATGATACCTGATCTAGCCAGAACTCGCATTCGGAGAACTTCGCATACAACTGGTTCTCACGCAGTGTCTCAAGCACTTTCCTCAAATGAATTTCGTGCTCTTCTGCTGATTTGGAGTACACAAGGATGTCATCGATAAATACTACAACTGAGGTGTCCAACTGCTCACTGAAGAGTCGATTCATTAAATCCATGAATTTTGCTGGTGCATTTGACAAACCGAATGGCATGACGGTGAATTCGTAGTGGCCATATCTGGTGCGGAATGCCGTTTTCTCAATGTCTTGCTCTCTGATAGCAATCTGATGATACCCAGAACGGAGGTTGATCTTGGAGAAGACTGAGGCTCCTTTCAGCTGTCGAATAAGTCGTCGATGCGTGGCAATGGGTATTTATTTTTGACTGTAACCGCATTCAACTCGCGGTAGTCAATACAAAGTCGGAGGCTACCGTCCTTCTTCTTCACGAAGAGGACCGGTGCTCCCCAGGGTGATACGCTCGGGCGTATGAACCCTTTGTCGAGAAGATCACGCAACTGTTCTTTCAGTTCTGTTATTTCAGCAGGTGCCATACGGTACGGTGCCCTAGCAATAGGACCGGTACCTGGCAAAAGGTCTATCTCAAATTCTACAGCTCGTCGAGGTGGCATGCCGGGTAGCTCCTTAGGGAATACATCAGGAAATTCAGATACGATAGGTACTTCAGGATTGAACTCTGGATCTCTTTCCAGGTCTTGTACATAATACAAATATACTTCATGGCCCTTTCTGAGCTCCCGGTACATAGCCATAGCAGAGATGACTGTGGTCGAAGGCTCTCTCGGTCTCTGGCGGTAAGATACTGTAACCCCATAAGGACTCTTGAGCGGCAATCGATGCTCGACGAAGAGGATTCTACTCTTGTGCCGCTCCAACCAATTCATTCTGACTATTACATCGAATCCCAACCCATTGAATTCGATGAAGGAGATGGGAAACGATTCGCCTTTGATGTCAATGGTGGCTGACTTGTAATACTTGGTGCACTGTACTCGCTCCTTCGATGGGAGAGTAACCAGGAAATTCGGTAGCTCATCCGCATCTAGCTTCAACCTCTTCACAAAAGTTGGTGATACGAAGGTGTGAGAGGCGCCAGAGTCGAATAACACATTGGCTTCAACGCCATTCACTGGGAAGGTTCCTGTTAAGATGGTGCCGCTTTTACCGGCTTGTGCTTTGGTGAGGATGCTCAGGTTACCTTCGGTACCGAGTCCACAACCAATTGAAGTCACAATTTCACAAGTATTGATGGTGGACACAAGTGGAATTGAAATCAACACTGCTCTTTATTGATAAACCAACCATCATACATACCGTGTCTCTAATACACATTACTAATACATTACATGGTACTATGAATTTAATACTTCCTAAAGGTAAGGTTCAAGCGTCCTGGTTTCATGTGTGTGGCATTGATTATTGTCGGTGGTGCCGTATTCAACTTGATCTTGTTGATCCCGTGATACAGCATCCTAGATTTTCCACCCATGATTAAGACATCTCCTGATCTCAGTACCAATTTCTGTGCGAGGTCCACACGCTTCTGCTCGCTATAAAATACGGCGTCATCACCAATGAACCAAGACACTACGGGCACTCCTTGTTTAAGAGATTCCGTTGTCTCGTCCTTGTCTTGGTGTAACCCAAGTCGTCCTTCCTTCTCATAGAAGTTGACGATACAGAGGTCCGCTTCAAGTGCGGGGATCGGATCATATTCGCATTGTCGTGCTAGTTCTACTGATTGTGTGACAAGTGTCAGAAATTCAGGAGGTATTGTCGGCGGCGTCGCTCCGTCTTGTATTCGTGTCTCTTGGTATGTCTTGGTATAAGGATTCCAATCCTTTCCCAAGCACATCATCTTCAGCTTCATCTTCGCTCCACCGGGGAATTCGGGTGTATAAAATCCTCTTGGACCCGTTCCTAGTTCGTTGCATCGTCGGATGATTGAAATTTGGGCTTCGGGTATCAGGTATTCCTTTAATAAGATCATACCTGGTCGGATGACCTGACATTGCTCGCTAGTGTAGTAGTGATTGGTGACGTCGGTCTCTTCTTGATTCGGTTTCGAAGGTATCGGATAGCAGATATTAAAACTGCCTATGGTTGCAAATTTTACCTACGGTGAGTACTAGTCTCAACTACTTTATTCCATGCACAATACACACTTCTATTCGTTTACTCATTCATTCACTCAAACAATTACTTCAATACTTAGTCATGCTTCTCAAGGATTAAAGGTTCAGTTAATTACCTAGGCCGGACTTAGAACCGGACCCATCACGGTTAATGATGTGCAAGGGGGTGCCTCTGGGGTGCGCCCTTCTGAGGACCTCGGGATCCTTGTCCCTACGGCGCCTGCTGGGCTGGTGCATCGCCAGATGCAATCTCCTTGCCTTCCCTCTGCTTGAAGCTTTGGAAGTTCCCTCTTGTTTTGGCATTTTCGGGGCAAAAGTTGGCTCGGTGTCCGGGCTTCTGACAGTTGTAGCACTGGATTTCTCTCCCTTGGCAATCTAAGCCGAGATGATCTTGGTTGCACTTTCTGCACACATATGTGCGGCCGTCAGAGTAGTTTTTAGTGAAACCGGAGCCAGAACCTAAGGTTTAGAGAGTTAGCACATTTGTGCGGAAATACTAGGTATGATACTTATACGGATACGAATTAGATTAGAAGTTTACCCTTAGGTGGGTGTGATCTCAGTGGCTTCGCAGCCACCGGTGTAGAAGAACCAAGTTGAAGAAGCTCAACTGGTTTGCCCTTCTCCTGGGCATTGCTCTCACTTGGGAAGTTCTTTTGGGTTTGCTGAAAGAATTTCCCTTTCTTTTTTTCCATCTCTTACCCTGGTTCTGCTCCTCGGCACTGGTGTTCTTATTGTTGGCCTTGTGCTTAAGGGCGGTTTCTTCATCCCTCAGCTGGCAAGTGATCTCAACGCGTGATGCCGCATGATAACACTCCTGAAGTTTCAGGTATTAGCCGGGATTCTTAATTAAGAAGATAGATAAGGTAAGTATTTAAGGATTTACAATGGTACTAAGGGTTAACCGATATTAACCTGGAGAGAGGTAAATCTGGTGTAGCCCATACCGTACCGAAGGTGATGGCTCAGACCGCCATAGAAGCGATCGACCAACACCTGGCCGGTGTACCCAAGGTCGGGTAGAAGACGGAGGATAGAAGTGAAGGTGCGGTAATACTCATCCACAGACATCTTGTCTGTCATTCTCAAGGCATCCAGCTCTAGCCTTTTCTTGGTTTTCACATGCTCCGGATAGTATTTGGATCGGAGGATAGCGGTGAAGGACTCCCAATCGAAGGTGGGGTCGTCGACATACTCATGTTTTACAAGCTTCCACCAGTCCATAGCAGCATCTTTGAGGTATTAGGCGGCTATTCTCACTCGAACTCCAGCAGGACATTCGAGGGTTTCAAATGCAGTCTCCATTTCGGAGATGTAGGCCTCAAGTTTAGCAGGATCGCTCTCGCCTCTAAAGCATGGAGGTCGGAGATCTGCGATGGCTTTTACCCAGATCACTTCTCTGGGTGGAGGGGGCGGGATTGGTACCGTTTGAGTTTGTTGGTTTTGTTGCATTGCATTGATTACTTGAGGTAGCATCTGCGCTACCGTGGCGGCGACGATCTCAGCTATCGTCTGCGCGCCAGGTCCTTCAGAGGCTTCACCTCTACCTCGGCCTCAGCCTCGTCCTGACATCTGAACATTTTGCATTTACATTAGGCTTTGCAAGATATGACCTAAAGGTCTTGGAATTTAAGCAAGGTATCGTTCATAAGAACGTCAAGGGTATCCGTTGTTAACAACGGTAGTTCCTAGTTAGGTTTCTAAGTATCCGTCTTAAGACGGTTGGCATCCTAACTCGGTAATCCCTATGCTCAGTAATTCTAGGTCATCAGAGCGTAACTACGCTCTGATACCACTTTTTATAACACCCCTACCGTTAATCCTATGCTTATCGTCTAATCGTCCTGTTAATCATACTACGTCACAGCGGAAATACTACTACTACGGCGGGTGATACAATGCCGCTAACCGCCCATGGCTAGCAAGGCTACACTACCTACAGTCACGGTCTGATGCCTAAGTATACCGAGCTGCTACATTTCACACCAATACAAAAGATAACATACTTACATTGCTGGATTACCGAGTATTTGAAGTATTTAATTACATCCCTTTCAAGTCTACCAAAATGAATGAGTTTCTACAAGCTACTCATCTATAACCAATCACCATCCTTTCATTATCCCAAAAGGGTGTACCCTATGGTACACCGGCTAACAAACTTACAGCCGTGTACAACATAGTACACCATTCACAATTCACCATTTACAGACAAAAGAAATCAAAATAAATCTCTTCATGGTCTTCACCCGTCTCGTGGACCTGCGTGTAGTAAAAACATCACCCCAAGGGGCTCAGCAAAAGCTGCGCATGAACTCCGCATATACCGCGTGCTAACTAGGGTACGCCGACTATTTAAAGTCGACTGTACATGCGGTTCTTTAATTTCATACATACATGCTTTACATACATCATACAATCATATACATTACATTATACAATCATGCTCAATACAATACACAATCCAAAACAACAATACAATAGCACACACAATACTTACCTTCACAAGGGTTAGCCAAATTACGCATCCGGGTTAATCGGAATGCAATTTACTCTTTTACTCATTACACATTACTTACTCTTACTTTACTTACTTACTTTACGATACTTGTTTATTCATTCTTACTTACTTACTTTCTCTCATGTTAGGTTGGTATGACGTCCGGCCCGAGGACTACACCGTTCCACCGCCGGGATTTACTTGATCCACCAATCGAGGATGCTACCCATTTAAGGGGTTTGGGCCGTGGACCAGTTTAAGAGTCAGGAATTGGAGCCAACCTCTTGTGACTCCGCATCCTCACGCGTGGCCGAAACTATATCGGACTTCTACTCATTCCAATTTAATTACCAATTTAAGTTAGATTGGTTAGCTTGATAGGAATCAGTTACAAGTCCTATCACAAACACATTCGGTCACGATACAGTATATCATACATACACACACTCATATTCATCCATGCATTTCATGAATTATACAAACTATGATTTAAAGAAGATGTGCAACAAGGAACAATCTCATGATATTCACAAGTAGGCATAATATATCCGATTCGTGCGTTTATCTTATTTGGTGATCAATTAGCACACACCACACAAATCAGAGTAACCAAGGTAGCATACGGGGCATGAGGAATTCATACCATTCACCGTTGTACTTGTATCCGACGTTCCTCCGGTGTTCACAATCCAAGTCCTAACATATACATACATTTGGGTGGTTAATTACCCTTAACCTTACTAATTACTTTACTTACATTTCCTGGTTTACACTTACTAATTCATTGTTGTTCAAATACATGTACTTATGTCACTTACTTAAAATTATTTTCTAAGCTTGTTCACAGCCTTAATGACCTTTAAACATCATTAATTATGTCTTAATAATCTTATACCATCCTTACCACTCATTTCCTTACCTTAATACCCATTTAATACACTTAATTTTACAATTTTTGGTTGGTCCGGGACCTTGTCCGGGTCTTAAGTCCCGGACCAACACATGGTCATAACTCTCGGCAGGTTTTACTGCATGGTCCGGGTCCTCATACTGGACTTGAGTCCCGGACTAGAGGCAGTTCAAACTCTCGCATGATTTTCAATATTGGTCCGGGTCCTTGTCCTTATGCCAAGTCCCGGACCAGAGCTCTTGATAACTCTCGGCATGTTTATTTAGGGTGGTCCGGGTCCTTGCACTGGACCTTAGTCCCGGACCACCACCTGGTCCTTACTCTCGGGGTATTTTTGCACACTGGTCCGGGACATAGTCCTGGACTAAGGTCCCGGACCCTGCTAATTTTTTTTTGCAGATTTTCAAGTTTTCTTAATCTGTTACAAACCATACTTTGTCTAATTAATCCCCAATTGTTCCTACACTTAATCCCACATATTTTAGCACCTAATTAGTCTCCTAAACATGTTTAATTCCTTTACTAACCTATTACACCTTTTATACTAATCCACTCACATATTTTCTAAGTTCTCATTTCAGCACTTACATTTTCTTCCTTTAGTTGCATTATGCTACAGATTTTAATTCTCACCTTCTTCATCTTTTGCTCCCTCTTCTAATGTCGTTTCTAAAGCTTACAATGCATTAACTACCTCTGCTAAACCACCCACTAAACAGCTCAAATTAAAATCTGTTACAAGGACATACTTTTACCTAGTTTTTCTAGTATTTAAGTGTTCTAGTTCTAGGTAAATTTTGACATAACCTCCCCTAAATCTCTACATTCTCACCACATCATTTACTCACATCTTGTTACCCAATTCACCTGTTTTCAATAACATCAATATAGATAGCTCTCATACACAAATACCAAACACTAAACACTCCTAAAATTTCCTGCACACCTCCAATTCCCATCTAAGTTTTGACAGTTTTTAATTGTATTTCAAGCTTCAAGATTGTTTGGTTCTTCTTACACATTACACTACTACTCATTATCATTTCCAAATACACATTTTACCTTACTAAAATCTGTTACACAAATATTTACAAAGCTACACAAAAGATGAGTGTAATTACCTTTTTTCCCTTCTAGTTTCTTTCCTTATTCTTCCTTCTTTCCTTCCTCTTTCTTTTCTCTTCCCACTGGTTTTGTAAATCAGATTCTCTAACACTACAACCCATTGACATACACATTTCAATACCAAAAACTAACCCTAACCAACTTTAAGCTTTAAGGTTAGTTTTAGGGTTTAGAAACTTCATTACCTTGCAAGGATGTAGATGAAGTTTTGGACAGCTCAAGAACAAGATTTCTCACTCTCCAAAGAAGCCAAAATCGACTAGAGTACAAAGAGCCAAACAAGGGTTTAGTCTAAATTTCGTTTTGCCCACAAGGGCTAGAAAAAGATGAGGTTTTAAGAATATTTTTACCTCAAAATGACAAGAAGAAGGAGGTGGTTCTAATGGTGGTCTTGAAGCTCCAAATGCAGCACACCCATGGATATGAAGTTGCTTGTTTTCGGATTTTGAAAGGAGGATAATGTTCTCCTTGGTGAGAGGAACACAATGGTATAGTTTTTGTAATTTTTGGTGAAGGTTTGGACACTTAGCAAGAGGAGAGAAGTTGGTGTTTTTGTGGGTTCTCCATTTTCTCCATTGTTATCGCCAGCTTGGGGAAGAAGAAGAGAATAGAGAGTGAGGGAGAGGTGCTGTATGCAGAGCATGTGAGGAATGAGGGATAGGAGAGAGAATAAGGTAAAGTGAGTTTACTTTTTACTTTTTAATTGCTTTTGTCTTTTGCAAAAAAAAAAACAAGAGTGTGTGAGGAAGAAAGAAATCGGATGACGCACAGCCCATTGTGAGTTTTAAAATTTTATTTACAATATTGGACACACTAGTTTGCGTTATTTATGTTTCTACCCCATAACTTCCCGTTTTTGACAGTTTTTACTATTTTCTGTTTTAATGATTTTATTGGTTCTAAAGCTTCAATAATATTTATTTATGACTATTTAGTTGACCAAAATTGTTACGAGTCTATTTGACCCGCTTAAAGTCACGTTTTCCCGGTTTCCTCGAAAAACGTGCTTTAAGGTTCGTTAGCGTTTTTAATCCGTTTTAAGGATTCGTTTTCTTCGGGATTTGTTCCCCCACGATTATTTAGACCTAATTAAGCTTCTAAATCACTTATTAGTCTAATTAATCATTATTTTAATTACGGGGTATTTCAAAACCAGTTTTCACTCCCATGCTTGTCCCCACCACCCTAGACTTTACCACTTCTCCTCCCTACAAAGATCCCACCCATTTCCGTAGTATTATCAGAGGACAACAATATCTGGCCTTCACTAGGCCAGATATCTCTTTCGCAGTTAATAAACTCAGTCAAAATATGCATAAACCTACTGAATCACACTGGACAGCCACCAAAAGGGTTTTGCGTTACCTGAAGGCCACCATGAATATGAGGTTGTTCTTCCCTGTCTCTCCCGCTGATGAGTTGCGCATCTATTCTCATGCGGACTGGCCTGGATCCATTGACGATTGGCGCTCCACTTCTAGTTTTCTAGGGTTTCTCAGGGACAAACTCATCTCATGGAGTTCTCGCAAGCAACGGACCATTGTGAAATCTTCCACAGAGGCATAGTTCAAGGCCTTGGCCACCGCCAGCTTTGAAGCGATTTGAATTCAAAAATTGCTAGCCGGATTAAAGATACCACTACATAAAAAACCAGTCTTGAGATGTGATAATATCGGGGCGGCTTACCTTGCGTCAAATCCCGTGTTCCACAGCCAGGCAAAACATATTGCTGTCGACTACTTCTTTGTGAGGGAGCGCATTCAAAATGGAAGTCTTCAGGTTGATTTTCTTCCCCGCCGAGGAATTGGCTGATGCTCTCACCAAATCCCTAACCAAGTCGAGATTGCTTCTTCTTCGATCCTAAATGTCTCTCACTGAGGGCCACTTGGGCTCACGGGCAGATAGTAGACAGTGAACTAGTATGGGCCGTGTTTTTGTATTAGGCCCAATATTACTAGCAAACCTGTCATATGTGTAGGCCCCGAATAAATACCCTAGTCTAGCCAGCTTATAAATACAGTGTAAACCATACATCATTCAATAACGGAGAATACGATTACCCTCAATTCACTGTTCTATTACAATCAGATCTAAATTGCAACTACTTCCTTTCTTCTCTTCCTGTATTATACACTTCTGCAACAAGGAATCACTGAACCTGCTGCACTTTGTGCACTAGATAGTATGGATAAACCACCTAACTACTAAGTCTTGCACACACCTGGTTTGCAATAGGGGCTGAAACATTTCATTTTCTGAAAACGGTAATATACTGAAACCTATCTCCTTTCTGCTGGTCATTCTAACAATATAAGCTTTGGTCTCCTCCTACTCTACAATCCCTTTTTATCTCTCCTTGTACATGTGCCATGTTGAATAAAACATTGGGACTGGTATTATTCTGGAACTCTCTTTCTCTTCTTGGTCGACAAACATCAGAAGTTTGACACCTTCTATCGCACCCTGTTTAGCTTTTTGTTGCACACTGCTCACCTGATTAGAGAGGGTAGTTGGAGACGTCAATTTTTAGAAATGGAAATATACTCAAATTTATTTTCTTCTCTCTAGCGGCTACAACAATGGAAGTTTTTAGATTCTTCTGAGAAATTACGACTGAATCGAATTGATGTGATTTATTGAGGTAGATTTAGACTAGTGAATGGAGGTGATTTAAATTACCTCAAAGTAGCTATTAAGATAAAGATCTCATATATTATTGTAGAAAAAATGCATCTGAGATGTTTATTGAACTTTGTTGTGTGAGCGCTGGTTCATGCTCCAAGGGTTCTAGACAAGCATCCCAATAATATTAGCAGGCCTTATACTATAGGTGTCGTAACATCTCTTGATGAGAAGTCAAAAACACAGTATTACAACTTTTTCTAGATAATTTAAAGGAAATCTAATGAAGAGAACATCTTCACCGTTGGCTATTTTGTTCGCATACCTGCCACAACTACAACTCTTTTAACGAGAAGTACTTTGTCCAGAGGAATAACGAGTCAATTGATGATGTGATAAGAGTTTAAACACAATTACAACACATCCGGATGAAATTAGTTTGGAATGGAGCTACTCTATTGAGCCTGCTTTAGATGCATTGTTATGGCATAGTTGTTGACCTCTATATACATGTAAACGACTTTATGGTAAGTATGAGTTAGATAATTAGTATAAATGTGAGTAATAGATTAGCTCACAACAAATTCACTGTGAGAATGGATGTGTCAGTGTACACAGCGGATGTATTAATGGATTTGTACAAGCATAATTCTAATTGAGATAATTTTTTCGTTTGTGTTGTTAGTGTCAATCATGAATAAAACAGAAATGAGTGTATTTTAGGTAAGGGTTGGTGGTACTAGACATAATTAGAACATGACATGCTTGGCTATCAAATGGCTTATGCGTTTAAAAGATGGGAGACTTTGAGTTTAATCATATAATAAGTGATATTAAATTAAATCACAGCTTAAGTACTATTAAGGGATAAAGTTAGGAGGAATGATATGTTTGAGGAACAAAAATTAAAATGAGGAGAGAGACGATATTAGCACCTTGGTTAAATGAACTAGAACAAGCTGATTTATATACACCATAATATAGCTAATTTATATACACCACAATATCGTTAGGTTAGTGCGTTTGTTATTATATTACATGACCCTAATACCAGAGGATGAACTTTGATTAACATTACATGTATTATAAGATATTAAGTATATGGACTAACATTTCAAATATAAGTTGGTCGATATATTAGTATGCCTACAGCAGTGTTAGGTTAAGTGATGACCAAAATAACATCATGTTAAACTATGGATAAATGTATTATATGCTAGTTTCAGTTAAATTTAAATGATACTCACTGCCATGATAGTAACAAAAACAACACAATAATCCTAAAAATATTGCACCATAACAGCACACATTTGAGCTCTTTTCTTCTATTCTTACTGCATTTTAACAGCACATGAAAATTTGTGGGAAGGTGTATTTTATGCCAATGTTGACAAGAATTAAATAATATTCTTACTCAGCCTGGACAAAGGTGAATAGATTGTGAAATAGTTGCATACAACTATAACAACACATACTAAATTATAGTTGGGTGAGTTATATAACAACTTCAATCAAAGTAAGTAATGCTCATGTTCCACCGAAAACATTAAATAGTTTGATAAGTTAATAATTAGTGAGTGACATTAATTAATAAAAAAACTAAAGTTTGGAAAGAGGTAATATGAGTGCTATCTGAGATTAAAGTATTAAGTGGATACAAATGATTAAAGTATTAAGTGAAGGAATGTAGAATATAATTGGAATTTAAGTTGAAATGTAAAGTTAAGAAAAATATAGAGGAATGCTGGAAAGTAAATTGCGACACTATATAATATAGTTGGTAAATTAAGTTAAGGGGGTTAAATTAACTAATCCAGGATGGACTGCTTTAAGTAATAACCCGATAAATATCGAATAATTAATCATTGGGGTTAGTTACAAGGGTTAGTAACAGTAAGAGATATCGAATGGTTTAGTGATTTATAGAGCATTAATACTTATTGTTAACTATATTCCAAATATGAGCGGATAAGAGAACTGGGCGCGAGACAGGATTCACGCTAGCGTCTCCTTGGTGAACGATATGTTATTGTGTGATCAGATTGCTTCCGAGGATTTCCTTGGGTTTGGATATGTGTGCATTGCTTGACAAGATGATAAGCGTGATTAAATGATTTTTATGTTCATGTGATTTAATTGCTGGAGCACTTGCGTTATTTATTGTGCGTGTATACTATTCGAACCGAGGCAATACCGAGTATAACCTGAATTAACATATGATACGTGATAAGATATTATCTTCTATGGTAGGATAATGTCATACATGATATTATCCTAAGTTAACCTAAAAAGAATACCTTAGGTAGAGTAACAGGATACCATTCTCAACTGAAAACGCATTTCGAATACGGAACTACACTAGATGACTTCTAAGTATACATTAAAGACATAAAAGGAAGATACACATTCGAGAAGTTAATCACTGTATAACCTACGATTGAATTTTAGGCATTTAGATTAAGAGAACTTAATTGCACAGTGAGAGGTTGAGTATGATGAGTAATGTTTAGTATGGTGAGAAATCCAGGGTGACTGGTTGCGCATTGTGATCACAAACGAGGGGATAAATGTTACAGGCCCGCTCAAGGTATTGAATTCCAAGAACCGATTGCTTCCTTGGTCGGAGGGAACTATCGTTGGTGCATGGCTACGGCCGCAAAATGACGCCTTTAAAAGGGCAAAGAGGAATCCAGAGATCTTTGGATCATTGGTCGAAGGGCATTACTGTTGGTGCACATGGCTTCGACCACGGGCTACTGCCCAATAAATATAAAGAGTAAGATTATAAATATCCAATGGGTTCGATTAATATGTTGGTCTAGCAGTTACCTAAACTGTTTGATGCGGGAGGAGATCCCGATGGATGTCATCCCCCTATTATCAAAAGCAAGGATTGTGTTATGGTATAATTGTATACTATGATTATAAATATCCAACAGGTTGTCTTTACACGACGAATGTCAAGAATCAAGAGTTAAGATAATGAATTAATTAAACAATAGCTAAATGTAACACCCCTACCGCTAATACCGTCATTACCGTCTAATCACCTCGTACTTACATACCTTCGCAGCGGATACTTACTTACACAACGGTGGGTGACACAATGCCGTTAGCCACCCACATGACTAACAAGGCCTACTACTACTTACAGTATCGGTCTGATGGACCGGAATACCCGAGTGCTACACAATACAATCCATACTCCAATTACCAACCGAGTACTACAACTCTCCATTCAATACAATACTCCATAATTACAATACAACATATTACACCGAGTTTACTAAGATCCAAATACCAAATAAATACAATACAACAATTCTTCCAAGTTTATCACACTCATTAAGAGTCTAGCATCTACCCAATCCTCACGAACTACATACTTTCCAAATACAAAAGGGTGTAACCACTTGGTACACTTCTACATCATAGGTTACAAGCCTTATACAATTCACTACTATCCAATTCTTTTCTAGCTATCTAAGCATACCGCCGGTCTCTTACCATGATCATAACCGCTTCGGTACCTATACAATAAAAACGTGCCCCAAGGGCTCAGCTTACGCTGCATATGACTTCAGCATACCCCGCGTACTAGCGAGGGTACGCCACCACTTGGTCGAATACATGCAATTCATTTTACTCATACATACATACACGCTTCATTCATAATATTACAATACTTCACAACACACATACATACATTTCAATACACCAAGGAAGACAATACAAGTCACCATACATACTTACCTTTACGGCATTACACTTATACAATACATACACAATGCTTGTTAGCTTCTTTACCCACCCGTTAATCGGTGGTCATTACTCTTTTACTCAAGGTCAATGACTTACACTAGCCAAGACCGTTACTCATACAATACTTTACTTTCCTTACTCAAGTCAAGTCGTAGTGACCTCCGGGCAGGGACTGCACCGTCCCACCACCGGCTTTAGGTGGCTCTCCAATCTAGGATGCTACCCATTTAAGGGGTTTGGTCCATAAAAGGATTCAGGCCAGGAATCGGATCCAACCTCTTGTGTCTCCTCATCCTCATGCGTGGCCGAAGCTATATGGAACTTCTGCTCATTCCATTTACTCAATCTTACGTTAGGTTAGTAGTTAGGAATTAGTAAAGTCAACACACACACCACGGAATAATATAATCACAAGTACACATTCATTCACACATACGGTTCATCCTCATCCATTCATTTCATGAATTACAACTAAATGTTCAAGGCAATATACAACAAATATAATACAAGCACAAGTAAGTGCATTAAAATCCGATTCATGTATTTATCTTATTTAGGTGATCAAATAGCACACAAATCGGGGTAACCAGGTTAGGATACAGAGCATGAAGAAATCATACCTTTCACCGGGGTTAACTTTATCGGTGTCCTTACGTTCCTTGGTTCACACTTGTTCCTTGTGTCTCACTCTTGAACCATTAAAATGTTTCAACCGTTAACATTACTACTCCCGTACTACCCCTACCCCGTTATCTCGTTATTTCGGTTTAACTTAATGCTCTTATACTCACCACTTTCTACTCACTTCTCAAACTTTTTCACACTACTTAGGACCTTTAAGGTCACCAAACAAGGCCTAACAACTTCTAAAACCATTACCAATCATCCCCCATGTTTAGAAGCCTTAAAACATTTTTTTTGCTCTCTGGTCTGGACCGCCCCTCTGGGGAGGTCCCAGGGGCGGTCCACAACAGAAACTACACCCCGTCCTATAGAATTCGACTAGACCTCTCCCACAGGGGCGGTCCCTAGGGGCGGTCCACAACAGACCCCATTTTCCAAAGTGCTTTTTCTACTCATTTGAACTCCAAATTCACCTAATCTTTTCCTACTCATTCCATAATCTTTCCACATGTTCCTACAAGTTTAAACACCTTAAACACTCCTTATCATGCTCTAAACCTCCTCAAATCCATGGTCCAATACTTACTCTCATCTTCTGCTCTCAAATTCTATAAATTTCCATTCTCATTTTCACACTTGTGCATTCCTACACCTTTCTTTGCATTTGCACTTTGTTCTAATTCCATTTTAACCATTCCAATTCATTTCCAAGCAACTACACTATCAATCCACAAGTCCAACACTCATTTCACTAATCTTGCACATTAATTCTTCCTAGTTTCTCCAATGCATTACTAACACTTCTTCCTAGAGTTTTACACCTTTTACCTTTCATTCTCATACTACAATTACCATTCCATGGTTACTAAACATCTCTACTCAACCAAATACACACCTTGGTTCCCCATTCACCAATCATCCAAAAATGCATAATTCCTACCAAAATTTTGCCATAGTTTTACCTACACCTTAATTATCCACATACATCCATTATCACCAAATCATTCCTAAATTAGCCACACCCATACAAGGGTCCTACCAGCACTCAAAGCAATACCAATTCATCAATACTTCCTTAAACATTAATACCAATACACATTCACAATTTATTTGGCTCTAAGGTCTACAATTCAAATACTAGTTCACAAATACTCAAACTTCCATGAACTACAATACAAGTACAATTTTGGGTTCTTTAATTAGTTTACCCATTCCCATTACTCTAATGCATTAAAATTTAGCATTAAGAAGGAGCTCTTACCTTGAGCTTATAATTCCTTATTTTCTTTTCCAATTCTCCTCCTTCTTTGTTCTTTTCTTTCCCTTGTTCTTGGTTCACCAATTAGGCAATGCTACAGCCCATATCCAAGACACTAATGAGTATCTAATTTAACACTTAAACCCTAGAAATTTACCTTAGAATTATGAACATATATTTAGGGTTTAGGAGTGACTTTACCTTTCACTCACTAGATAGAGTTCTTGACTAGCAAGAGGGTAATATTTCCAGCTCCAAGAAGAAGCCAAAACGGCTGGAACAACAAGGAACAAGAGCTCACATTTTAGGAATTCTTATAATGCAAATAGGAGCTAGAAATGAGAGGTTTTCGGATTTCCTTTCACCTCAAACCAACAAGATGAAGGAGGAGCTTCTAATGGTGGTTTCAAACCTTCAAATGAGGAATACCCATGGAGATGGAATGGGAGGTTTTCAATTTTGAACAGAGGAGAATGTTCTCCTTGGCAAGGGATTCCAACTACAATTTTATATTTTTGGACAAGATTTGAGTGATCAACAAGAGGAAGAAGTGGGGGTTTGTTTGGTTTTTCTCAAATCGTCATAGCCAGGCTTGGGGAAGAAGATGAATCAGAGAAGGAGGGAGTAGTACGTGAGGGAATGCAAAATGGGGAGGATAGAGAAGATTAATATCACTTTGTACTTTCTTCCTCCTTTTACTTTTGTGTTTGTCCTTTAGTGTGTGAGAGAAATAAAGATTGAGAGGGAGGGGTGTCAATCGGCCACACCACAACATATACAGATTTTTAGTTTTTTTATTTGCAAGTGTGACATATTAGTTGTGTTCTATTTTACATTCTCACCCCACAACTTCCCGTTTTTTACAGTTTTTACTATTTCTCTCGTTCATTGATTTTATTGGTCCTAAACCTTCATTAATGCTTATTAATGACTATTTGGTTAGCCAAAATTGAAATACCCCAAACCTTGATATATGGTTTAAATATCAAACTATGGTATGTAAAGGCTAAAAAGTGCCTTAGAAACATTAGTGAACAGTTTAAACCATAGTAAATGCAATAAAGCATTAAGACACAGTTTGAGCAAAAACATGCTCTAAGCTATGAGTGAACTTGGTTAGGACCCAAAGAGCCTACCAAGACTTAATAATATTCGATTATGATTTAATAGGGCTAATTAAGTCCTTAGGAAACCTTGGTAGTCAGTTAAACCAAATAAAACACAAGGAAATACCTTAAAGTCAATAAGAGCAAAAATGTGCTCTAAGCTTGGGATAAATTTGTATAAGACCTAATGGTCATACCTATACCTTATAAATATGTTAATGAGCATATTAAATCAATTACCAAAGAAAACCAAGCTTGAAAACAAGTTAAAACACAAAATGTGCTTTAAGGAGTCTTAAAGCACGTTTTTGAAAAATTGTCTTGTAAATGAGTTTTGAATGGCTAAATGTCCATCATTACTCTTTAATTAACATGTGTACTATATAGTATCACATTTGGAAGTCTATATCAATGGGAAATCAAAAATTTCACTTCTATGTGCCTTGTTTTGTGAATAGTGATTTTTATAAGCTAGTTTGTAACATATAATGTTATAAGTAATTAAATTGGTCAACAAAGACTATTATACCCTTCTAATAATAAGGGGGCCGGTTTTTGTAGTAATGAGTCACCAAACATGTTAACTTGTTAAGTAAATAAAGATGACTCATAAGTTACTATTTCCTTTAAGTTATAAATATCTTCAAAAGCAAAACCAATCTCACTTCTCTCATTTCTTTCTTCATTTCACACGGTTCCCTTCTTCTTCTACCTCTCTTCTTTCTGTTCTCACGGTGAAGCTACAGCACCACCACCATTCCACCATCTTCCATTGTCAATATCTCATGGCTCACTTAATCAAATCAAAAGCAAACACCACCAATCTCTCTCTCCTCAAGCTCTACACTTCTATCTTTTCAAATCTTCAAGAGCTCAATTTTGGTGCCATGGAGAATCACCATTGATGGAGCTTGAGCTTGTGTTTCTACACATTATTACTCTCCTTTACTTCTAGGTAAGGAATCTCAAAGAAAAATCAAGTTTCCTTCATGTTTTTGCCTTGACCGAAAATACTCATTTATGGAGCTCCTTGTGTGACCTTGTTCTAGCTCCATTTGAATCTTTCAAGGACTTGGTGGAGTCCTCTCTTGGTAGATATTCCAATTCCCTTCAAAGACCAAGGTAAAACAACTATCTTAATGCTCTTTGAACAATGTAAAACCTAGGGTTTACAATGAGATTAAGCTTGGAGCTTGAATACTCATCACATTGTTTGTGTAATGTTTAGAAGTTGACAAGCAACTAAGCTTAGCCGATTTTTAAACAAGGAAACAAGAAAGAAGTTTGTGAGGAAAAGAGGTAAATATGCTATCTCAATGTGGTTTAATGCCTTAGGAGAAATGAGCTTATGATGCTTGTTAAAGCTACCTAAAGAGCAAATGGTGAATGACTTAGTAAGGTGTTCTCAAGGAGACTAGTAAAGGAACATATGTCTTAGTGTGTGTAATTGCAGGTCAAAGGCTTATATATTGTGGAAATTCAGTGTTTAAGGTTTATGTTATTTAAGGGCCTAAGAGCCATGTTATTTAAGGGCCTAAGTGCCAAGCAATTTAAGTTATGCACTATATTGTGATGTAGTGCTAAATGTGTGAAGTTTGTGTATAAAAACGTGTTTGATGGATTTTAGGTGTTTTTGAATGAAATAAGGTAAAAACCTAAGTGTTTGGATGAGTATATGCAAGAGAAGCTATGGCAAAATTTGGAAAATGTGCAAGAAGTTCTAAGTGTTTTAAGAAAGTTTTGGTGAACTAGGAAGTTGTTTAAGGTTTAGGTGATGTTGATATCCAAGGAATAAGTGATGTTTAGGTAAGATGTGAAAAAGGAGGTTTAGTTAGTAAGAAAAGAAGCTTGAGAGATGATGTTAAGGTGTAGAGGAAACACCTTGGTATAGTGGTCATTATAGGTAAAATGCCACTTAGAAATCTTAAGGAGAAAACAATATAAGTGTTAGGAATTTTGGTAAGAAGAGAGTAAGTGTTTAAGGAGTTATAAAATGAGTTTTATGGATGTTATATGAAGGGTTAAGGGTGCCAAATGATGTTAGAACACATTAGGAGGCTTGAGGAAAAGTTTGGAGAAAGTTTGACAAGTTTTGGACAACTTCTGATGTTGTCCGACCCAGTGGTCCGGCCCAGGGTGGGTCTGTTAAGCTACCCGTTGATGTTTCTGGAATGGTCCGACCCAGATGGTTGGGTCGGACATGGTGGACGTGACATGTTGCTCTAAGTTCTGGAATGGTCCGACCCAGATGGTTGGGTCGGACTGGGTCGGACGGAGTATTTAGCAGACGGAAAAGTTTCTGGAACGGTCCGACCCAGCTGTGGGTCGGACGGTGGGTCGGACGGCCCAAAATTATGCAAAAAAAAAAAGAAAGACAATGTTGTAAGGAGAATCGAAGTGATATTTTGGTATTAGAATATGCCTAAGTTCATGTATGAAGTTTGGGTAATTAATGGAGGTGGAGGAATAGTGCAACAAGGTTAGAAAAATGCAAATATAGCATTCTGTAGCTTGGGTCCGGGACTTGGTTAATGGTTAAAGTCCCGGACCATATATCAAAAACAGGCCGAGGGTTGTTCCATGTAGTGGTCCGGGACTTGGGGTGAGCACAAGGTCCCGGACCACCCTATTAAAAATGGCCGAGAGTTTCATTAAGTGTTGGTCCGGGACTTAAGGTAAGGACCAAGTCCCGGACCACTCTAAAATTGTTGTTTTTGGTTATTAAAAGATGCCTAATGATGAGGATTGATGGGTAATGATGTTATAAGGTTGTGTAAGACATGTTAGGTGAGTTATAGTCACAATTTGTCGGGTGAAAAGTTGAAGTAAAATGAAAGAGTGAAGCATGTTAAAAATGTAAAGTTATTTAACCAAGTTAACGGGGAAAAGTTATAAGCATTATACTTTAAACAAACATGTTACCCCAATGTTAATAAAAGTACATGTAATGTTATCAGTTGTTCGAGAATTGCTCGAGGAACATAAGTGGACGTGGTAAAGTGGACTCCGGTGACAGGTATGGTTTTCTTGCAACCTGTGTTCTACCGGATTACACCGGCTTGTATGCCAATGTGTTTTTCTGTATGTCTGCCACGTTGTAAGATAAAACATGTAATGAGTTTACAGTAATTCATATATGTGGCGTGTTCAACTCCGATACCATTTAACCTCGGCAGTGTTAACCTTAGTTAACTGAGTCTAGGATCACATGAGAGTTCGGTATTTGGATTAAACGACCCGAACCATGGGGCGTTCTAACCACGGCTATGCGTGAGTTGATTATGTGATGTTGTGTATGTGAATGTAGGGATCTCCCTTGTATGTTTAACCCAGTTCTAATACTGTATGAGTGTAGTTATGATAGACTCCATAGTGGGGCTCTAACTAATATCTAAAGTAAGTATATACTAACAGTAGTGAGGAATCCGGTTTGGCCGGTCGCGCGTTGTTTGGGAGAGGGTATCCTTCTTAGCCTTACCCTTCTCTTGTTATGGTTGTTTCCCTCACGGGTAATGATCTCCCATTAGCTTATTCCAAAGCTTAGCTATTCTGACTTATGATCGGTTTAGGGGGAACATGTGTTTGTGTGGTGTGTTCGGGCCTCCAAACCCGAACCGCCTTAACTTAAGTTACTCGTCCATCTATTAGGACGGTAATGAGTGTTGTTGTTATTGTATAACGAGCTTATCATGAGACTGGCAACATTCTCTAGGCTCACCAGTGTATAAGCAATGTTTGGGTCGGTTCCTAAGAGAACCATTCCCGTTATGTTATGTATTTTTGTTGTGATGCAATATCTATTGCGGTGTTATGTTGTGCACGTTGAAGCATGCAAAGTGTTGTTGTGTGATGTTATGTAGTGTATGTTATATGTTGTAAAATGTGGAGTATGTGGATCATGGATATGATTCCCAGTTTGAGAAAGGAGGCGTTTAAGGATAACCCGAATTAAGGGTAAGTGTCGTCTATTAAGGAAGTAGCTCCATTAGAGGAGGAACACTCTAGGGATAATGAATACCATGAGTGACTTATTAAGTAAGGATATATTATCCGTTTGTTGAGCCGTTGAGGCAAAATGTTATGTGTTGTGTGTTTACTGTTACATGCATGATTTAAATATAATCAACCGCATGCCAAGACGACAATTAGTTGTGCGTGGCCCGGTAGCATGTGGGCTGCGGGATTACCATACCAGCAAAGGTGCTGAGCCCCTTGGGGGCCACCCTTTCTCTTCTTTTCCTATTTCAGGTACAGAGAGCTGGAAGCCGTTCGAGAGTAGGACGGGGTAGTCATTGTACAAGGGTATTCATTTAAGTGTATGTATACAGTAGGTGTAGTAAGACCGAAATTGTTGTCGGCATCAGTTTATAAATACTCGGTATAGTTGAAAGATGTATGTTGTCGTTGTTGTTAATGGAAAAGGGATAGTAATGTGTAGTCGCTCGGGAATTTAGCCCATCAGACCGGTACAATGTATATGTATTAGCCTTGTTAGCCACGTGGGTGGTTAACGGCGTGTAACACCAAGAAGTTAAGTAACGTATTGAAGTTCGTTTTCCGCTACAGTTTGTTGTTAAGTGTGTTTGTTGTTGGATGGGGTGTTACAAAAAGTGGTATCAGAGCGAAGTATCGCTCTGATGACTGAATTACCGAGCTTAGGAAGTACCGAGTTAGGATTTTAGTACTTTGGGTTGAGGGTTGAGTGATAGCGTGAGAGATACGCTAGTAAGGAACTACCAGTAAATACTGGAAACCTACTATATCCTTCCCGCCCTCCACAATCCCTGTTTTATAACTTGGGCAACAACGCTAGAGAGATGGAAGTCCACTCTTACTCGGGAATACCCGATCTGGCTGTTATTAAATACCTTTTAAGGTACGGAGAACCTGTCATACGGTAGATCCTGAAAAACAGGGAATCCCGGAGACGGTTCCCATCTGAACAATGTTAACCGCATTTAATAGCGAGGAATGAAGAATCTTGTGTATAGAAGAATGGAATTTCCGGCAACCTGGGTCGACATGCTAAGCAGTCGAGAATAACCAACTTGCAACGCACCAACCGTGCAACAGGCAAGAAGTGGATTAATGAAACCCGAGACAAGTGTCTACGGGACCACAGTTGTTAAATGATACACCAACGGTGTACCAACCGGCAAGGGAACTACAACGTAGTGCCCAAACAAGAGACAAGTCTCAGTAACCACAACAAATGGGTGGAACGGGCTACGAAGAGGAAATAATAAAAGAAAAAGGGGGTCTCCCAGAAGGGGAAGCACCCTAGTTAATGATTATCATGTGAAGACAGTGAGAAGTCACCTAGAGGAGTTATTATCAAGACAGTAAGGTCAGTGAGGGCCAACAAGGCCACTGATGACAGTATGGGTAAAAACAATACCACAACCGGTATGTGTTAAACCGATAGCCAGTTAGCATGGCGCACTTGCCATAGCAAGTGCTGCTATAACAGGGCTGTTCGGGAAATTTATAACCACTACAAAGTACTTGGTAAAGTACCATAAAGTTAAATGTGATCGTCATAACAGTGGAAAGGCCTGTTAGCCTAACCCCTGTAGTTGTAAGTACACCAGTCAGCAAGAAGCTAGACTTGGTTAAGGTAAGAAGATGTTGTGAAACCATGAAAATTTTCTTTTAAACCCAAATTTATTCAAACCCTTTCTTTTCAAAACCAAATTTTCTTCCAAACCAACACTTCTTTCTAACCTTCTTTAAAACCAAACCAGTAAAACCAAGGGCAGTTGATAAAGATACAACAGTGGATAAACTTTCCCTCGATTAAGTTCGGGAAGCAAGGAATGAATATTGTCACGGGACAATATAAGGGAGTTGACAATAGAATACTTCACCTAGGCGTGAGATGGACACTACGAGTGTACCAACTGAAATGTGGGACGACCGCACTCCGATAGGGGCTTGTGGGCCTGACAGACCTACTTATGGGTTAGTCGGGTAAGTAGCAATGTATCAGTATGGTACCCCACATATGTATACGAGTGGAGTCCGAAACACGGGAAGTAGTCGACTCCGTCTACGGTCAGCAGTATAAATCAAACAAGAGCTAAGGATTGCAAGGAATGGTTGAAACAAAAGAACCTAATCAAGTTAACGAGATTAAAAGGATTAGTGAATTCATTTCAAGGAAATGTTTAAGAGTCAGGAGGTGTGAAGTACACTAACTGTAATGTAAAGACATCGTATATGTCCTAAGGATCCTCAGGGATAAACATAATAGCTGGAACGGTGACCCAGCCTGTACACAGCAAGCAGATGCCTAATGTGGACACATTAATGTGCAATGAACGGGATGAAACTATCAAGAAATGTTGATCTTCACAGAAGAAGATAATAACCGGTTAAGAACGCAAACAGGCGTGGCTAACTGAATGTACCAATAAGCGTGAACTAAATGTAAAGGCATAACTTAGTAACACCCAGGAGCAATCCTTGAAGGGCGTTCACATCAACAATTGTTACACAAAACGACATGATAGAAGCACAAAGGTTGAAACTAACACCCAGCTTAGACATAAGTTGTCAGGAGACGGACTGACAAACCTAAGGGGCATTCCATAAAAGGAAACGTGATGCAACAACCTTGTCTTGAAGCTCAATATGACATCCAAACCATGTAATGTTGTACAGAGAAGTACATGTGTGTGGACAGCCTACAATGAGCGCAGCTCAAGGCAGTAAGGCTTATAAGCCACAAATAAAATGTGTTATGAAAATTAGATTGATTGCAGAAGTTTATGTTATATAAGTGAATAGAGTGGTAAACAAACCACTGCATTAAGAGTGGGGATACCTCTCGATATTCTGAAACCGCAGGAGCGGTAGTTATGTGGATCAAGTTCAAGAAATATGTTAAGGATGGACGATGTTATTATTGAAAGAGAGCAGTTAGCTTAGTAGTATGTGTGTATAAAGGGAAACACCGAGCTGAATAATGCCGGCTTGTGACTCGAATGATCGATGCTCAAGGAGCATTCAGTAGTCGTTCAAATGAGTGATGAACTATAATGTGAATAATGTAAGTTTATGTGTGGAAGTTGAGGTGACAGTAGATGCGATATAAGCTGATGTTATACAGGGAGTAAGAGCACGGTGCGCAACAAGCGACCGTTGTATAAGTGTTGTTAAACGATAATGTAACAGATAAGACCAGTTATGAGTTAAACTCAGTGGAGATGCAAGATAAGTGATGTTAAATAAACTGGGCAATAAGCCAGTGGTAGGTACTATGTGATGAGGAACTCAGTGTGAATTCCATGGTGAATCGCATAAGGGATTTACTGTCAAGAGTTTACGCCTCTGCACTCTGTATGACTGAGTGTTTTGGTATTGCACTTGCGCAGTAATGATCGAGTGGGATAGCTAGGAATGGGAAACATGTTAATTGTGGGGGAATAATGTTATAATGGCCGATGCATAGGAAATGCAAGGCCGCACCAATAAAAGAGTACTTGTACAAAACCAAATGTGGAGACATGATTAACAGTAAGTGACTACAGTAGCACTAACTGCCAAATCTCGGTATGGAATATACCCCAAATGTTGTAAATAGCTGAGAGAGCACTACACACTAGGTAGTAGCTCAATCTCAACCGACAGTAAGTCGGAAGGGAACAAGTCAATCATTGTGAAATACATAGCTGTATACACAGTAAATTGTTAGGGAAGTGGATAGAAAGTTTATAACTCACCGAATTCGCTAACGGTAAGAAATACCACGCGTCGGTTGAGAAACCATTGTTACCAAGATGAAGGTGACAATTGGGGATGTACAATACAGTAAGAATAGCAAATGGGGCAATTAAGCTCTACAATTATTGGAGTTTTGCAGCAGAAACTAGTGAGCCAGTGATTCAAGTGTTGAATGTACATGGTGAACATGAGTGAATAGCTAATTATTAACGCCTAGAAGCCTAACAGGCCAAAATCGAAACCAACTAAGAGTTTAAACAAACTCCAATGAGAATTCTTGGTTTAGGAACTAACCGCCAATATGGTTAAGATCCTCTAATCAGAATCCATTGTGTAATAGACCGCGTGGAAGTTAAAACACTTCACGACGGCAGAACATTTAAGCCAATGTTTAGTGATTGATTACGTGGGCGTAATCCCTTTTAAGGGGGGTAGAGCGCAAAACCACTTAGTGTGTATTACCATACAAGTGTACGTGATTTATGTTGTGCATAGCACAAAATCATTTGTTTTGATGATTGGTGTGTGTGTTATGTAAACATACGCATTCATTCATGGTTTAATTGTGGTAATTGCACACAGAAGTTGCAAATACCATTGTGATAAGTGTGTTGATTTATTAACAATTGTGTGTGATAGTACAAGTGTGGGAGTAGAGAAACTCCCGGGGAACAAAACCCCGACAGTGTATAAATGTGAAATGGTGTGTGGTATTTTGATAAAATATATGTATATATATATACTATATAGTGATTCATGAAAGGGTATGAGATCGATATAAAACCTAATGAGAATAAGATTCCCTAGGTAACAACATTAAAGTGTATGGAAATAACTGATAGACGGAGTTCTATCCCTTGGAGATGTTATGATCATGACTAGAATGATTTAAAAGATAGAAAATTGGAAATGAGTGATTTATTTGATGCTTGAAAATGAAGTGGGAAGTGGAACTTGATTTGCATGTGATCAAGGGAAGCCGAACACAAATTGGAGTGGAAGGATAGTTCTACACTGATGCTGATCACATCAGGGTTGGATGATTCTTGAAGCTCCCTATAAGTGGTCACAAATAACCACGCTAATAAAAGAAGCAAAGAGCTTAAGTTGGACTTGGAGTCGTGTGTGTTTTCAAAAGGATTTTCAATTGGTATTTATAAAACGTTGATAGATACTTTACATAATTAAAGTTCTCTTACTTAACCTCACAAGGAAATTTTAAACTTAAGTGATTGTTTTGATCTCCCAAGGACACGGGGACGGAAGGTGTCCATCGCGACCGGGTTCTGCGGGATCACAGTGTATACCAAAGATATTTTTGATTGCAATACATGCTATGACATGTTGTTTGGTATGTGTGATAAAGGTTATTTTGACTTTGATCCTAAAGTGTATGCTATCAAGACCTATGAGTCTAAATGTGTTGTGTTACATAGACCTATGTGTCTAAATGTTGTTATGTTACCCAAGACCAGTGAGTCAAAGGGGTTGTTATGTATGTGTAAGTGTTGTTAAGATACCCGGACCATTGAGCCCGAGGTTATCATGTGAATATGTTATGTTATGTATGGATGTGAATGTGTTGTCCGGACCATTAAGTCCGAGGTTGTGATGTAAAGTGTATTTGGTTATGAAAGTTTTACCTCTATAAGTAATTCCCGTATTCTAATCCAAGATGTGTGGGAAGTGTAAACTTCGAGGACGAAGTTCTTTTAAGGGGGGTAGATTGAAATACCCCAAACCTTGATATGTGGTTTAAATATCAAACTATGGTATGTAAAGGCTAAAAGTGCCTTAGAAACATTAGTGAACAGTTTAAACCATAGTAAATGCAATAAAGCATTAAGACACAGTTTGAGCAAAAACATGCTCTAAGCTATGAGTGAACTTGGTTAGGACCCAAAGAGCCTACCAAGACTTAATAATATTCGATTATGATTTAATAGGGCTAATTAAGTCCTTAGGAAACCTTGGTAGTCAGTTAAACCAAATAAAACACAAGGAAATACCTTAAAGTCAATAAGAGCAAAAATGTGCTCTAAGCTTGGGATAAATTTGTATAAGACCTAATGGTCATACCTATACCTTATAAATATGTTAATGAGCATATTAAATCAATTACCAAAGAAAACCAAGCTTGAAAACAAGTTAAAACACAAAATGTGCTTTAAGGAGTCTTAAAGCACGTTTTTGAAAAATTGTCTTGTAAATGAGTTTTGAATGGCTAAATGTCCATCATTACTCTTTAATTAACATGTGTACTATATAGTATCACATTTGGAAGTCTATATCAATGGGAAATCAAAAATTTCACTTCTATGTGCCTTGTTTTGTGAATAGTGATTTTTATAAGCTAGTTTGTAACATATAATGTTATAAGTAATTAAATTGGTCAACAAAGACTATTATACCCTTCTAATAAAAGGGGGCCGGTTTTTTGTAGTAATGAGTCACCAAACATGTTAACTTGTTAAGTAAATAAAGATGACTCATAAGTTACTATTTCCTTAAGTTATAAATATCTTCAAAAGCAAAACCAATCTCACTTCTCTCATTTCTTTCTTCATTTCACACGGTTCCCTTCTTCTTCTACCTCTCTTCTTTCTGTTCTCACGGTGAAGCTACAGCACCACCACCATTCCACCATCTTCCATTGTCAATATCTCATGGCTCACTTAATCAAATCAAAACAAACACCACCAATCTCTTCCTCTCATCAAGCTCTACACTTCTATCTTTTCAAATCTTCAAGAGCTCAATTTTGGTGCCATGGAGAATCACCATTGATGGAGCTTGAGCTTGTGTTTCTACACATTATTACTCTCCTTTACTTCTAGGTAAGGAATCTCAAAGAAAATCAAGTTTCCTTCATGTTTTTGCCTTGACCGAAAATACTCATTTATGGAGCTCCTTGTGTGACCTTGTTCTAGCTCCATTTGAATCTTTCAAGGACTTGGTGGAGTCCTCTCTTGGTAGATATTCCAATTCCCTTCAAAGACCAAGGTAAAACAACTATCTTAATGCTCTTTGAACAATGTAAAACCTAGGGTTTACAATGAGATTAAGCTTGGAGCTTGAATACTCATCACATTGTTTGTGTAATGTTTAGAAGTTGACAAGCAACTAAGCTTAGCCGATTTTTAAACAAGGAAACAAGAAAGAAGTTTGTGAGGAAAAGAGGTAAATATGCTATCTCAATGTGGTTTAATGCCTTAGGAGAAATGAGCTTATGATGCTTGTTAAAGCTACCTAAAGAGCAAATGGTGAATGACTTAGTAAGGTGTTCTCAAGTGAGCTAGTAAAGAACATATGTCTTAGTGTGTGTAATTGCAAGTCAAAGGCTATATTGTGGAAATTCAGTGTTTAAGGTTTATGTTATTTAAGGGCCTAAGAGCCATGTTATTTAAGGGCCTAAGTGCCAAGCAATTTAAGTTATGCACTATATTGTGATGTAGTGCTAAATGTGTGAAGTTTGTGTATAAAAATGTGTTTGATGGATTTTAGGTGTTTTTGAATGAAATAAGGTAAAAACCTAAGTGTTTGGATGTGAGTATATGCAAGAGAAGCTATGGCAAAATTTGGAAAATGTGCAAGAAGTTCTAAGTGTTTTAAGAAAGTTTTGGTGAACTAGGAAGTTGTTTAAGGTTTAGGTGATGTTGATATCCAAGGAATAAGTGATGTTTAGGTAAGATGTGAAAAAGGAGGTTTAGTTAGTAAGAAAAGAAGCTTGAGAGATGATGTTAAGGTGTAGAGGAAACACCTTGGTATAGTGGTCATTATAGGTAAAATGCCACTTAGAAATCTTAAGGAGAAAACAATATAAGTGTTAGGAATTTTGGTAAGAAGAGAGTAAGTGTTTAAGGAGTTATAAAATGAGTTTTATGGATGTTATATGAAGGGTTAAGGGTGCCAAATGATGTTAGAACACATTAGGAGGCTTGAGGAAAAGTTTGGAGAAGTTTGACAAGTTTTGGACAACTTCTGATGTTGTCCGACCCAGTGGTCCGACCCAGGGGGGTCGGCCTCTGTTAAGCTACCCGTTGATGTTTCTGGAATGGTCCGACCCAGATGGTTGGGTCGGACATGGGTCGGACATGTGTGCTCTAAGTCTCTGGAATGGTCCGACCCAGATGGTTGGGTCGGACATGGGTCGGACGTGAGTATTTTAGCAGACGGGAAAAGTTTCTGGAACGGTCCGACCCAGCTGTGGGTCGGACGGTGGGTCGGACGGCCCAAAATTATGCAAAAAAAAAAGAAAGACAATGTTGTAAGGAGAATCGAAGTGATATTTTGGTATTAGAATATGCCTAAGTTCATGTATGAAGTTTGGGTAATTAATGGAGGTGGAGGAATAGTGCAACAAGGTTAGAAAAATGCAAATATAGCATTCTGTAGCTTGGGTCCGGGACTTGGTTAATGGTTAAAGTCCCGGACCATATATCAAAAACAGGCCGAGGGTTGTTCCATGTAGTGGTCCGGGACTTGGGGTGAGCACAAGGTCCCGGACCACCCTATTAAAAATGGCCGAGAGTTTCATTAAGTGTTGGTCCGGGACTTAAGGTAAGGACCAAGTCCCGGACCACTCTAAAATTGTTGTTTTAGGTTATTAAAAGATGCCTAATGATGGGGATTGATGGGTAATGATGTTATAAGGTTATGTAAGACATGTTAGGTGAGTTATAGTCACAATTTGTCGGGTGAAAAGTTGAAGTAAAATGAAAGAGTGAAGCATGTTAAAAATGTAAAGTTATTTAACCAAGTTAACGGGGAAAAGTTATAAGCATTAGACTTTAAACAAACATGTTACCCCAATGTTAATAAAAGTACATGTAATGTTATCAGTTGTTCGAGAATTGCTCGAGGAACATAAGTGGACGTGGTAAAGTGGACTCCGGTGACAGGTATGGTTTTCTTGCAACCTGTGTTCTACCGGATTACACCGGCTTGTATGCCAATGTGTTTTTCTGTATGTTTGCCACGTTGTAAGATAAAACATGTAATGAGTTTACAGTAATTCATATATGTGGCGTGTTCAACTCCGATACCATTTAACCTCGGCAGTGTTAACCTTAGTTAACTGAGTCTAGGATCACATGAGAGTTCGGTATTCGGATTAAACGACCCGAACCATGGGGCGTTCTAACCACGGCTATGCGTGAGTTGATTATGTGATGTTGTGTATGTGAATGTAGGGATCTCCCTTGTATGTTTAACCCAGTTCTAATACTGTATGAGTGTAGTTATGATAGACTCCATAGTGGGGCTCTAACTAATATCTAAAGTAAGTATATACTAACAGTAGTGAGGAATCCGGTTTGGCCGGTCGCGCGTTGTTTGGGAGAGGGTATCCTTCTTAGCCTTACCCTTCTCTTGTTATGGTTGTTTCCCTCACGGGTTATGATCTCCCATTAGCTTATTCCAAAGCTTAGCTATTCTGACTTATGATCGGTTTAGGGGGAACATGTGTTTGTGTGGTGTGTTCGGGCCTCCAAACCCGAACCGCCTTAACTTAAGTTACTCGTCCATCTATTAGGACGGTAATGAGTGTTGTTGTTATTGTATAACGAGCTTATCATGAGACTGGCAACATTCTCTAGGCTCACCAGTGTATAAGCAATGTTTGGGTCGGTTCCTAAGAGAACCATTCCCGTTATGTTATGTATTTTTGTTGTGATGCAATATCTATTGCGGTGTTATGTTGTGCACGTTGAAGCATGCAAAGTGTTGTTGTGTGATGTTATGTAGTGTATGTTATATGTTGTAAAATGTGGAGTATGTGGATCATGGATATGATTCCCAGTTTGAGAAAGGAGGCGTTTAAGGATAACCCGAATTAAGGGTAAGTGTCGTCTATTAAGGAAGTAGCTCCATTAGAGGAGGAACACTCTAGGGATAATGAATACCACGAGTGACTTATTAAGTAAGGATATATTATCCGTTTGTTGAGCCGTTGAGGCGAAATGTTATGTGTTGTGTGTTTACTGTTACATGCATGATTTAAATATAATCAACCGCATGCCAAGACGACAATTAGTTGTGCGTGGCCCGGTAGCATGTGGGCTGCGGGATTACCATACCAGCAAAGGTGCTGAGCCCCTTGGGGGCCACCCTTTCTCTTCTTTTCCTATTTCAGGTACAGAGAGCTGGAAGCCGTTCGAGAGTAGGACGGGGTAGTCATTGTACAAGGGTATTCATTTAAGTGTATGTATACAGTAGGTGTAGTAAGACCGAAATTGTTGTCGGCATCAGTTTATAAATACTCGGTATAGTTGAAAGATGTATGTTGTCGTTGTTGTTAATGGAAAAGGATAGTAATGTGTAGTCGCTCGGGAATTTAGCCCATCAGACCGGTACAATGTATATGTATTAGCCTTGTTAGCCACGTGGGTGGTTAACGGCGTGTAACACCAAGAAGTTAAGTAACATGTTGAAGTTCGTTTTCCGCTGCAATTTGTTGTTAAGTGTGTTTGTTGTTGGATGGGGTGTTACAAAAATTGTTACGAGTCTATTTAACCCACTTAAAGTCACGTTTTCCCGGTTTCCTCGAAAAATGCGCTTTAAGGTTCGTTTGTGGTTTTAATCCATTTTATGGATCCGTTTTCTTCGGAAATCGTTCCCGTACACTAATTAGGCATGAATAAGCCTTAGGAATCCACATAATACTATAACCGAGGTCTCGTACCTCCTATGGTTATATAACGCTTATTTAGCGTTTTTTGCTTTTTAAGCGTTTCTTCCTTTCTTTTGGATTTATTTTTCCTTACCAAAATTACTTAGGCACTATTAGGCCCTTAAATACATATTAGAATAATTTTAATCACTATATTAAGTTCGGGGTATTTCAATCTACCCCCCTTAAGAAACTTTGTCCTCAAAGTTGTTCAAGGTTATAGGATTACTATACTTACTCATTCAGACATGTCTAATGCCAAAAGTTATACATTCCTTCTCCTTACAAGTTCTAAAATCCATTACTCAAGGTCTCTACATACCATACCATGCAAGTATACTACAATCACTCCGATCCGCATTACAACCAACCATCCGGTTTTACATTACAAGGTTTATACATACATACAGTGCAAAGCTATCCCAAAGCAATGCAATACACACTACGATCCCGCAGGAACTCAGGTCATCTAGACACAGGACTCCTCTACGTCCCTATGCCCTTGGAATAATATCACATGATACACTACCACCGTTCTCCGGTATAAGCTTCCAACAAATCCTCATTCTCCAGTCTAAGGGAAATCCTTTCGCAACCACTAATTAGAAATCTTTCTAAAACACAACAACTCCAAATTCCAAATTTATGTTCATTACATCTATCCTATGCGTGATTCTTGTGACCACTTGAGGGGAGCTTCAAGAATCATTCGACCCTGATGTGATCAGCATCAGTGTTGAACTATCTTTTCACCCCAATTTGTGTTCGGTTTCCCTTGATCTGATCAGGATCAAGTTCGACTTCCCACATCAGTTTCAAACAATCAAATAATTCAATTATTTCAATTTTCTATCTTTTTACTCTTCCTAGTCATGATTACAATTTCACACATCTCCCAAGGATGGAATTCAGTCCATCAATCATCCTCAATCTACTTCCAAATGTTTTACTTCGAGATTCAATGCCTACGGCTCATTTCATCGACTTTTGCTACTTTCATCCATTACTCTCCATCATCTCGAATAGTCTAACTAAGGAATACAATACCTGTGGAATTCAGTCATCCTCCATTTAATTCCAATAACTTACCTAGGGATACACTACTCTTGGACATCATTCATCAACTACTCTCAATAGTTTCGTACTACTTCTTTAAAGGATACAATACTTGTGGAGCTCCGTCCACTACTCATTCTCAATTGTCTCAAAATAATCACCTAGGGAACTCAATTTCCTTTAGGTTCTACATCGGTTTTATACCGACTCATGCATCGTAATGCCATGTCTAACTTCAAATAGACATACACTATAGGGATTATCATTCTCCCAGGAGTTTCTCTACTCTTCTTTACTAATACTCTCACACTGGAGTTATAAGATAAGTATATTCATCCTATGGTATTCGCATCTCTCGTGCCTAATTACCACAATTACAATATGAATGAATACGTATGTTTATTTAACATAAGTACCAATCATCAAATCAATTCTCATTTGTGCTATGCACATTATTGTTTACGTGTTTTATACGTAAAACTTACATTAAGAGGTTTTCGCTCTACCCCCCTTAAAAGGGATTACGCCCACGTAATCTACCATATGTTATTATTGAACATTGGTTCACTCAATTCGGGCACTCTGAAGCATTTAGCTTCCCTACGGTCTATTATATAATGTACTCTGATCAAAGGGTCTTAACCATACTAATGGTTTAGTCCTTGCACCAAGAATTCCTACTGGAGTTTATTTAACTCATAACCAATTCGGTTCTAGCTTATTAGGCTTCAAGGCATTGATAGCCATTCTCTCATACTTACTGGGTGTATTAAACCTCTTAGCTAGGGCCCACTAGCTTCTGCTGCGCGTCCCTGATTCGCTCTTTTGTTATTCCAAATGTGCTACACATAGCCTTTTTATCCCTATATTGTGGGAATAAGGTTTATTAATCAAGTGTGGTATTCTTTTACTGTGCTTGAACTCAATGAGTTTTAGATTTATAACCAGCTCTCTGGCAATCTATTATACATACTATTCGTACTCTCACGATTATTCCCTAAGTTCCTCTGACTTACTGTCGGGCGAGGTTAAGTCACTACTTAGTTGTAGTGCTTCCTCTGTTGTCAATAGTTTCTGAATTATACCAGTTCTTCTGGTTCAGTACAGGTGTTCTTTACTTGTATGACCTTGCATTTTCTATGCGTCGGTCCTAGTGACTTTCTTAAGTCTCCTTCCACTTTTTATTCCAATGGAATTCACATCTTGTGATTGTTAGTGTGTTTTACACTCTTCGTGCTTCTTTGGCCTTATGCCGTGTAACACCCCAACTCAATCCAAACGTGATCTCGCAACTTAACAACATATATATACACATGTTACAGCGGAATTCATTACACTCCAGGACCTTGCCACGGTCTGATGGACAGAATATACCGAACATTAGTACAACAAATCTTAACCAATACATAACCTTCTTACAATCCCCTCACATCCTATACATCACGCTAACTCAAATTGCCATACGAGTGTACATGCACAACTCGTAGGCCACACTTAACCCATAACACTTGTACCCCATCTTACTCTCGTGACGGCCGCCTCTTGACGTTCACCTGTGTAGTAAAAACAACCCCCAAAGGGGGTCAGCACGAATGCTGGTACGATCCTCTCATGGCCCCCAAGCTAACGTGGCTACGACGACTAATTGTCGATAGCATGGAGGTTGATTAGATGCACAACATAATAGAAAGTGCAATAAACAACAATCCAAATATGAACAATCAAAGTTCAAACATAAGGAACGACTTAAATGTGTTCCCTTAATTAGAGAGTTAATTATTTAACTCCTTAAGTTACATTTCCTCTTAATCTTAGTCCATCCTTATCTTACCTCAATCTTAGTCTAATCTTAATCTTAGAAAACAACCATCCCTTAAAAAGGAATGGATGTAGCTTATCTCAGTCTTATAATACAAACCATCCTTTAAAAAGGATTGGTTGCAACTTATCTCAACCTTATCTTAATCTTAGAATACAAACCACTCTTTAAATAGAAATGATTGTATCTTATCTCAATGTTTATTTTTGTCGGGTCAAAAGCAACCCTAGCCAATGAGCTATTAACTCCATTGGTTGAATAAACAACTAATCTTATAATTTAGGATTTAGGTGATCCTACCGCACCATCTTAATGCCACCTACCTTGGGCTGTATGTCCAACGTAGCTGGGTCGGCAACCGACCCTAGGCAACAAGTCCGAAGACAAGTCCTTAAACGGGAGTCGGATCTGCTATAGATACCGACCCCCTTTTTCCTTAGCATGCATGACCGGAGTCAGTCCCGGGTTCCTCACTCCCCCCTTAAGTTCCAGTTAGTAGAAGTCTCAAGACATTGTTTGTTGGTTAACCTCTTTTGGTTTATAACAAACTAATATTAGGGAGCGTTCCTTAGTCTCACTCAATTCCTTACTAAACGTTGGTTAGTAAGTTCTCACGGTAAGTTGTGTTAGTTTTCAAACATCACACAACAATACAAGAAACATAATGTTCCGGTTGCATGCTTTATCTTGTTTAGTGAGCACACAAAAACAAATAGCATACAAGCCGAGGGACACCTCGTTAGCAAGCAGGTCACAAGAAGAACTGTACCATTCACCGTTGGTCGTTCGGTTGCTTACTCTCTTCCGGAGTCCAAATTCCAAGTCCTAAAACATTCATTCAGTTTTAGGTTGTTAATAACCTATCTCAATTCAACTTACTTAACTTACTAAACCCTTAATGATCCCCACCTAACACCTCTTAAGTTTTACAACTTAATCGTACAAACTTAACCTTAAACTTTTAAGTTTATTCTTAGCTTAATCCCTTAGGTCTTTATACCTCTAATCATCATTGCCCTCTTAATGGGGTACCATTAATACCACTAAACTCTCTTAGGTTTTTTTTTTTTTTTTTTTAAGCCTTAAGGGTCGTCCGACCCACCGTCCGACCCAACCAACTGGGTCGGACCATTCCAGAAATTCTCCGTCTTTTAAAACTCTCCCATCCGACCCACCGTCCGACCCAACCAACTGGGTCGGACCATTCCAGGAACACTTACGGTGGCTTAACAGAGGTCCGTCCGACCCAAACTTGGGTCGGACCCCTGGGTCAGACACCTCCAGAACATGTCCAAAAATTGTTAAATCTTCACCAAACTTCTCCTAAAGCCTCCTAATGTGTTCTAACATCATTTAGACCCTTAAACCCACCTTTAATCATCCTCCAAACTCATTAAAATAACCTCCAAAGACCATTCCAACCTTTACTCAATTCTTGCAAGAAATTCCTAACACTTGTTAATTAATTCCTTATATTTCCAACATGTACATTTTGTCTAAAACTTCAACTAACCAAAGTGTTTCTTTTCAACCCATATAACTCCTCCTTAACATCATTACACTCCATCTTTGCTTGTTAAACCTTCCAAGGTCATCTTGCATGTCCATGCACAATTTCTCTTCTTTTCATTTGTTACTCATCACTCCTAAACTCTTGAGCTTACTTATACATTTCTTTCCATTACCTTAACACCTTGACATTGTTCTTCATTTACCTCGACCATGCAACACCCTCCTTAGACATTTCCACCTCTTTTATGCGACTTACTCACCATTCTCATGATCATAAACCCTTATACGTTTCTAGTCATTTTCCTTGACGACTTACAACATTCTCCTATAATTTTCACTTCCATCACCCAAGTCCACACATTACCATCTAAACTAAACCTTACTAGTCCACTACTAACATCACCACCTCTTACACAAACTTCCCGAAACTCTCATTGTTTTACTCTCTAGTTCACACCTAAATCATCTCAAAGCATTATACATCATTTCCTCCCGATTTCTGCACAAGTCTTACATTCCTCATACCATGATTTTGGTGTGTTTAATACACTCACTAGTCCTCTAATTCCTCCTAGACATCTCTAGGTCATTCTAAACCTCAAGAACTCCTTAGTTAACTCATTTCCACTCAAATTCCTTTGTATGACTCCTAGTAAATCCTAGGTCATATTAATTCACCACCATCACCTAAACACTTATTTTCTACTCAAATTTCGCCATAGCTTCTCTAGTATCTTATCATGCCCAAACACATTATTTTCCTCATTCAACCATCTCACACACATCAAGTTCTTTCTCATCATATCTCATCACCCAAACCAACTCAATCACATCATACTCGATATATTGCAATAATCTTAAATTGCATAGCACTAAGGCTCTTAAATGAAATGGCTCTTAGGCCCTTAAATAACTTAAACTTAAACACTGAATTTCACACATATGAAAGCTTTCAACCTGCAAATACACCCATCAATCTAATAGTAATTATAATGCTCTTAAAATCCACCTTAAACTTATATTACTAACTCATTCCCATTGGCTCCTTAATCACAAGTTCATAAGCTTGTTCAAATTGTTTTTCCTAGGTTATATAACCCATTACATAGTGTAAGCTCTAGGCTACATTGGTACTCATCTAAAACTCATTCCTTAAAACTTGAACCACCATTAGGTAAGCATTTTACCTTGTTTTTCTCAAGTTTCTCTCAACTTCCTCCTTAGACCTTTTCCCTTGGGAATCTCGGCCACCATCTTAACTTCCCTTGCCAATGTTCTAATCAATACACAATGACTCTCATGAGTGCTAAATAATACACTAACCTTAAGGAGTAAACCCTAGGTTGAAAATGTGTTTTAAGGTATTAAATTGAATGTTTTACCTTGGATTCTCAAAACAAGCTTGGATATGAATCAAGTAGGACCTCCTCTAGCCCTTGGAGAATAGAATTAAGCTAGAACAATGGATAAAACAAGGCTCCATGAGAAGGTAGTTTTCGGTCATGGTGAGGAAGTGATAGAAACATGATTTTTCTAACATATTCCTTACCTTAAGAGAATGGAGAATCCAATGAACTCTCCAAGCTTGAATTTCCTCCATCAATGAAGTTTTCTCTTTGCACCGAAATGGAGCTTTGAAGGATTTGAAAAGATAGAAATCTAGAGCTTGAGCTAACTAAGAATAATATGTGTTTAGTTTTTGATTTGGAGCTAAAATGAGCAAGTTATAGACAAAGCAAGGTGAAGCAACAATGGAGGCTTCTCTTACGTGAATGGAGAAGAGAGGAGGTGAAGAAAACCGTGTGAAGAGGAGGAGTGAAGAGAGAGAAGAAGAAAGGTAGGCTAATATAAGATATTTGCTTTATAAAAGCAAATAGTAACTCCTTTTACTTTACTCTTCTTTTTCCTTTCTTATTTGATGAAGTCTTGGGTGACTCATCCCTTAGAAAACCGGCCCCTCTTAAATAAGGCTAGTCATGGTCTTTGTTGACCAACTAATTAGCTTATATTGATTAAAACTTAAACTAGTCACTATTTGGCACTATTCACTAATTAGTGCACATGTTCGTGAAATTTTTGGTTTCCCATTGATGTAGACTTCCTAATGTGATACTAAGTAGTACACAAGTTAATTAAAGAGTAATGATGGACATTTAGCCACTCAAAACCCATTTACAAGACAATTTTTCAAAAATGTGCTTTAAGACTTCTTAAAGCACATTTTGTGTTTTAACTTGTTTTCAAGCTTGGTTTTCTTGGTAATTGGTTTAAAATGACCATTAGATATTACTAAGGTCTTATCATGATATTTGGGTACTCACCCAAGTCTCTCCAAGCTTAGAGCACGTTTTTGCCCAAATTGCCCTTAAGGCGTTTTCCTGTGTTTTCCTTGGTTTAAATTGTCTACCAATCTTTCTAAGGCATATTATAGCCTTACCACATCATAAATTGATGTTTACTTAACATACTTAGGTTTGGGGTATTTCAATCTACCCCCCTTAAAAGAACTTTGTCCCCAAAGTTCCCATGCATCTTATCTTATTAGAATACATGTCTTACCTCATTCCATAGATCATATAGACCATACTTATGTATACTTAAACTCATTGAATCATTAGATGCACCATATGCTTATACTTAAATATCACACAACATGCTTACGCATGTATAGCACTCAAAATTCCCTTTGTTCCTTTGATGACTAAAACATTCACATAATTTCCAACATATTCTCCCATGTCACCGGTCCGTAGACAATGGCTCGCTCGTCCTTGTCACCATGGGCCAGAATACAAAACACTCTGCTCTCCCCATGTCACCGGTCCGAAGACAAAGGCTCGTGCGTCCTCGACTTCATGGGCGAGACTCAGTAAAAAGGTAATCCTTTTTACGAGGTCATGTGAGGAATAATTCCTCTAATTAAAAATACAATCAACTCCAATTTCATTTTATCCTAATGCCTCTATCCTTAGCGTGATTTAGTTGTGACCACTGGCAGGGAGTTTCAGGAATCATCCAACCCTGATGTGATCAGCATCAGTGTTGAACTATCCTTCCACCCCAATTTGTGTTCGGCTTCCCTTGATCCCTAGAAAGTCAAGTTCCACTTCCCACGTCATTTTCAAAAATCAAATAATTCACTCATGTCCAATTTTCTATCTTTTAGTGATTCTAGTCGTAATCATTACATCTCCAAGGTGTGGACTCAGTCCATCTACATTCCCAATTCATCTCTTAGTAATTACCTCAAGACTTAAATTCCTACTAAGTTCTATATCAGTCTCATACCATTTCTCACCATCTTATATCTCATAGCATTACTATCTTCTTCCTTATACTCATGCCAAATAGTATCTCATAATGTTATCTTATTCTTATCTCACAGATAGTCTCATATCGACTCATACCTCATATATTCCTTATTTCTTAAATCTCCTTAATCCTCTTCCTTAATTCTCTTAACTTGTACTCACACCGGAGTTAACAAGATAGGTACTTAATATGTATGATATTCACATCTTTTGTGCGCAATAACCATATTTTATCTCAAAATGTTTATGTAAAACATATTCTCAAATTATTTTGTGCTATGCACACCGTAGTTTATGTACTCAGTACACAAACATACGCTAAGCGGTTTTCGCTCTACCCCCCTTAAAATGGATTACGCCCACGTAATCAACATTATATCATCCTTGAATCATAAGTTCAAGATGTCTAATTCTCACCAAGCATTCTAGCTTCCATGTCATCTATCTTACTTATAATTCGATCAGAAATGACTTAGTCTTTGTATCGAGGATTCTTAACGGTACTTATACCATTTCCTTAATTTAGTTTGGTCTAATCTCAAAGGTAGTGATCTGCTAGCTTCCGCTGCACAACTCTGATGGTCTTAGGCTTAACTGTCTCGCTTATCCTTTTACAGTATTGTATATCTTTCTCCTGCGTGCTTATGGTTTAGCACTAAAGGTCCCTCAATGGTCACATGTTATCTTTATACATACACGGCCTTGATGAGTTGTAGCTCGTCTATCCAATCTCCCTAGAGATCTAATGTTTGTATTCTTAATGGTTTCTCGAATGTCAAAATTGTTCTCTCCAACTGACCTTTGGTCTGAGGATGACCCTTAATCTGAAACTACTAGTTAGTGCTTATTGCGCTTTATAGTCTTATCCTTAACACTTTAAGACATGTCCAATGTCTGTGCTTATCAATTCGTGCTCTTCGCACTTCATAGTCCTTAATTATTTGTTCTCTGATTCCCTTGTGTTGTTGGTTCAACTGAATTCTTCTCTTCGACTGTTTGTGGTAATGGCTGCTCTTGCGTCGTTGTCTGTGGTACGGAGTCGACTACTTCCCGTGTTCCTTACACCACTCGTCTACATGCATGGGGTACCTTACTGGTACATTACTACTTACCCAACTAACTCATAAATGTGCATGTCGGGCTTGCAAGCCCCTATGGGGTGCAGTCGTCCCACGTCTCGTTTTAGTAAACTCATAGTGTCCATCACACGTTTAGCTATTGCTAATTATGAAGTATTCTGTTGTCGATCTCCTATTTCATCGTTCCATAATAACATTTATTGTTCTTCTTGAAGTTAATCAAGAGAAATCCATTTACTGTGTTCTTGGGTATGGTATGCTCTAGCTCCTTTCTATATTCCGTATTGACTCTATTTCTTAGTAGTTTAGGTCTCTTTCCATAGAGCCTCTTATCTTCTTTCTCATATTCATTCTACTAGGAATGCACTTCCAGTTCCTTAAGGAATGGGTTGTGTGCTTCCTGTGTAACCTTACCTAACCAGGTCCAGACTACTGGCATCAATGCGCAGTTCGTCTACCATCTTATTTCCTTACTTATATTGGTCCTAACTCATAAATCTAATTACCTCAATGTCAATATTTGACGGCTTATACATAACGGTCGCTTTACCGCGCACCATGACTTAATCCCCTTATATAAATATCGTACTCACGACCACTACTACCGTGGTAGCTGGCCTTTACCATGTTGCCCATTGATGGCGCAACTACTTACTCATTTACTCTAACATCTTATCTCATATTCAATCCCTTCTTGGTGTAAACACACTGGGAGTTCTCTAATTTCGGCGTTTGGCGGTTGTCATACCGTGCTGTAAAATGGTTATCTCTTAATACGAAGGTGTTCTGTTTCAATCTCAGGTTCATAAGTAGGCTAATTTTTCTCAGATTCTTTCATCCTTTATGATGTTATCTATCATGTAATTTTACCGGTTACTAAAGAAGTCATCCGTTTACTCACAAGCTCTTCAGAGCATTGGTCACTTGACGTGCCATAATGTGCACTCACAATGTTTATCCCTGACGATTACTGATTCCTAAATCCTGGGTTTTGGATATGAGGTTTGTCTCTGCAGCCTCCCTTATTACTCAAGTGTATCTGGTGTGTTCTAAGGTAATCTCAAGGTTACGGTTTCCATTCTTTAGCAAAAGCATATTATATCTCTAACAAGTGAAAGCCCTTTTCGAGGGGTTTATTCCCGCTCTTGGCCTCACCACAAGGAGAGGTATCCCCACCCTAAAAGGCATGGTTCGTTCTCCGTCCCTGCCAATGTACTATCTCATTATTCTCATTGGTGCCCTTTCCTGGCAATATTTTCCACAATCTAAGTTATAGGTTTGGTAATCGTTCATATCTATGAATTGTAGTTCCTTGTGGCTTAAATAAGCTCTCTCATAACTTACTGTGCCTCGGCTCTGATGTGGTTAGCATCCTTGGCTCGTAGGCTCTTAGTGCTTAATATCATTGGGTGAGAGCCGGTGCTCGGTTCACTCCCTGTACTCTTACTCATCTGTGGGTTATCCTCATAAGATTCTGGTTCTTAGATGCTATCCACCGTTAGGTTACATTTTAAATGTAGTATCGGATTCCATGGTAAGTTGTTGCATCCTGCTTCCTGCTATGGAAGTTTATTCAGGTGATCTGAGGTTATTTAGTGTCCTCGAAAATACTGTCATTTTACTAGACTTATGTCATTTAGCAATCAAGGTTAGGTTTGTATTAGGCGTTTGCTTTACGGTGTCCAAGTTGGATATCATCCTGTCATCTTATACTTTCATCTCAACGCTTCGTTCAACTTCCGTTGACTATGCCACCCGTTGATGATCAATCATACTTGGGTGTTAATGAGTTAGACAAACAATATTAACTGTCATTCATCAGTTTGTTCGGCTCGACTATGCCCGCTCTGTGGGGGTAGTCCTCTGAGCTTTCCTTTTCCAGGGTTGTACGTCTTTAATCCTTAGCAGGTTATAGCTTACGTTCACTTCTTTTATCCTTGTTTTCTGGGTTTTCCAACATCTTCATTGAGGAATGCTTATTACTGGTATCCCTAGTGATCAATCTGGGAGTCTTATCCTATCCTTGTTGGAAGTCGTTCTGTCGAATGCCTTTACTGTATCTCTTGATACATTTCATGTATGTTGTTACTTACGTAGTGTTTTTGCTCGGATTATTGAGCGATCTCTTAGGTTCCTCTTTGAGATCCGGGTTTGGTGTTCTTACCGCATTGTCGGTTGTTGTTGTCGTAGTACGTTGTACTGTTGCTGATATTCATATGGTTTAATATTTCATTCAAGTTCTGCTCCCGGCTGACTGGTGTGTCACCTCATCTCATCATGGTCAGCCGTCGGGCCTTTCCAAGGTCTTATTCTTCCGTTCTTATGGACTTACAATCCGGTATTAATATGTGTTACAACTGTAGCGTTCTCCTATCTTGCCATGATGGCTTTCCGTGTAGCTTAACCGTGGTAGCACTTGCTATGGCAAGTGCGCCATGCAGGATGGGTTATTGGTACAAGGTACATTGGTAGTGATACTTCCTTCTAATTTCCATGTAATTGGTAGTCCTCGGGACTCCTTCGATAATCGCTTATTTTGGATAACTGACTATCCGGCAGTTTCCTTGTCGTTTTGATAGTGCTATCATTTATCAGGGCGTTCCTCTTCCTGAGGGAACCCCTCATTATTTTCTTATGTCTTAATCCTCGCTCCCATTCCCACACATTTTGTTGTGTTTACAAGTAATGATTCTGCTTTAGGCACTACATCGTAGTCCTATTCCGGTATACAATTGTATGAGTTCCTACCGTCGTCCGCGTTATGTCGGCCAGGTTTGTAACCTTCTTCATTGTATGGGGTTTGGAGTTCCGGTTCTTAACTGGACTTTCCAGTAATCTTATCCCTTAAGCTTTGTACTATCCCATTGCTATGCTCATTCGGACCACTGTCCAGTACTCATGTCTCTTATCATTTCCTTATCCATTGCACTCGTAGTGCTTTGCTTATCATTGGTATTGCGGGTTATTTCGACTGCGTAGCATGTCGACCCATGTTGCCGGTAATTACCGTTCCCTTACTGATAGAATTCCATTGGTTGCGCCTGTTTCACCGATGCGCTCCATTAAAAACCTCCAAGTTCTCTGTAACTGTTGAGCCACAAGATGTTTCTCGTATTGCCTGCTGTTAACTAACTACCAGATCGGGTTTTCCCGAGTAAGAGAAGGCTTTCTTCTCTCTGGCGTTTGTTCCCCATATTCAGGGTTAGGGATGTGGAGGGCGGGTCTAGGTACTACGGATATCCGGTAAACACCGGGAAGTCCTAGCTAACGCACCTCTCACTCTCACACTCAACCCTTCACCCATCACTCAAACTCAACCTCAGTATGTAGACACCAAAAATTCTCACCCCATAAAAACAAAATTAAAAACAATTCAAATAAAATAAATGGGGTCGTCATCCTTCTATCTTAGAATGCACTAAACGTGCATGTCAAAATGAAGTCATTGTTTTATTATAAACTTTTCAAATCGATTTTCAAACACATGAAAAAAAAAAAAAAAGAGATTGTGTCCTTTAAAACTGAATTTTGACAATAATCCGGTTTCAAACCCGTTCGTAATATTATTTATTTATTTTATTTGTATATTGTATATTTGATATCTTTTTTAATTACTTCGTGTTTTTGTTTTTAATCATTAGCGTTTTCGAAGATTTTATTTAGATCGAGGCATGACTCACTTATTTTCCTAACCTGTATTCTTCAAGTTTGATTAATGTCTTAGTTGGTTGTGGTGTATGGAGGAGAAGCAACAGGTCTTGAGTTCAAGTTTGACTCTAAGCATATTGACACATCATTTTTTAGCCTTTCTCGATTTTCTCTTATGCTCACGTCGAAACCAAATTGAGCCCAGTGCAACACTCATCTACTGCCTTTGATCCACTCATAGCCAAACATCAAACCCTACTTTCCTCTATATAAAAGCAATACTACAGTAGCCATAAAAATCAGCGACAACAGCCGCCTCTGATCTGATCGATCCCAAAAAAAAAAACAACTGTAGCCGACCTCCCCTCTCTACTCTCCATGGTTTTCTTCTTCAACCAAGAACAACAACCGACATCAATCCCAAAATATCCTTCATACATATCTTCATTTTCTTCAACCAACGACTGGTGAACAAGAGCATGGTGCTCTGCACCTTTTCATCCCCTTCACCATCGGTAGTTTTACAACTCAGCTGGTAACATAGAACATACATATTCTGCACTTGCCTCCTTCATTCTCGTCATCACCACGGTAATATTGCGACCAACTGGCGAGTCGGGTCGTACATGCTCTACGACTGTCTTCTTCTTTACTCACGACGATTTTGCAACCACTGGCGAACATGGAGATTTTCTACCCTGCTCCTCACTCACGGTGTTTTACAACCCAAACTGACCAACAAGGAGCAATGGAGCATACATGTTGTATTTTTCCATTCTCTCGACTCTAGCCATCGAACAAGGAGCGTACATGCTCTGCATCGTCATCTTCTTCACGCCAGCCGGTGGACAAGGAAAGGAACACAATGGTTCCATCTCCCGTTCTCTTCGCCTGACTTGTGAACAGAGAATATACTTGCTTCGGAACATCTCTCGTTCTCTTCAATCCAGTTGGGAAACAAAGAACATACACGCTCTGCCCTCTGCTCATCTCCCTCATGGTAATTTCGCCCCCAACTCGTGAACGAGGAACATACAGAGCTGTCCCCTCTCCATTCCTCTTTCTCACGAGCCCACGTGCTTCACCATCTCTTCATTCTCCTCAAGTCGGAGCTGGCGAGACAAGGAGAACAATATGCTCCCGCCTCTTTCATTCTTGACACCGACGGTAATTTTGCATCCTACCTGGAGAATAAGGAACAACATACTCCCGGCGCTGTCATTCTTCACACCAACAAACATACAGCTCTGCTTCCTCTTCAATCTCTTTATGGACGGTAATTTTTGTAACCTAACTGACGATTAAGGAGCATCCCTGCTCCATTCTTTCTCTTCAAGTCACCTGCAAATAAGGAAAATACAGCTCTAGCTCTCAACATTCTCTTCACCGACAAAATTTTGTAACCCGCCTGGCAAGAGCAAGGAACATACATCTCTGCTCTACCTTCGTTCTGAGACGGTAATTTTGCAACCCAACTGATGAGCAAGGAAACACAGGCTCTGCGCCTCTTTCTTCTCTTCATTCACGATTTGCAACTCCCTGGCGTACAATCTCGAATCACGGCGGTATTTTTGCAAACCCAATCGGCGAACAGGAAGTATGCTACTCCAGCTCTTCATCCTTTTCACTTTCATACTGGCGAATGGGGAATATACCTGCTCTGCTCTCCATCCTCGACGCTTCCAGTAATATTTGCAAATTCCAGTTGGCAACCAAAGGACATACTCACCGGTGATTCTCCTTGACATTTCTTGGGTGGTAAATCCTCCTTTCTTCCGAGTCCTTAACCATGCCAATCTCAGATCCCATTCGATTCTGGAAAATATTACCAAGCTCCATCTTAATACGCTTGTATTATTACTGCTGAATTTGGTTTATGTTCCCTTATTTGCGTCTGAGTCCCACGATAATGGATTTTGGACCGTCTGTATAAACTCCTCTCGATAAACCTAGGCTGAGAAATAGAAATGTATCTAATATCCTTTGTTCTTGCCAAATGCCATAACCTGTTCTGGTGTCTTTGCTTTTGTCGATTGAATGTACCAATGGTACGATATGGCTGAAGTGGGTTTCTGCGTTTTGCTACATCTGTGGGTTATTCTGTTTGCATTGAATTATATGTTAGCCTATCCATTTGTGCATAAGTCCGTTCGTACATGTTTGTTAAAGTTAATTAACCGTGGCTTGGAAAGATAGCATGGTTAAAGTTTTTTATATTTTTGATTGATTTCCTCGAGGCATCTTCTAAAATCAAATTTGGTTGAAGTCAACACATACAGTAGGATGGGACCATGACTCTACGTGCTCAGCTTCTTCGAACCGAGGGTTTGGAATCCATGTTAGTCAGCTTCTCTAATCACTAGCAATCTGTTCACTTCCAACCGATCTCGTCTAAGTCCGCATTGTCATATGGTTGCGCATTGTTTATTTCCAGTACATGTTCTCTCTTGCGTACTGATATATAGTTGAGAAATAATGATGGCTCAAGCACCAGTTGCCCCGCAATTTGATATTTGGTTATGAGATTATATCTTTTCCGGGTCTTTTTGATTCTTACAACCTATGTTCTTGTTTTGATCGAGGTACCTACAATCGATTGGATAAGGGATTGCGCTTACTCGACTTCGACCTTCACTTGTTTGTCTTGGTGCTGCACTATGCTCGCCTAGTATGGACTAGACCGTATGCTTAGCAAATTGCGAATTTTGGTCCGACATGCATTCATCCCAATACAGCTGAAGTATACTTCATATATGTTGATTGAATGAAAAAACGGGGGCGGGTCACCCCATAGGTTGGTTTCCTATCACCTACACCTCTTCTTGATCATGACCGACATTTTGTCTACATTCCTAGCATTGTTGTTTGCTGTTTGCTCCTTGCGCATAGATTCATTTTCAAAATGGATTCAAAAAGCATGATTTTAATCTAGTCTTCACTTGAAACCAACTCATTTAATTGCAAAGTCTTGCTTTGTTATGCTTTTCTCGTTGTCTTAACATCATCTTCAATTTTTATAGCGGTTCTGTTTTGCCTCTGTTATGCTTTCATTGCTTTTGCTCCATTGTATATGCTCTCCATTGTACACGTGTTATCTCGCTTCTATGCCCTTCTCGCAACCCTACAATTGATTGATTCGTTAATCCGGACCTCTATCTAAGCCCTAGGTATTTACCCTATAGAACCTTTTTACTGACAGAAAAGTTTTGGATGTATTATCGATCCACACCTAACGGGTCTCTCATTCGTTTTGTGGGGCAATAATCTCCTATAACTTCAGAAAATACCTTAACCACCATTATAAGTATATAAGAACAAAACTTCAAAAAACAAGCCCTTAAGGCCATTTTAGGAGGGCTTAGGATGCGAAACCACCCCATGCCTAGCGGGTCTCTCATTCGTTTTATGTGGGTGGAATCCCCCTTTGCCTTCAACACACCCGTAATCAAGAGTTAATAAACCAATAAACCAATCTTTTTCACTTGTTAATATCTCACAAATCAGCCAAAATCAACGAGGCCCAATTTTCGGCCCAACTTCAAGCAAGGCCCCATTTTTGGCCCGACTTCAAGTAACGCCCATTTTTTGGGCCCAACTCGGCTCAATTCTTCCAAAAGCCCAACCTGGCCCACTTCCGAGGCCCAAACCAGGCCCATTAGCTCAAATTTGGCCTACAACTTCAATTCCATCCCAATTCTGCTCAATTTCGATCCAAAATCGATTTAATTTCAATTCAAATCCAATTCCGATTTCAATCGAATTCAAATCCAATTCTAATAAAAATTCATTCCAATTTTAATTCAATTCCAATTCATTCAATTCTTAATTCATTCAATTCAAAATTCATTCCAATTCAATTTCAATTCAATCCCAATTCAAATCAAAATTCATTCAACTCCAATTCAATCTCAATCTCAATTCAATTCCAATTCATTCAATTCTTAATTCATTCCAATTCAATTCCAATTCAATCCCAATTCAAATCAAAATTCATTCAACTCCAATTCAATCTCAATCTCAATTCAATTCCAATTTATTCAATTCTTAATTCATTCAATTCAAAATTCATTCCAATTCAATTTCAATTCAAATCAAAATTCATTCAACTCCAATTCAATCTCAATCTCAATTCAATTCCAATTCATTCAATTCTTAATTCATTCAATTCAAATTCATTCCAATTCAATTTCAATTCAATCCCAATTCAAATCAAAATTCATTCAACTCCAATTCAATCTCAATCTCAATTCAATTCCAATTCATTCAATTCTTAATTCATTCAATTCAAAATTCATTCCAATTCAATTTCAATTCAAATCAAAATTCATTCAACTCCAATTCAATCTCAATCTCAATTCAATTCCAATTCATTCAATTCTTAATTCATTCAATTCAAAATTGATTCCAATTCAATTTCAATTCAATCCCAATTCAAATCAAAATTCATTCAACTCCAATTCAATCTCAATCTCAATTCAATTCCAATTCAAATCAAAATTCATTCAACCATGATTCAACTTTGATTTCAATTCCATTCCAATTTCTCCGACACTCTAAATGTCTCACAGACCCGAGCGTCTCACAGACTTTGTCATTCCAATGATTCGAATGTCTCATAGACCTGAGCGTCTCACAGACCCGAGCGTCTCACAGACCCAAGCGTCTCATAGACTTCGACATCTCAGGGTTTCAAACGTCTTATAGACCTGAGTGTCTTACAGACTAACATTCGAAACTCAAAACTTCTCGAACTCCAAATTCTTCAAAAGCTCGAATCCCTCAAAACTCTTCAAAAACCCCAAAATCCTAAACACTCCTGAACTACGTAAGGTCTGATCTCAACAGGGAGTTGAGTACGTAGGCAGCCCATCTGGGGTGCGACCCTATTCCAATCGAAAAACCCTTTTCCCACTCTAAGGTATTCTGTATACCTCTCAAAACATTCAAATCCCCTCTGACTCCCATAAACTCTCGACTTCTTCAACTCTCAAAATCAGACTCCTAATCTTTTATTCTATACTCATTCGAATTCATCAATTCTTCTTCTTGGCGTTAACTTGGCAGAAAAGATCGCCTCATCCACTCGTTTTCTCCCTTCCTATCCTAATCCTATCCTTGGCTTTTAAAAAGAATCTCTCTAAAAAGGTTTTGAAAGAAGGTAATCCCGACAATTGGAGACCGAGGTTTCCTCGGGCACCAATCCGAAGTCGTGGTCGTTGCCACCTCTAAGGGTGTAACCCAGTGCGAACCCACACAGAATCTTTGGTATGACCAGATAAGTCCAATCCATTTGCAAATCTCAGAGTCAATTAACGGTTCTTAGAACCCTTATCCTTCCTTCCTAGTTATCATAGGTCAAACTAGGTGGCGACTCTAGTCAATTCCGCCTTATAGAGGCATAAGTCCGCGTGGGGCCCATCGAGAGCGGGTGTAGTGTTCACTTACACTCCCCTTATGCTTTCTGGGAAAGGACGATTTAGTTGGTATTTGAGGGTTGCCAGAATAACGAGTTTCCACCCTCCACACAATGGCAATTTCTAGGATCTAGGCTTTTAGTCAGACCATATTTAGATAGACCCCCATCATACCGAAAAATCACCCTCCACACAGTATTCACCTAAGTTCGGTATTTCTTGTCTTCAGAGCGTAACTACGCTCTGATACCACTTTTTGTAACACCCCAACTCAATCCAAACGTGATCTCGCAACTTAACAACATATATATACACATGTTACAGCAGAATTCATTACACTCCAGGACCTTGCCACGGTCTGACGGACAGAATATATCGAACATTAGTACAACAATTCTTAACCAATACATAACCTTCTTACAATCCCCTCACATCCTATACATCACGCTAACTCAAATTGCCATACGAGTGTACATGCACAACTCGTAGGCCACACTTAACCCATAACACTTGTACCTCATCTTACTCTCGTGACGACCGCCTCCTGACGTTCACCTGTGTAGTAAAAACAGCCCCCAAAGGGGGTCAGCACGAATGCTGGTACGATCCTCTCATGGCCCCCAAGCTAACGTGGCTACGACGACTAATTGTCGATAGCATGGAGGTTGATTAGATGCACAACATAATAGAAAGTGCAATAAACAACAATCCAAATATGAACAATCAAAGTTCAAACATAAGGAACGACTTAAATGCGTTCCCTTAATTAGAGAGTTAATTATTTAACTCCTTAAGTTACATTTCCTCTTAATCTTAGTCCATCCTTATCTTACCTCACTCTTAGTCTTATCTTAATCTTAGAAAACAACCATAATTTAAAAAGGAATGGATGTAGCTTATCTCAGTCTTATAATACAAACCATCCTTTAAAAAGGATTGGTTGCAACTTATCTCAACCTTATCTTAATCTTAGAATACAAACCACTCTTTAAATAGAAATGATTGTATCTTATCTCAATGTTTATTTTTGTCGGGTCAAAAGCAACCCTAGCCAATGAGCTATTAACTCCATTGGTTGAATAAACAACTTATCTTATAATTTAGGATTTAGGTGATCCTACCGCACCATCTTAATGCCACCTACCTTGGGCTGTATGTCCAACGTAGCTGGGCCGGCAACCGACCCTAGGCAACAAGTCCGAAGACAAGTCCTTAAACGGGAGTCGGATCTGCTATAGATACCGACCCCCTTTTTCCTTAGCATGCATGACCGGAGTCAGTCCCGGGTTCCTCACTCCCCCCTTAAGTTCCAGTTAGTAGAAGTCTCAAGACATTGTTTGGTTGGTTAACCTCTTTCGGTTTATAACAAACTAATATTAGGGAGCGTTCCTTAGTCTCACTCAATTCCTTACTAAACGTTGGTTTGTAAGTTCTCACGGTAAGTTGTGTTAGTTTTCAAACATCACACAACAATACAAGAAACATAATGTTCCGGTTGCATGCTTTATCTTGTTTAGTGAGCACACAAAAACAAATAGCATACAAGCCGAGGGACACCTCGTTAGCAAGCAGGTCACAAGAAGAACTGTACCGTTCACCGTTGGTCGTTCGGTTGCTTACTCTCTCCGGAGTCCAAATTCCAAGTCCTAAAACATTCATTCAGTTTTAGGTTGTTAATAACCTATCTCAATTCAACTTACTTAACTTACTAAACCCTTAATGATCCCCACCTAACACCTCTTAACTTTTACAACTTAATCTTACAAACTTAACCTTAAACTTTTAAGTTTATTCTTAGCTTAATCCCTTAGGTCTTTATACCTCTAATTATCATTGCCCTCTTAATGGGGTACCATTAATACCACTAAACTCTCTTAGGTTTTTGTTTTTTTAAGCCTTAAGGGTCGTCCGACCCACCGTCCGACCCAACCAACTGGGTCGGACCATTCCAGAAATTCTCCCGTCTTTTAAAACTCTCCCGTCCGACCCAACCAACTGGGTCGGACCATTCCAAGAACACTTACGGTGGCTTAACAGAGGTCCGTCCGACCCAAACTTGGGTCGGACCCCTGGGTCAGACGCCTCCAGAACATGTCCAAAATTGTTAAATCTTCACCAAACTTCTCCTAAAGCTTCCTAATGTGTTCTAACATAATTTAGACCCTTAAACCCACCTTTAATCATCCTCCAAACTCATTAAAATAACCTCCAAAGACAATTCCAACCTTTTACTCAATTCTTGCAAGAAATTCCTAACACTTGTTAATTAATTCCTTATATTTCCAACATGTACATTTTGTCTAAAACTTCAACTAACCAAAGTGTTTCTTTTCAACCCTATAACTCCTCCTTAACATCATTACACTCCATCTTTGCTTGTTAAACCTTCCAAGGTCATCTTGCATGTCCATGCACAATTTCTCTTCTTTTCATTTGTTACTCATCACTCCTAAACTCTTGAGCTTACTTATACATTTCTTTCCATTACCTTAACACCTTGACATTTTTCTTCATTTACCTTGACCATGCAACACCCTCCTTAGACATTTCCACCTCTTTTATGCGACTTACTCACCATTCTCATGATCATAAACCCTTATACGTTTCTAGTCATTTTCCTTGACGACTTACAACATTCTCCTACAATTTTCACTTCCATCACCCAAGTCCACACATTACCATCTAAACTAAACCTTACTAGTCCACTACTAACATCACCACCTCTTACACAAACTTCCCGAAACTCTCATTGTTTTACTCTCTAGTTCATACCTAAATCATCTCAAAGCATTATACATCATTTCCTCCCGATTTCTGCACAAGTCTTACATTCCTCATACCATGATTTTGGTGTGTTTAATACACTCACCAGTCCTCTAATTCCTCCTAGACATCTCTAGGTCATTATAAACCTCAAGAACTCCTTAGTTAACTAATTTCCACTCAAATTCCTTTGTATGACTCCTAGTAAATCCTAGGTCATATTAATTCACCACCATCACCTAAACACTTATTTTCTACTCAAATTTCGCCATAGCTTCTCTAGTATCTTATCATGCCCAAACACATTATTTTCCTCATTCAACCATCTCACACACATCAAGTTCTTTCTCATCATATCTCATCACCCAAACCAACTCAATCACATCATACTCGATATATTACAATAATCTTAAATTGCATAGCACTAAGGCTCTTAAATGAAATGGCTCTTAGGCCCTTAATAACTTAATTACTTAAACACTGATTCCCTCACACTACAAAAGCCATATAAAAGCTTTCAACCTGCAAATACACCCATCAATCTAATAGTAATTATAATGCTCTTAAAATCCACCTTAAACTTATATTACTAACTCATTCCCATTGGCTCCTTAATCACAAGTTCATAAGCTTGTTCAAATTGTTTTTCCTAGGTTATATAACCCATTACATAGTGTAAGCTCTAGGCTACATTGGTACTCATCTAAAACTATTCCTTAAAACTTGAACCACCATTAGGTAAGCATTTTACCTTGTTTTTCTCAAGTTTCTCTCAACTTCCTCCTTAGACCTTTTCCCTTGGGAATCTCGGCCACCATCTTAACTTCCCTTGCCAATGTTCTAATCAATACACAATGACTCTCATGAGTGCTAAATGATACACTAACCTTAAGGAGTAAACCCTAGGTTGAAAATGTGTTTTAAGGTATTAAATTGAATGTTTTACCTTGGATTCTCAAAACAAGCTTGGATATGAATCAAGTAGGACCTCCTCTAGCCCTTGGAGAATAGATAGAACAATGGATAAAACAAGGCTCCATGAGAAGGTAGTTTTCGGTCATGGTGAGGAAGTGATAGAAACATGATTTTTCTTACATATTCCTTACCTTAAGAGAATGGAGAAGCCAATGAACTCTCCAAGCTTGAATTTCCTCAATCAATGGAGTTTTCTCTTGGCACCAAAATGGAGCTTTGAAGGATTTGAAAAGATAGAAAGCTAGAGCTTGAGCTAACTAAGAATAATATGTGTTTAGTTTTTGATTTGGAGCTAAAATGAGCAAGTTATGGACAAAGCAAGGTGAAGCAACAATGGAGGCTTCTCTTACGTGAATGGAGAAGAGAGGAGGTGAAAAAACCGTGTGAAGAGGAGGAGTGAAGAGAGAGAAGAAGAAAGGTAGGCTAATATAAGATATTTGCTTTATAAAAGCAAATAGTAACTCCTTTTACTTTACTCTTCTTTTTCCTTTCTTATGATGAAGTCTTGGGTGACTCATCCCTTAGAAAACCGGCCCCCTCTTAAATAAGGCTAGTCATGGTCTTTGTTGACCAACTAATTAGCTTATATTGATTAAAACTTAAACTAGTCACTATTTGGCACTATTCACTAATTAGTGCACATGTTCGTGAAATTTTTGGTTTCCCATTGATTTAGACTTCCTAATGTGATACTAAGTAGTACACAAGTGAATTAAAGAGTAATGATGGACATTTAGCCACTCAAAACCCATTTACAAGACAATTTTTCAAAAATGTGCTTTAAGACTTCTTAAAGCACATTTTGTGTTTTAACTTGTTTTCAAGCTTGGTTTTCTTTGGTAATTGGTTTAAAATTACCATTAGAATATTACTAAGGTCTTAGCATGATATTTGGGTACTCACCCAAGTCTCTCCAAGCTTAGAGCATGTTTTTGCCCAAATTGCCCTTAAGGCGTTTTCCTGTGTTTTCCTTGGTTTAAATTGTCTACCAATCTTTCTAAGGCATATTATAGCCTTACCACATCATAAATTGATGTTTACTTAACATACTTAGGTTTAGGGTATTTCAAGAAGGGTTTACTACGATTTACGCTTTCCATATTCCTAGCTATCCCACTAGATCATTAGCTGCACCAATGCAATACCAAAACACTCAGTCCTAGAGAGTGCAGAGGCATAAACGCTTGGCAGTAAATCACTTATTTGATCGCTATAGGAATAAATACTTCTGCCTGTCATCTCGTGGTTACAACTCCGTGTCATTGTCTAACTACTTCCTCATAGCGGTCGCTTGTTGCGCACCATATTCTTACTCATTATACACATCGTTTTTACGGTCTCTGTTACTGTGGTAGCTTACCTTTACTCATTGCCATTGTCGTTGGCACCATTTCCTTATGGTGTGAATACACCGAGGGTTTCCTATGTTCATATGTATGACGGTTGTCGTAGCATACTGCAATGTTATTACCTTCCCTTTGTGGGGATGTTTTACTTCAATTTAGGTTTCATGTGTAGGTTAACTTACCTCACATTCCTTCATCATTTATGATACAATTTACCAAGTATCTTGATTGACCAAGGATGAAGTAATTTACGAGGTTATAAGCTCTCTTGAGCGTTGGTCATTCGTGGTGTCTAATGTGCATTCACATTGATTGTTTTTGACGCTCACTTCCTTATATATCTTGGCATTGGATATGAGGTTTGATTGTGCATTCTTGTTCCCCTGTGCACATCACTGGGACATCCCAAGGAAACTTCAAGGGTTTTCTGGTCCTGTTCTCCAAATGAAGAGTATTCTATCACTGATAAGTGAAAGTTCTAATTGAGAGGTTTGTTTTCACTCATAAGTCTCACACAGGTTTACTATGTTAGTCTCTGTTATGTACTTCCGCCATTCATACAATGGTTCACCATATGCTCGGTTGCCTATGGAGTATACTTACTCTTTCAAGTCTTTATAATCTTTAAGCGATGCGCTTCTACAGTCCACATTATACACATTCTATGTTTGCTTCTAACCGACTCTTCTTCGGTTTTCACAATTGCTCTCAAGCCTCTTTCTAGTCATAGTGGTTTGGAAATATAATTTCCTTATTCAATTGCCTCATGGCAATAACTACATGCACAAGCTTTGTTGTTATGGTAAATGGAAGCCTTTTCTAAGGGTTCACATTATCACTGCATTGGTGGTCTTCGGTTAACGAGAGGTACCTTCCCTCAGATTCCTTGTAGTGTTCAAGTGTGGACCAGGCCAGTGGTGTCATCATCATGATCCCTATGCCTCTGTGCTACCATTGCTAAAAGTCTCGTCAACTATATACTGGGCTAATGCTCCAATGGCAGTGACACTGTGGTAGCCATTACTCCAAGCCACTCATTATGTTGAGTTCAAATTGAGTGGTTTCAGTTGTCGCTCTATTCATCGTATGAAATGATATCTCTTTCCGTATGGTCCATTTTCGGCAAGCCTTATTATTAAATAGTGTGGGTTTTGCAACCGTTTAAGTTTACATAACATAGTTGGTTCATGGCTTTGAAGCTAGATTGTTGCGAGCTGTGCTCCTTGCAGGCTGTCTATACATGTTTCCACCTCCTTGTATGCCATCATAGGGTTGGAGGTATTTACTGGGCTCCATGGCAAGTTGTTGCATTACGCTTCTGTTCATGGGAGGCCCTTTAGGCAATCTGGTGTTATTCAGTGCCTTTTAGTGGTTGAGGGTATTTCCTATTAAGTGAAATCCCTTCGGTGTCCTAACCGAGTGTTCGTTCTAGCTCCCGTGCTCTTATCATGACACTTTGTTCGACTGTTGTTAACCCAGACACCCTTCAAGGATTGCTCCTGGGTGTTGTTAGGTCACACCGTTACATCCGGCTAATGTCTATGGTATGTCATGTCCACTATACCGCCTTGCGGTATCGTATTTTGAGCTATCCCTTTTAGGGTTATAACGTCTCCCATTATTGGGTAGACTGTTTATACTTTCTCCTAGCGTTCTTAACTGGGTTTAAAATCCTCTCCAATGATGGATTATGCTCCTTGATAGTCTTTGTAATTGCTCTTGGGAACTCCGTCCTGTTTGTTGAACATCGTTATGTTCACGTTAGGCATTTGCCTTACTGTGTTTAGGCTGGGTATCCCTTCCAGCTGTCATGTATATGCTTGAAGTTTTTGAGACATATCCTATGTCTATACTTACTAGTCTGCGCTTTTTGCACTTCCTAATCCTCATTCCTTATCTCAGATGGATTTTCTGAGTTCTTTTATACTTATTACCTAGCTGAGTTCCTTCTCCTTGATCGTCTGAGGTGTCCAGCTGTTCAGTTTGAGTTTATTCATGGTCCTAGAACAGAGTTGACTACTTCCCGTGTTTCGTACACTACATGTATACCTACGTGGGTACCTTGTTGGTACGTTACCACTTACCTGACTATCTGTCAGGCCCGCAAGCTCCTCGGAGTGCGGTCGTCCCATATCTCGTATTTGGGTACACTCGTAGTATTCGTCACACGCCTAGGTGAAGTATTCTATTGTCAATTCCTCTTGTATCATTCTATGATACTCACCGTAATTCTGTTGGTTTGGTTTTAAAATCCAAGGTTTAAAAAAAGATGTGGTTTTGAAAGAAAAATTTTGGGGTTTGAAACAATGGTTCGGTGTTAAAGAAGTTCTTCATGGCATAGCCATGTTTGAGGTCTTGACCAAGTCCAGCTTCTTGCTGACTGGTATGTCCTTGTACAATGGTCGGGCCGTCAGGCCTTTCCAAGGTTTCATTCTTCCAGTTTTTAGGATGTGTGATCCTATAGTCGCTTCATTGCGGCCACGTACATTACTAAGTACTCATTGTTTGCTAAAGGTCTTTCTAAATAATCCTGTTATTACTGCACTTGTCGTGGCAAGTGCGTGGTACTGGTGGTTTTTGGGTAACCTGGACCGGTCACGGTATTGTTTCCTTGCAGATTCGGTAGCTTTGTCAGCTCTTTCCTTAATCAGTGGATCTCTTACTTAGGTTAATCAGTCTTCTGAGTAATTTCTCAATGATCTTGACATGGCTATCATAGATCAGGGTGCTTCTCCAATCCTTGGAGATCCCTATTTATTGGTTCTGGGTTTTCCTTGTCGCTCGTTCCCACACGTTTACCGTGGTTACCGAGCCTCAGCTTGTTTAGGCACTACTTCTGTAGTAGTGTCGGATTATATCCCGTGAATGTCCTCGTAGCTGTCTATGCATACTGGTCAGGTATTGTAACCTCTTTAGCGTTGTAGATTGGAGTTAATCACTCCTGACTATGTCCTTAGTTAGTTGGTATACCATTGGTGGTATTATCTAGCTACTGCTGTCCCGCAGACTTGTGTCTCGGGTTCCATTACTGCTCATTTTCCATTTCGTTGCACGGTGGGTGCTTCTCTTCCCGTTGCTGTTTGGCCAGGTAGGTTCTCACGACTGCTAAGCATGTCGCCCCGTGCTGTCATAAGTTGTAGTCTCCTTATGGCTAGGATACTCATTCGACCGCTATTAAGTGCGCGTACTGTTTCGACCGGGAATCATCTCCGGGACTTCCAATTCTTGGAATCAACTATCTGACGGGTTCTTGTTTACCGTGTGATGTTTTCACAACTGCCAGATCGGGTTTTCCCGAGTATGAGAGGACTTTCCTTCTCTCTGGCGTTCTTTCCCAAGTTATACAACGAGGATGCTGAGGGCGGGTCTGATATTGTAGGTATCCGGTACACACACTGGTGGTTCCTAACTAGCGTATCTCTAACGCTATCACTAAGCCCTTATCCCTAAGCTTCTAATTCCTAACTCGGTATTTCCTAAACTCGGTATTTCCAGTCATCAGAGCGATACTTCGCTCTGATACCACTTTTTGTACACCCCTACCGCTAATACCGTCATTACCGTCTAATCACCTCGTACTTACATACCTTCGCAGCGGATACTTACTTACACAACGGTGGGTGATACAATGTCGTTAGCCACCCACGTGACTAACAAGGCCTACTACTACTTACAGCATCGGTCTGATGGACCGGAATACTCGAGTGCTACACAATACAATCCATACTCCAATTACCAACCGAGTACTACAACTCTCCATTCAATACAATACTTCATAATTACAATACAACATATCACACCGAGTTTACAAAGATCCAAATCCAAATACAAATACAACAATTCTTCCAAGTTTATACACACTCATTAAGAGTCTAGCATCTACCCAATCCTCACGAACTACATACTTTCCAAATACAAAAGGGGTGTACCGCTTGGTACACTTCTACATCAAAGGCAACAAGCCTTATACAATTCACTACTATCTACAATTCTTTTCTAGCTATCTAAGCATAGCCGCCGGTCTCTTACCATGACCATAACCGCTTCGGTACCTGTACAATAAAAACAGTGCCCCAAGGGGCTCAGCTTACGCTGCATATGACTTCCGCATACCCCGCGTACTAGCAAGGGTACGCCGACCACTTGGTCGAATACATGCAATTCATTTTACTCATACATACATACACGCTTCATTCATAATATTACAATACTTCACAAGCACACATACATACATTTCAATACACACAAGGAAGACAATACAAGTCAACCATACATACTTACCTTTACAGAATTACACTTATACAATACATACACAATGCTTGTTAGCTTCTTTACCCACCCGGGTTAATCGGGTGGTCATTACTCTTTTACTCAAGGTCAATGACCTACACTAGCCAAGACCGTTACTCATACAATACTTTACTTTACTTTACTTACTTACTCAAGTCAAGTCGTAGTGACCTCCGGCAGGGACTACACCATCCCACCACTGGGCTTTAGGTGGCTCACCAATCTAGGATGCTACCCATTTAAAGGGTTTGGTCCATAGAAAGGATTCAGGCCAGGAATCGGATCCAACCTCTTGTGTCTCCTCATCCTCACGCGTGGCCGAAGCTATATCAAACTTCTACTCGTTCCAATTTACTCAATACTTACGTTAGGAGTTAGGTAGTTAGGAATTAGTAGAAGTCAACACATCCACACCACGGAATATTACAATACACAAGTACACATCCATTCACACATACATTTCATCCTCATCCATTCATTTCATGAATTATACAAACTAAAAGTTCAAGGCAATATAACAAGAATAAATATAATACAAGCACAAGTAAGTGCATTAAAATCCGATTCATGTATTTATCTTATTTAGGTGATCAAATAAGCACATAAATCGGGGTAACCAGGTTAGGATACAGAGCATGAAGAAATCATACCTTTCACCGGGGTTAACTTTACCGGGTGTCCTCACGTTCCTTCGTTCACACTTGTTCCTTGTGTCTTACTCTTGAACCACTAATAATGTTTCAAACATTATTATTAATACTATGTACATATGGTACGTTAACAATTACTACACCCGTACTTACCCCCTTATCCCGTTATTTCGGTTTAACTTAATGCTCTTAACCTCACCACTTTCTTACTCACTTCTCAAACTTGTTCACACTAGTTAGAACCTTTAAAGGTCACCAAACAAGGCCTTAACAACTTCTAAAACCATTACCAATCAATCCCCCATGTTTAGAATCCTTAAAACAATTTTTTTTTTGCTCTCTGGTCTGGACCGCCCCTTTGGGGAGGTCCCAGGGGCGGTCCACAACAGAAACTACACCCGTCCTGCAGAATTCGACTGGACCTCCCCACAGGGGCGATCCCTAGGGGCGGTCCACAACAGACCCCATTTTCCAAAGTGCTTTTCTACTCATTTTGAACTCCAAATTCACCCCAATCTTTTCCCACTCATTCCACAATCTTTCCACATGTTTCCTACAAGTTTAAACACCTTAAAACACTCCTTAATCATGCTCTAAAGCTCCTCAAATCCATGGTCCAATACTTACTCATCTTCTTGCTCAAATTCTACAAATTTCCATTCTCATTTTCACACTTTGCACACTTGTGCATTCCTACACATCTCTTTGCATTTTGCACTTTGTTCCAATTCCATTTTACCATTCCAATTCATTTCCAAGCAACTACACTATCAATCCACAAGTCCAACACTCATTTTACTAAATCTTGCACACTAATTCTTCCTAGTTTCTCTAATGCATTACTACACTTCTTGCTAGAAATTTTACACCCTTTCATTCTCATACTACAATTACCATTCCATGGTTACTAAACCTCTTGTAACACCCCGGTTTACCACCACCTTATACTTAACCCTTTTTTTAAGACATGCATAACTGAAATAACATCATTAGCTTGTATTATACATGCGTCAGTTTTTTTTTACATAAGGTCCCCTAATACTATCCCCGGGGGTTACCGCCACACTTACTAAAGACTAGTAAGTGTAAGGCTACTTGCCACCACCACCCCTACGTTAGCTATCTTACAACGATGTTCTACTACCAAAAGAGTGACACAACCAACTCGTCACTTTACACCTTAGTACCAAAAGACCCCTTTCCAGCCAACCCCTAAGTTAGCTCCTACTCCTATTTTACACCAAAAGTAAAGGGGTATCAAAAGGCTATTACATCGCTAGCATCTTAGCATGAGACTACTTCCATGTACTCATAAACAGTGGAAACTTCATAGGTGATGGACTGACTACTGCCATTCTCCGGGTGCCTAAAACCCTGTATCTTCTTGTTCCACTCCTCAAGCACTATCTCGGTGATCCCAGGCTGAATACTTCTACGATAGGTGACAAACATGAAAATATAGAAAGTATCGGTGGACTCGTCCTCAGTGCAGAGAAGGTGACCATCCCAGTTACCCTGAATTCACAAAGTTCATATACACAAGAAAATACAAACAAAAAAAATCAGTAAAAACTGAGTAACACTACCACACCCCGTAAAAACTTATTTTCTCTTTAAAACCTTTGTTTCCAACAATATTAACAATATAATAAATCAGAATAGATCACACACCATTTACCTGTACCAAAATTATCAAGAGATAATTAATATCATACAAGATATTTCCAAATGAAGTCCACCACCACCACCACCCACCTATGTCCTTAAGTGTGCACACCCCCTATTGAAAACTTCTGCCCAATAGGAGTAGATCATAGTGGCAGCTCCATTCATTAGTAGAGCTTATATTGTTGCCGGAACGTCGGCTTGGCCTTAAAGGCTCTCACAAGAGGCATAGCCTTAGGATAACCATGATATCAACATCACACAATACTTTCCACCACCACCACAGAGGTTATCCTTAAACACATTTACAAACCATGAGTAAGATATCATAACCAGCTTAACACAAGCAACACAAGTAGTAATTCACACATCAAGCTCACCCTTGTAAAATCACCTTAATAACATCATAAAATACCATTCAAGCTTCAATAAACCAGAGAATCAAACAATTTCCAAGAAACCACCTTAGAAAGCTTGAAAACTCATTTTTTACCAAAATCACTATTTACCAACTTAAATAATTTCCCAAGGGAGTATCGGCCTACAATTTTAACCATGATCCAAGACCACTAACACAAGTATATCCCCAAAGTTTCAGCTCGCGATCAATTCGGAAACCCATTCAACCACTCAGAAAGGCTTAAAGCACATTTTCTCATTTTTAGCTTCTTTACCTTGTCTAACCGACTTAAATTTCTCCATTCGACTTGATTTTCAAACCATAACCATATATTCACTATTCAAGACTATCCTCAAAATTTCAGCTCAAACCCATGTCGGAAACACATCTAAACAATTTCTAAAGCTTAAAGCTCATTTTTCTCCATTTTCAAAGTTCTTTAGAGTCTTTCTACTTCCCAACCTTATTTGGACTTGATTTTCTAGGATAATCACTAACTATTCATCCCTAGTTTACTGTAAAAGTTTTAAGAAAATAGGAGATTGGATTCGTAGGTAACCAAATAGAATGACTTAAGAAGGAAAATAAGCTTTAAAGGTGAAAGTGATGTGCATAGATGTTACCTGTCCTCTCCTAGCCATTTTGGTGCTCTTATACCTTGATTATAGTTGCTTGGCTCAAAATCTCACCAACCAAGTCGCCCACCTTGGAGTTTGGCTTCCACTCCTTAAACTTGCCTTTTTCCTTGATTTTAGCTTAATTACTACCTTAGATTTGTGTTTCCAATGGAGGAGTGTTGTTGCCTAAGCTCCAATGGTGTTTTCTAGCTTAGGAGAAGCAGGTAGATGAAGAAATGGCCACCTTGCTCACCTACCATGGCCGACCTCCACCCCCCTTTTATACTAAATTTCATCCTTATCTTTAATTTATAATCATTCTAGAATTGTCCAAGCCATTGATTTGTGCCAAGTGTCAAAACCAATCCTAACCATCTATATAACCGCCTTGAATGGATAAGGAGGGCAAGTTGCTTGACATCATTACAAATAGTAAGGAGGTGTGAATAGTAACCGAGATATTTTTCTCCTTCCTTGATATTTTCGGCCACCACCTTAGGCCATGTTTGGCTTGAGCTTTTCATGGGTATTAAGACTATATGTAGGTATGTTAATACTAGTGTGGGTTATCAAGTTTCAGGAATTTCCTCGGGTCACTTCTGAGCTCTTCCGAAGCCTCGTTTGCCCAGAACCACTAAATACTGAAAAATGTAACTAGATTGTCTTATATTAAAAGAAGAAAGATATGATTGTTTCTTTCCTCAAAACTCTCAAAAGTATCTAACACTCTTCCTAAGGTTGATAACCACTCTCAGTTCCTAGGAATTTAGTAATTTTTGGAATTTCAGAATCCCGAAACTAAGGTTTACCGGGTGATTCCGGGAACTAGAGTTTCTAATGTTCACCAAGCACTCCAACTAATTATAACCTTCTCCATCTTAGAAATTCGGGTTTCCTAAGGTTTACAGTTAAGTAAGGCCCTAATCACAGTTTAAGAAATTTGGGGTATTACATCCCCCCCGTTAAACAAAGCTTCGTCCCCGAAGCTCAATTCACCACACAAAACAATACATTCACATACTCCAACAATACTCCACACAATTCTCAGGTACTTCAACCACAAATGATTCAGCAACATCACACAAAACCTCAGACACACCAATCCCATCCATCACACAATATAAACATTCACAAATTCAACGATACCACATATATAAAATCATGAAGAAAACAACTCCTAAAATAACATTCAAGTATTACCAACCATTTCTCACCAACAAACTTCACAATCACAACATTCACAACACAACAACATTCACACACTTACCATACGACTCTCCCCCCCTAAAAAGAAAGTTTCTCCCGAAACTTTAATTGCTAACCTTAATCAAGAGTTCTGGGTGTTGAGCTCTCATCTTGCTTTCTAGTTCCCATGTAGCTTCTTGAACTCCATGATGAGTCCATAAAACTTTAACCAAATCCAGACTTCCCTCGGGTCTCCCTCGTCTTACGATCCAAAATTTTAATCGGGTGTTCCTCATAAGTCAAATTAGGTGCAACTTCCACTCGTTCGGTTGCAACACATGTGATCGTCTGGACATACGTTCAATTGTGATACGTGGAACACATTGTGGACCCTATCCAAATTCATCGGCAAAGCTAATCAAGCTAAATTTCCAACCTCCAACACTTCATACGGACCGATATACTTAGGAGCAAGTTTTCCTTTCTTGCCAAATCGTACCACGCTCTTAGTGGGTGAAACCTTCAGAATACCTTATCCCCACATTGAATTCAACTGGCCTTCTATGCAAATCAGCATAAGACTTTTGCCTATCTTGTGCGGCTTTCAACTTCTACCGAATATTCTTAACTTACTGAGCCATCTCCTCTGTTATTTCAGGCCCTACCATAACCACCTCCTGCGTATCATTCCAACATAACGGAGTACGACACTTCCTACCATATAAAGCTTCATACGGGGCCATATGGATACTTGAGTGGTAACTGTTGTTAAGAAAATTCAATCAAGTGCAACTTGTCACTCCATGACCCTTGATAGTCCATCGCACAAGCCCGCAACATATCCTCCAAAGTTTGGATAGTTCTCTCCGTTTGCCCATCGGTCTGTGGGTGGTAAGCTGTACTAAGGCTAATTTTGTTCCCATGGCTTTTTGGAATTGCTACCAAAAACTTGAGATAAACCTAGAATCTCTATCCGAAATAATTTCCATAGGGACTCCGTGATATTTAACCACATTTTAATATATGCTCCCCACCAGCTGTTCCATAGACCAAGTACTTTTCATTGGAATTAATCTAGTAGTCTTGTCAATCGATCTACATCACCCAAATCTGATCCATCCCTCCTCTGGTCGGTGGTAATCCCACTATGAAATCCATAGATATCGAATCCCATTTCCACATGGGTATATCCAATGGTTGCAACATGCCTCCTGCTTTCTTGTGCTCAAATTTAACTTTTGACATGTTAACACTTCGACACATGTTCAGCTACTCCTTTTTTCATGCCTGGCCACCAAAAACTTTTCTTCAAATCTTTATACAACTTGTTTCCTCCCGGATGTATGGAATAAGCAGAGTTATGAGCTTCCTGCATCAACTTCCTTTTAATATCGCCACATGAATCTGGTATACACCATCTCCCACAAATCTCAACTACCATGTCACAAATCTTAAAATCTGGGGCTTCTCCTTTTTCCACTTTTTCCTTTATTTTCCGTAGTTTCTCTCATCCTCTTGCTGATGATGCAAAATTTCCTTGTAAATGTCGAGGAATACGTTCATACTAGCCAAAATTTCTCTATCCACCTCCCCCCGTTACCACCTCTCAAGGTTCAACCTTTTGAAATCTTGTACCAATCATCATGTAATATCCAATTAGCTTCTCCCTCGTGACTCCTCTTCCGACTTAAGGCGTCTGCCACCATTGGCTTTGCCTTCATGGTATAATCTCCAGGTCATAATCCTTAATAAGTTCCAACCATCTCCTTTGCCTCATATTAAGCTCTTTTTGAGTGAAATATATTTCAAGCTCTTGTGATCCGTGTAAATCTTGCAAGAAGTTCCATACAAATAATGCCTACAAATCTTCAAGGCAAAAACTATAGCTGCAAGTTCCAAATCATGAGTAGGATACCTGGTCTCATAGCTTTTCAACTGTCGAGAGGCATAGGCAATGACCTTGCCATTCTGTATCAGTACACACCCTAATCCATATTTAGACGCGTCACTATATACTTCGAACCTTCTGTACCACAGGGCAATGCAAGAACTGGTGCTGTGGTTAACCTCTCCTTCAAAATCTGGAAAGCTTTTTCACAATCTTCATCCCACTTAAAACGTACTTCCTTTTTCATCAAATTCATGAGCGGCCTCACAATTTTAGCGAAATCTTGAACAAACTTCCTATAGTATCCAGCTAACCCAAGAAAACTTCGAACTTCTCGAACATTCGTTGGCCTGGGACAGTCCTTAACAGCCTGAATTTTAGCCGGGTCAACCGAAATTCCATCTCCGGTTACCACATGTCCTAAAAACGATACTTCCTTGAGCCAAAAATCACACTTAGATAATTTGGCATACAACTTCTTCTCCCTTCAAACCTGTAGAACTTGCCGCAGATGATCAGCATGTTGCTCCTCATCCTTTGAGTACACCAATATGTCATCAATAAATACCACTACAAACTTATCCAGGAATTGGCTGAAAACCTAATTCATTAAATCCATAAATACTGCCGGTGCATTTGTTAGCCCAAATGGCATAACCACAAACTCATAATGACCATACCTAGTTCGAAAGGCTGTCTTTGGTATATCCTTCTCCGCTATCTTTAACTGATGATAGCCTGACCTTAAATCAATCTTAGAAAATACTTTAGCTCCTTGTAGTTGGTCGAACAAGTCATCAATCCTAGGCAAGGATATTTATTCTTGATTGTGACGTTATTCAATCCCTGTAATCAATGCAAAGACGCAAAGTTCCATCCTTCTTTCTTACAAACAACTGGGGCTCCCCACGGAGAAGCACTCGGTCGAATATAACCTTTTTCTAAAAGTTCCTCCAACTGTTTTTTTAACTCATTCATCTCATTCGGGGCCATCCTATAAGGATGCTTAGAAATTGGAGCTGTTCCTGGTACTAAATCAATAGTAAACTCAATCTAACGGTCAGGTGGAAGTCCAGGAATTTCTTCTGGAAAAACATCCGGAAACTCCCTGACTACTGGAAGATCCTCAAGTGTCGATGACTTGTGTTCTTGCGTCAATTTTTCCTCTTGAACATAACACATAAAAGCTTGCTCTCCTTTTCGCAACTCCTTTAAGAATTTTCGGGCAGGTAGGACTTTTACCCTTTGCTTAGCTCCTTCACATGTGTACGACACTCTCTTCCCTTTCTTCCCACATAAGCTAATCTTTTGTTTTTCACAATCTATGCGCCCCTTGTGCTTACTCAACCAATCCATCCCCAAGATTATATCAAAATCCTTCAAATCAAACTCTACCATCCATCTCAAATTCTCTACCCTCTATGGTTATTTTACTCCTTCCATCTTCCTAGTGCATCCTACCACTCTTCCCGTAGGTGTAGAAACAGAAATTTCAACTTCTATATCAGGGACTACTCCGACCTTCTTCAAGAACTCAGAGGATATAAAAGAACAGGTTGCACCGGAATCAAATAATACTTTAGCACTAGTTCCAAGAACTGGAAAAGTACCTGTAATGACGCCCCCTTCTTGTTGAGATTCAGCCTCCGTCTTGCTGATTACGTTGATATATCCCTGATTCTTATAGCCTCCTCCCTGAGTACTTCCACTTCCATATTGTATTTGCTTCCCCTGATTATTCCCTTGTCCGCCCAGGTTACCTCTTGGACCATTGTAATTATTCCTCTGGCCATTTTGATTATTCTGCTGTACTCCGCCTTGGTTGCCACGATTGTTCTGGTTGCTGAAATTTCCAGTTGTAGCAGGTCTTGCTACCTGATCAGTACCTCCTTCCATCCTTCTTACCCTACACTCATAGGCCCTATGGCCCAGCTTCCCACAGTTAAAACACTTTACCAACCTTCCTTCACAATCTTCACCTGGATGATTCCTTCCACATCTTGCAATAAAATCTAGTTCCTTTATCATTGAATCGCCGTCCCGGTAATTGGGTCTGGCTCCCCACTTGGTCTAACTTCTATTTTAGCCCTCTTATCAAAGTCTCCGCCTTACGAGTCTCCATTCTCCTTTTCCGCCCCGTTTGTACTTCCTTCCTCCTCTGTTTGTACCTATAAAGATTAGCAGCTTTATCGTACGCCTCTTGTAAAGTAGTTATAGGTATTACACTCAGAGCTTCTTGTAAATCCCAATTTAACCCTCCAGAAACGTTGAACCTTAGCAGTCTCATCAGGTACCACATGCGGAGCAAATCTAGCAAGCTCCACAACTTAGCATGATAAGTTTTAACATCATCTGTCCGCTGCCTCAATCCAGTAAATTCCTGATATTTTGCAACCTTACATGCTCCGGATAAAATCTTTTCCTCATTGCATCCTTTAACATATTCCATCCAAAACCCGGATTTCCTTTGAGTCTCTCCTCCTCCGCAGTCCACCACAGATCAGCCTCTCCTTTAAAATAAAATACAGCCCCACTTACCTTCTTTTCTTCAGGGCAATCAATAATATCAAATATTTTGTCAAACTCTCTGATCCACTCCTCTAGAATCACCGGATCCTCTTCTCCCGAATAAGTACTTGGTTTCATAGCTGCTATCCTCCGGAGAAATCCTTGGTAGCTCTAGCCTCGTGCTGCTCCAGATTCTTCCCATGCTCAGTGTCAACTCCCTCAGTTCATCCATCTGTCCTCTCCCCTCTCCATTACTCTGTCCCTCCCCTCTCCATTATTCTACACACAGATATGTTAGTTGCAATATAAATAGTTAATCAATCAAGCACACAACACAATATCACAGCATCACATTTTCAGAACCACATGGTTCTGCCTAGACTCCTAAACCTAAGCCTGGGTCACCTTGCTTCCTAGACAAACTCGAATTTTCCCCTCCAGCTAACCTATAGCTCTGATACCACTCTGTAACGCCCCGGTTTACCACCACCATTTACTTAACCTTTTTTTAAGACATGCCATAACTGAAATACATCATTAGCTTGTATTATACATGCGTCAGTTTTTTTACATAAGGTCCCCTAATACTATCCCGGGGTTACCGCCACACTTACTAAAGACTAGTAAGTGTAAGGCTATATACCACCACCACCCCTACGTTAGCTATCTTACAACGCTGTTCTACTACCAAAAGAGTGACACAACCAACCCGTCACTTTACACCTTAGTACCAAAAGACCCCTTCCAGCCTACTATTTAGCTCCTACTCCTATTTTACACCAAAAGTAAGGGGTATCAAAGGCTATTACACATCGCTAGCATCTTAGCATGGGACTACTTCCATGTACTCATAAACAGTGGAAACTTCATAGGTGATGGACTGACTACTGCCATTCTCCGGGTGCCTAAAACCTGTATCTTCTTGTTCCACTCCTCAAGCACTATCTCGGTGACCCCAGGCTGAATACTTCTACGATAGGTGACAAACATGAAAATATAGAAAGTATCGGTGGACTCGTCCTCAGTGCAGAGAAGGTGACCATCCCAGTTACCCTGAATTCACAAAGTTCATATACACAGGAAAACAAACAAAAAAATCAGTAAAAACTGAGTAACACTACCACACCCCGTAAAAACTTATTTTCTCTTTAAAACCTTTGTTTCCAACAATATTAACAATATAACAAATCAGAATAGATCACACACCATTTACCTGTACCAAGAATTATCAAGAGATAATTAATATCATATACAAGATATTTCCAAATGAAGTCCACCACCACCACCACCCACCTATGTCCTTAAGTGTGCACACCCCCTATTGAAAACTTCTGCCCAATAGGAGTAGATCATAGTGGCAGCTCCAATTCATTAGTAGGAGCTTATATTGTTGCCGGAACGTCGGCTTGGCCTTAAAGGCTCTCACAAGAGGCATAGCCTTAGGATAACCATGATATCAACATCACACAATACTTTCCACCACCACCACAAGAGGTTATCCTTAAACACATTTACAAACCATGAGTAAGATATCATAACCAGCTTACACAAGCAGTAGTAATTCACACATCAAGCTCACCACTTGTAAAATAACCTTAATAACATCATAAAAATACCATTCAAGCTCAATAAATCAAGAATCAAACAATTTCCAAGAAACCACCTTAGAAAGCTTAAATTCTTATTTTTGACCAAAATCACTATTCACCAACTTAAATAACTTCCCAAAGTTCGGCCTAAATTTAACCATGATCCAACAACAACACAAGTATCTCCACAAATTTCAGCTCAAGATCAATTCGGAAACCCATCCAAACTCAGAAAGGCTTAAAGCACATTTTCTCATTTTTAGCTTCTTTACCTTGTCTAACCGACTTAAATTTCTCCATTCGACTTGATTTTTCAACCATAACCTATATTCACTATTCAAGACTACCCTCAAAATTTTAGCTCAAACATGTCGGAAACCCATCCAAACAATTCCTAAAGCTTAAAGCTCATTTTTCTCCATTTTCAAAGTTCTTTAGAGTTTTCCTACTTCCCAACCTTATTTCGACTTGATTTTCTAGGATAATCACTAACTATTTATCCCTAGTTTACTGTAAAATTTTAAGAAAATAGGAGATAGGATTCGTAGGTAACCAAATAGAATGACTTAAGAAGGAAAATAAGCTTAAAGGGTGAAAGTGATGTGCATAGATGTTACCTGTCCTCTCCTAGCCATTTTGATGTTCTTACCTTGATTATAAGTTTTTGAGCTCAAAATCTCCACCAAAAGTCGCCCCACCTTGGATTTTGGCTCCACTCCTTAAACTTGCCTTTTTCCTTATTTTAGCTTAATTACTACCTTAGATTTGTGTTTCAAATGGAGGAGTGTTGTTGCCTAAGCTCCAATGGTGTTTTCTAGCTTAGGAGAAACAAGGTAGATGAAGAATAATGGCCACCTTGCTCACCTACCATGGCCGACCTCCACCCCCCCTTTTATACTAAAATTTCATCCTTATCTTACTATTTGTAATCATTACTTCTAGAATTGTCCTAGCCATTGATTTGTGTCAAATGTCAAAAACCAATCCTAACCATCCATACATAACCGCCTTTGAATGGATAAGGAGGGGGCAAGTTGCCTTGATCATCATTGCAAATAGTAAGGAGGTGTGAATAGTAACCGAGATATTTTTCTCCTCCTTCCTTGATATTTTCGGCCACCTCCTTCCGAAGCCTCGTTTGCCCAGAACCACTAAATACTGAAAAATGAACTAGATTGTCTTATATTAAAAGAAGAAAGATATGATTGTTTCTTTCCTCAAAACACTCTCAAAAGTATCTAACACTCTTCCTAAGGTTGATAACCACTCTCAGTTCCTAAGGAATTTAGTAATTTTCGGGAATTTCAGGAATCCCGTGAAACTAAGGTTTACCGGGTGATTCCCCGGGAATCTAGAGTTTCTAATGTTCAACATGCACTTCCAACTAATTAGAACCTTCTCCATCCTTAGAAATTAGGGTTTCCTAGGTTTACAGTTAATTAGGCCCCTAATCACAGTTTAAGAAATTTGGGGTATTACACATCTCTACTCAACCAAATACACACCTTGGTTCTCCCATTCACGAAGTCATCCAAAAACGCATAATTCCTACCAAAATTTTGCCATAGTTTACCTACAATCCTAACTTATCCACATACATCCATTATCACCAAAATCATTCCTAAACAAGCCATACCCATACAAGGGTCCTACCAGCACTCAAAGCAATACCAATTCATCAATACTTTCTTAAACAACAATACCAATACACATTCACAATTTATTTGGCTCTAAGGCTAACAATTCAAATACTGGTTCACAAATACTCAAACTTCCATCAACTCCAATTCTAGTACAATATTTTGGGTTCTTTAATTAGTTTACCCATTCCCATTACACTAATGCATTGAAATTTAGCATTAAGAAGGAGCTCTTACCTTGAGCTTATAATTCCTTCTTTCTTTTCCAATTCTCCTTCTCCTCTTCTTTCTTCTTTTCTTTCCCTTGTTCTTGTTCACCAATTAGGCAATGCTACAGCCCATACCAAAGACACTATGAGTATCTAATTTAACCACTTAAACCCTAGAATTTACCTTAGAACTTATGAACATATATTTAGGGTTTAGGAGTGACTTTACCTTTCACTCACTAGATAGAGTTCTTGACTAGCAAGAGGGTAATATTTCCAGCTCCAAGAAGAAGCCAAAATGGCTGGAACACAGGAACAGAGCTCACATTTAGGAATTCTTATAATGCAAATAGGAACTAGAAATGAGAGGTTTTCGGATTTCCTTTTACCTCAAACCAACAGATGTAGAGGAGCTTCTAATGGTGGTTTCAAACCTTCAAATGAGGAATACCCAATGGAGATGGAATGGGAGGTTTTCGATTTTTGAACAGAGGAGAATGTTCTCCTTGGCAAGGGGATTCCAACGGTACCAATTTTATAATTTTTGGACAAGATTTGAGTGATCAACAAGAGGAAGAGAAGTGGGGGTTTGTTTGGTTTTTCTCAAATCGCCATAGCCAGGATTGGGGAAAGAGATGAATCAAGAGAAGGAGGGAGTAGTACGTGAGGGAATGCAAAATGGTGAGGAGAGAGAATATTAATATCACTTTGTACTTTCTTCTTCCTCCTTTTACTTTTGTTTGTCCTTTAGTGTGTGAGAGAATAAGAATTGATAGGGTGGGGAGTCATCGGCCACACCCACACAACATCTACAGATTTTTAATTTTTTATTTGCAAGTGGACACTTAGTTTGTTCTATTTACACTCTCACACCCCCACAACTTCCCGTTTTTACAGTTTTACTATTCTCGTTTAATTGATTTTATTGGTCTAAACCTTAATTAATGCTTATTAATGACTATTTGTTAGCCAAATGTTATGAGTCTATTTAAACCCGCTTAAAGTCGCGTTTTCCCGGTTTCCTCGAAAAACACGCTTTAAGGTTCGTTTGTGGTTTTAATCCATTTTATGGATCCGTTTTCTTTGGGAATCGTTCCCGTACAATAATTAGGCATGAATAAGCCTTAGGAATCCACATAATACTATAACCGAGGTCTTGTACCTCCTATGGTTATATAACACTTATTTAGCATTTTTTGCTTTTTAAGCGTTTCTTCCTTTCTTTTGGATTTATTTTTTCTTACCAAAATTACTTAGGCACTCTTAGGCCCTTAAATACATATTAAAATAATTTTAGTCACTATATTTGAAATACCCCTAAATAATTAAACGTTATTTAAATATATATAATTAACTACGTTAAGATATAAACAAACAGTTTAATATTAATGCGGTCACGCACTTGTATACATACGTATATACATGTACATATACACAATGTTACAATATTATAACGTTGTACATATAACTAGTAACGCGACATGATGATATATTTTCATCGGTACATATGACCGAAAACATATAGCTAAAACGCGACAAATAAAATAGTCGTACCCGTATAAAGGTTTAATCAACAACGCGACATAACAAAATAGTCGCTTATATATGTACATACAAATATACAAGAAATAGGCATAAATAAGGCTGAAAAAAAGAGCAACGTGCTCTAGCCGGGATTCGAACCGAGACCTTTCGTACCTCTCCCGAAGCCTTAACCAGTTGAGCTGTGCTCGAATTCAGTAACCAATACCAGCTTAATTAAACTAGTATTACGAATACCTCTGTAAGTACAAAAAAACAAGAAGTAAACCGCAGAACAGATTGCAGTAACAATGGCGACGAGAATCTCAATTCAGATTCTGGAAAATCCATGCCACTCTAAACATCACCCTCTTGCCACTTCTTAAGCTACGACTCCCTCAATCAACCCTCGCACCATCAACTAAATCAGACACAAGGAGAAAAACAACATAGTAGTGCCTCGATAGGCCTGACAATCTGAAGCGCAAGTGAGCTGCTTTGATTTCTGTTAAAGCACTCCAGTGTCCAACAAGAACATCAGAGTCCGTGTCCCTTCTCAAGCTCTTATGCACCAATGTGCTCACCTGCTTAACTTCCACAAATTCTCTCAACGGTTCTCTGTAACAGCAACTCCAAGTCGGTCAAACTATGCTACTAGGTCGACTTCTGGTAGAAGAACTCAGACAAGGAGACAGCCACCTTAACTTTTCTGTTATGCCCATACCTTCTAGGAACTTAGAGCCATAAACACCATTAGATTGGGTTTTGATGCAAATTAAATAACCAGGAACAAACTGCTACATCAGACTCAATATTTCAACTCCCACCGATTCCTTACTAAAAGAAAAAAATAGAAGAGCTTCTGTCCACTAACAACTGACTAGCCATGTGCACTTCAGCTCCTTCAACTCCATCCTCTAATTAATAGTCTTGCCCAGCTTTTGTCCTTCTTCCCTGCATGCGGTGAGAAACTCGAGAGGCCCTGCTATCCCCATGCGTGAAGGTAAGCTCAAGCCTTCATGGCACTCTTGAGTACCTTCTATCTTGTTGTTTCAGTCCTCTCATTTCTCTTATTTTATGCTCGAGAGTGAAATACCCCAAACCTTGATATGTGGTTTAAATATCAAATTATGGTATGTAAAGGCTAAAAAGTGCCTTAGTAACTCAGTGAACAATTTAAACCATAATAAAATGCAATAAAGCATTAAACACAGTTTGAGCAAAAACATGCTCTAAGCTTGAGTGAACTTGGTTAGGACCCAAAGAGCCTACCAAGACTAGATAACATTTAATTATGATTTAATAAGGCTAAATAAGTCTTAAGAAACTTTGGTGGACAGTTAAACCAAATAAAACATACGAAAATACCTTAAGTCAATATAGCAAAAAGTGCTCTAAGCTTGGGATGAATTGTATAAGACCTAATGGTCAACCTATACCTATTTATATGTTAATGAACATATAAATCCATTACTAAAGAAAACCAAGCTTGAAAACAAGTTAAAACACAAAGTGCTTTAAGGAGTCTTAAAGCACGTTTTTGAAAATTTCGTTGTAAATGAGTTTTGAATGGCTAAATGTCCATCATTACTCTTTAATTACATGTGTACTATATAGTATCACATTGGGTGGCCATATTAGTGGGAAATCAAAATTTCACTTCTATGTGCCTTAGTTTGTGAATAGTAACTTTTATAAGCTAGTTTGTAACATAAATGTTATAAGTAATTAAATTGGTCAACAAAGACTAGTATACCCTCCTAGGCATAATGGTGGCCGGTTTTTGTAGTAGTGAGTCACCAATTGTAAAAGAAATCAAATAAGTAAAGTAAAACTTTAAGTAAAGTACTATTTGCTTTATAAGTTACAAATATCTTCTTAAAGCAAACTTATCTCATTTCTCTCATTCCTTTCTCCATTTCACACGGCTCCACTCTCTCTTCCTCTCTCTTCTTGTTTCTCTCTCGGTAATATACAATACCACCATGGAGTCCATCTTTAACCACATGTAAAATCTAGCTCACTTAACCAAATCAAAACAAACACCACCATTCTTTAGTTAAGCCAAGCTCTGCAATCTTGTCTTTCAAAACTCAAACCTCCATTTCGGTGCCAAGAGAAACCACCATGGGAGGAGCTTGAGCTCACCTTTTCACATATTCATGCTCTCCTTTGCTTCAAGGTAAGGAAACTCAAAGAAAATCCATGTTTCCTCCATGTTTTTCATGTTGTCCGAAAATTCACCTCACAATGGTGTATTTATCTTGCTTGTTTTAGCTTCATTTGAATCTTCCAAGGGCTAGGAGGAGTCCTCTCTTGATACTTGTTCAAGTTCTCTTCCAATTCCAAGGTAAAACAATTACCCTAATGTGTTAAAACAATATGTGTAACTAGGGTTTACAATGAGGTGAAGCACAATGCTTGAATACTCATTCTATTGTTTGTATAATGTTTAATAGTTAAAAAGGGACCAAATGCCCTACCGGTTTTACAAGGAAACAAGAAAGAAATTTGTGAGGAAAAAGAGGTAAACAAACTATCTCAATGTAGTTTAAATGCCTTAGGAAAATGAGCTTGATTTGCTTAATAAAATACCTAAGGAGCCAATGGTGAGTGACCTAGTAAAGTGTTCTCAAGGAGACTAGTAAAAGAACATATGTTTTGGTGTATGTATTTGCAGGTCAAAGGCATTATTTATGTGGGAAATTCAGTGTTTAGGTTATGCAATTTAAGGGCCTAAGCCATGTTATTTAAGGGCCTAAGTGCCAAGCATTTAAGTTATGCACTATTGTGATGTAGTGCTTAATGTGTGAAGTTTGTGTATAAAAATGTGTTTGATGGATTTTAGGTGTTTTGAATGAAATAAGGTAAAAACCTAAGTGTTTGGATGTGAGTATATACAAGAGAAGCTATGGCCAAATTTGGGAAAATGTGTAAGAAGTTCTAAGTGTTTTAAGTGGTTTTGGTGACTAGAAGTGTTAAAGGTGAATGAATGTTTACTTGAGAAGAAAACATGTACTAAGGTGATTTAGAGTGATGCAAGGATTTAGGTGTTGTCTTTGAAGTTCTAGGAATTCAATGTGTGTTTAGTGGATGTGTGTAAGTCTTGGAGGAGTTTGTTTAAGGTTAGGTAATGTTGATATTCAAGAATAAGTGATGTTTGGCAAGATGTAAAAAGGAGATTTAGTTAGTAAGAAATGATGCTTAAGATATGATGTTAAGATGAGGAGAAAGTGTTTTGGGATAGTAGTTATAATAGGTGAGAAACACCACTTAGGAACCTAGTACAAATGTTGAAAGTGTTAAGGAATTTTTACGAGGAAATAAGTAAAGGTTTAAGGAGTTAGAAGATGAGTTTAGTGGATGTTGTATGTGGGTATAAGGTTACCAAATGTTGTTAGGAAACATTAAGGCCTTAGGAGAAGTTTGGTGAAGAATTGGTAAAGTTTGGGTAAGTTTAGAAGGCGACCGACCCAGGGGTCCGACCCAGTTTTGGGTCGGTCGAGCCTCTGTTAGATGTTAGGAATGTGTTCGGTAATGGTCCGACCCAAAAGGGTGGGTCGGACATGGGTCGGTCGTCAAGTTTCAAAGGAAGAAAATGTTCGCACATGGTCCGACCCAGTCGAGTGAGTCGGACGTGGGTCGGACGGGCATGATTATAAGGAAGTAAAAGGGTTCTGTAATGGACCGACCCAGCTGTGGGTCGGTCGGTGGGTCGGTCGGACCAAAACATGGTTTAAGGTTATGAAATGATATGTGATGATGGGGATTGGTAGGTAATGATGTTATAAGGATGTTGAGGACATGTTAGGTGAGTGTTAGTGACAATAAAATGGGCTAAAAGTTTGTATTAAAATGTGAGAGTAAAACAAGTTAAAAATGTTAAGTTATGTAACTAAGTTAACGGGGAAAAATTAAGCATTGACATTAAATAATCAAGCAAACCCCGATGTTAATGAAAACACATGTGATGTTAACAGTTGTTCGAGAATTGCTCGAGGTACATAAAAGGACGTGATTAAGTGGACTCCGGTGACAGGTATGGTTTTCTTGCAACCTGTGTCCTACCGGATTACACCGGCTTGTATGCCAATGTGTTTTTCTGTATGTTTGCCACGTTATGAGATAAATCATGAAACGAGTTTACAGTCGTTATTGTTATTGTATGTTTACGTGCCGATACCGGTAACCTCGAATGCGCTTGAAGGGCTAGTTAACCTCTATTAGGTAAACGTAGGAGAACGGTATCCGGTAACAACGTTTCCGACTTAAGGAACGTTCTAACCACGGCTATGCGTGAGTTGGTTATGTGATGTTTGTGCGTGATGTTTGTATGTGAATGTATGACCTCTCTTCCCTTGTGTATGTCTAACAAGACTTAACCCAATGTTGTGTTTGTTTAATAAAGTTCAAAGTTGAACTTCTAATAAGTGCTAACGGGGGGTGAGGAGTCCGGTCTGTTCCGGCACGCGTGTGAGTATGGGGGTCGTTGTCATAGCAGGTTCGATCCTCTCTGTATGTTATGGTTGTTTCCAATTTGGTTCCCAACCTTCCCTTTAGCTTAACCAAGGCTATTACTGACTCACGTCGGGCCACAGGGGCACTATTGTTATGTTTGTTTCGGTGTGCTTGGATCACTATATCCGAGACACCTTGTGTTAAGTTAACCGTCCATTAACGAGACGGTAACGAGTTATGTAACGAGCTTATCATGAGACTGGCAACATTCTCTAGGCTCACCAGTGTGTAAACAATGTTTGGGTGGGTTCCTAAGAGAACCATTCCTGTTATGTTATGTGTTTTGTTGTGAGGCAATATCTATTGCGGTGTTATGTGGTGCACGTGGAAACGTGCAAAGTGCTGTTAAGTGTTGTTGTGTAGTGTATGTTATGTGCTGTATAATATGGAGTGTGTGGATCATGGATATGATTCCCAGTTTGTGATAGGAGGCGTTTAAGGATAACCCGATTTAAGGGTATGTGTCGTCTATTAAGAAGGACTCCATTTGAGGAGGAACACTCTAGGGATGATGAATACCATGAGTGACTTATTAAGTAGGATGTATTATCCGATTGTTGAGCCCAGTGAGGCGAAATGTTAAGTGTCGTGTGTTTATTGTTACATGCATGATTTAAATATAATCAACCGCATGTTAAGACGACAATTAGTTGTGCGTGGGCCCGGTAGCATGTGGGCTGCGGGATTACCATACCAGCAAAGGTGCTGAGCCCCTTGGGGGCCACCCTTTCTCTTCTTTTCCTATTTCAGGTACAGAGAGCTGGAAGCCGTTCGAGAGTAGGACGGGGTAGTTGTGGTACATGGTATTCATTTAAGTGTGTATATACAGTAGGTGTAGTAAGACCGATATTGTTGTCGGCACCAGTTTATAAATACTCGGTATAGTTGATAAGGTGTATGTTATTGTTGTTGTTAACGGAAAGGGATAATAATGTATAGTTGCTCGGGAATTTAGCCCATCAGACCGGTACAATGTATATGGATTAGCCTTGTTAGCCACGTGGGTGGCTAACGGCGTGTAACACCAGGGAGTTAAGTAATGTGATGGGGTTTGTAATTCCGCTGCAGTTTATTGTAAGTATGTAAATGTTGGATGGGGTGTTACAAAAAGTGGTATCAGAGCGAAGTATCGCTCTGATGACTGAATTACCGAGCTTAGGAAGTACCGAGTTTGGATTTAAGTACTTTGGGTTAAGGGTTGAGTGATAGCGTGAGAGATACGCTAGTTAGGAACTACCAGTGGCTACTGGAAACCTACAATATCCTTCCACCCTCCACAATCCCTGTATATAACTTGGGGAAACAACGCCAGGGAGATGGAAGTCCTCTCTTACTCGGGGATACCCGATCTGGCTGTTATTAAATACCCTTAGGGTACGGAGAACCTGTCATACGGTAGATACCGAAAACTGGGAATCCCGGAGACGGTCTCCATCTGAATAATGTTAACCGCATTTCATAGCAATGAATGAAGGATCTTGTGTATTGGAGAATAGAATTTCCGGCAACCTGGGTCGACATGCAGAGCAGTCGAGAATAACCAGCTTGCAACGCACCGATCGTGCAACAGGCAAGAAGTGGATTAATGGAATCCGAGACAAGAGTCTACGGAACCACAGTTGATAAACAATACACCAACGGTATACCAACCGACAAAGGAACTACAACGTAGTGCCCAAACAAGAGACCAGTCTCAGTAACCACAACAAATGGGTGGAATGGGCTACAAAGTGAAAATAATGCTAAGTAAAAAGGGGACTCCAAGAATGGGAGACACCCCAGTTGATAATTATGATGGGAATACAGTGAGAAGTCACCTAGAGAAGTTATTATCAAGACAGTAACATCAGTGAGGGCCAACAAGGCCACTGATGAAAGTGCGGATAAAAACAATACCACAACCGGTATGTGTTGAACCGATAGCCAGTTAGCATGGCGCACTTGCCATAGCAAGTGCTGCTATAACAGGGCTATTCGGAAAATTTATAACCACTACAAAATACTTGTAAAAGTACAATAAAGTTAAATGAGATTGTCATAACAGTGGAAGGGCCCGTTAGCCTAACCTCTGTAATTGGAAGTACACCAGTCAGCAAGAAGCTAGACTTGGTTAAGGTAAGAAGATGTTGTGAAACCATGAAAATTTTTCTTTCAACCCAGATTTATTCAAACCCTTTTCTTTCAAAACCAGATTTTCTTTCAAACCAACACTTCTTTCCAACCTTCTTTTAAACCAAACAGTAAAACCAAGGACAGTTGACAAGGATACAACAATGGATAAACTTTCCCTCGATTAAGTTCGGGAAGCAGGGAATGAATATTGTCACGGGACAATATAAGGGAGTTGACAACAGAATACTTCACCTAGGCGTGTGACGGACACTACAAGTGTACCAACTGTGTTGTGGGACGACCGCACTCCGATAGGAGCATGTGGGCCTGACAGACCTACTTATGGGTTTAGTTGGGTAAGTAGCAATGTATCAGTAAGATACCCCATATATGTATACGAGTAGAGTCCGAAACACGGGAAGTAGTCGACTCCGTCTACGCAGCAGTATAAATCAAACGAGAGCTAAGGATTACAAGGAATAGTTGAAGTTAAGGAATTCAGTTAAGTTAGCAAGACTAAAAGGATTAGTGAACTCCTTTCAAGGAAATGTTTAAGAGTTAGGAAGTGCGATGGGCACAAACTGTTAGTAAAGACACCACATATCTTAAGGATCCTTAGGGATAAACATTATAGCTGGAATGGTGACCCAGCCTGTACATGGCAAGCAGATGCCTAATGTGGACACATTAATGTGCAATGAACGGATAAATTCCCAGAATGAGTACCTACACTACCAGGAAATGTTAATCTTCACAGAAGAAGATAATAACCAGTAAAGAACGCGAAAGGCGTAGCTAACGGAATGTACCAATAAGTGTGAGCCAAATGTAAAGGCATAACTTAACAACACCCAGGAGCAATCCTTGAAGGGTGTTCACATCAACAATTGTTGAATGAAATGCATGACAGAAGCACAAGGGTTGAAACTAACACACAGTTTAGACATAAGTTGTCAGGAGACGGACTGACAAACCTAAGGGCATCCCATGAAAGGAAACGTGATGCAACGACCTTGTAATATTGTACAGAGAAGTACATGTGTGTGGACAGCCTATAATGAGCCCAGCTCAAGGCAATAAGGCTTATAATCCAAAAGCAGGATATATCATATAAATTCGATTGATGGTAGAAGTTTAGGTTGTGTAAGCGAATAGAGTGGTAAACGAACCACTGCATTAAGAGTGGGGATACCTCTCGACATTGTGGCACCGCAGGAGCGGTAGTTATGTGAATCAAGTTCAAGAAATATGTTAAGGATTGACCATGTTGTTATTGAAAGAGAAATTAGCTTAGTAGTATGTGTATAAAGTGAAGCACCTGGCTGAATAACGCCGGCTTGTGACTCGAATGATCGATGCTCAAGGAGCATTCAGTGGTCATCCAATGAGGGATGAACCATAATATGAATAATGTAAATTTATGTGTGGAAGTTAATGTGACAGTAAATACTATGTGAGTTAGTGTTATACGATAAGTGAGAGCACGGTGCGCAGTAAGCGACCGTTGTATAAGTGTTGTTGAATGGTAATATGGTAGGTCGAACCAGTTACGAGATAAGAGTCTCAGTGAAGGACAGTGTGAATTCCATGGCGAGTCGCATAAGGGATTTACTGTCGAGAGTTTACGCCTCTGCACTCTGTATGACTGAGTGTTTTGGTATTGCACTTGCGCAGTAATGATCGAATGAGATAGCTAGGAATTGGAAACATGTTGATTGTGGACAAATAATGTTATAATGGCCGATGCATAGGAAATGCAAGGCCGCACCAATAAAAAGTACTTGTACAAAACCAAACGTGGAAATATGATTAACAGTAAGTGACTACAGTAGCACTAACTACCAAATATCGGTATGGAATATACCCCAAATATTGGAAATAGCAGAGAGAGCACTACACACTAGGTAGTAGCTCAATCTCAACCGACAGTAAGTCGGAAGGGAACAAGTCAATCATTGTGAAATACATAGCTGTATACACAGTAAATTATCATGGAAGTGGATGCAAAATTGTGAAACTCACACCGAATCCGCTCAGGGTAAATACCGTGCGTCGGTTGAGAAACCATTGTTACCAAGATGAAGGTGACAATTGGATGTACAATACAGTAAGAAAACAAAAGGGAGCAATTAAGCTCTACAGTTATTAGAGTTTCGCAGCAGAAACTAGTGAACCATGATTCAAATGTACAACGTGAATAACGAATATGAGTGGATAGCTAATTATTAACGCCTAGAAGCCTAACAGGCCAGAATCGAAACTAACTAAGAGTTTGAGCAACTCCGATGAGAATTCTTGGTTAGGAACTAAACCGACAATATGGTTAAGATCCTCTAATCAGAATCCATTGTGTAATACCGCGTGGAAGTTAAAAACTTCACGACGGCAGAACATTTAAGCCAATGTTTAGTGATTGATTACGTGGGCGTAATCCCTTTTAAGGGGGGTAGAGCGCAAAACCACTTGGTGTATATTACCGTACAAGTGTACGTAGTGTATGTGACTCATATTGTGCATAGCACAAAATTATTGTTTGTTTTGATGATTGGTGTGTGTGTTACGTAAACATACACATTCATTCATGGATTAATTGTGGTAATTGCGCACAGATGATGCGAATACCATTGTGATAAGTGTGTGTGTTTTGTTAACTGTTGTGTGTGATTGTACAAGTGTGGGGAGTAGATAAACTCCCGGGGGAACAAAAGCCCCGACAGTGTATAAATGTAAAACCAGGTGTAGTATTTTGGATAAATAGTGTATATAATATATATACTTTATAGTGATGCATGAAAGGGCATGATAACGACATAGAACCTAGTGAGAATAAGATTCCCTAGGCAACATGATTAAAAAGTGAATGGAGGTAACTGATAGACGGAGTTCTATCCTTTGGAGATGTTGTGATCATGACTAGAATGATTCAAAAGATAGAAAATTGGAAATGAGTGACTTACTTGATGCTTGAAAATGAAGTGGGAGGTGGAACTTGATTTGCATGTGATCAAGGGAAGCGAACACAAATTGGGGTGGAAGGATAGTTCAACACTGATGCTGATCACATCAGGGTTGGATGACTCTTGAAACTCCCTATAAGTGGTCACGAATAACCACGCTAATAAAAGAAGCAAAGAGCTAAGTTGGACTTGGAGTTGTGTGTGTTTTCAAAAGGATTTTAAATTGGTATTTATAAAACGTTGATGGATACTTTACGTAATTAAAGTTCTCTTACTTAACCTCACAAAGAAATTTTAAATTTAAGTGATTGTTTTAAACTCCCAAAGGCACGGGGACGGAAGGTGTCCATCGCGACCGGGTTCTGCGGGGATCACAGTGTATATCAAGAATATTTTTGGTTGCTATACATGCTCTGACATGTTGTGTGGTATGTGTAATGAATGTTGTTTGACTTGGATTTCCTAAAGTGTATACTACCAAGGCCTATGAGTCTAAATGTGTGGTGTTACATAGACCTATGTGTCTAAAGACTGTTATGTTACCAGGACCTATGTGTCCAAATGTTGTTATGTTACCCAAGACCAGTGAGTCAAAGGGGTTGTTATGTATGTGTAAGTGTTGTTAATATACCCGACCATAGAGTCCGAGGTTATCATTTGGATATGTTATGTTATGTGTGGATGTGAATGTGTTGCCCGGACCATCAAGTCCGAGGTTGTGATGTAAAGTGTTTGGTTAAGGAAGTTATTTCCAAGTGATTACTGTGTTCTAATCTAATGTTATGTGAAAAGTGTGAACTTCGAGGACGAAGTTCTTTTAAGGGGGGTAGATTGAAAATACCCCAAACCTTGATATGTGGTTTAAATATCAAATTATGGTATGTAAAGGCTAAAAAGTGCCTTAGTAACATCAGTGAACAATTTAAACCATAATAATGCAATAAAGCATTAAGACACAGTTTGAGCAAAAACATGCTCTAAGCTATGAGTGAACTTGGTTAGGACCCAAAGAGCCTACCAAGACTAGATAACATTAATTATGATTTAATAAGGCTAAATAAGTCCTTAAGAAACTTTGGTGGACAGTTAAACCAAATAAAACATAAGAAAATACCTTAAAGTCAATATGAGCAAAAATGTGCTCTAAGCTTGGGATGAATGTATAAGACCTAATGGTCATACCTATACCTTTTATATGTTAATGAACAATTAATCCATTACTAAAGAAAACCAAGCTTGAAAACAAGTTAAAACACAAAATGTGCTTTAAGGAGTCTTAAAGCACGTTTTTGAAAAATTGTCTTGTAAATGAGTTTGATGGCTAATGTCCATCATTATCTTTAATTAACATGTTACTATATAGTATCACATTTGGGTGGCCATATTAGTGGGAAATCAAAATTTCACTTCTATGTGCCTTAGTTTGTGATAGTAACTTTATAAGCTAGTTTGTAACATATAATGTTATAAGTAATTAAATTGGTCAACAAAGACTAGTATACCCTCCTAGCATAATGGTGGCCGGTTTTTGTAGTAGTGAGTCACCAAGTTGTAAAGAAATCAATAAGTAAAGTAAAACTTTAAGTAAAGTACTATTTGCTTTATAAGTTACAAATATCTTCTTAAAGCAAACTTATCATCATTTCTCTCATTCCTTTCTCCATTTCACCGGCTCCACTCTCTCCTCTCCTCTCTTCTTCTTGTTCTCTCTCGGTATATACAATACCACCATGGAAGTCCATCTTAAACCACATGTAAAATCTAGCTCACTTAACCAAATCAAAAACACACCACCATTCTTTTAGTTAAGCCAAGCTCTGCAATCTTGTCTTTTCAAAACTTCAAAACCTCCATTTCGGTGCAAGAGAAACCACCATGGGAGGAGCTTGAGCTCACTTTTCACATATTCATGCTCTCCTTTGCTTCAAGGTAAGGAAACTCAAAGAAAATCCATGTTTCCTCCATGTTTTCATGTTGTCCGAAATTCACACTCACAATGGTGTTTATCTTGCTTGTATTAGCTTCATTGAATCTTCCAAGGGCTAGGAGGAGTCCTCTCTTGATACTTGTTTCAAGTTCTCTTCCAATTCCAAGGTAAAACAATTACCCTAATGTGTTAAAACAATATGTGTAACTAGGGTTTACAATGAGGTGAAGCACAATGCTTGAATACTCATTCTATTGTTTGTATAATGTTTAATAGTTAAAAAGGGACCAAATGCCCTACCGGTTTACAAGGAACAAGAAAGAAATTTGTGAGGAAAAGAGGTAAACAAACTATCTCAATGTAGTTTAAATGCCTTAGGAAAATGAGCTTGATTTGCTTAATAAAATACCTAAGGAGCCAATGGTGAGTGACCTAGTAAAGTGTTCTCAAGGAGACTAGTAAAAGAACATATGTTTTGGTGTATGTATTTGCAGGTCAAAGGCATTATTTATGTGGGAAATTCAGTGTTTAAGGTTATGCAATTTAAGGGCCTAAGAGCCATGTTATTTAAGGGCCTAAGTGCCAAGCAATTTAAGTTATGCACTATATTGTGATGTAGTGCTTAATGTGTGAAGTTTGTGTATAAAAATGTGTTTGATGGATTTTAGGTGTTTTGAATGAAATAAGGTAAAAACCTAAGTGTTTGGATGTGAGTATATACAAGAGAAGCTATGGCCAAATTTGGGAAAATGTGTAAGAAGTTCTAAGTGTTTTAAGTGGTTTTGGTGAACTAGGAAGTGTTAAAGGTGAATGAATGTTTACTTGAGAAGAAAACATGTACTAAGGTGATTTAGAGTGATGCAAGGATTTAGGTGTTGTCTTTGAAGTTCTAGGATTCAATGTGTGTTTAGTGGATGTGTGTAAGTCTGAGGAGTTTGTTTTAGGTTAGGTAATGTTGATATTCAAGGAATAAGTGATGTTTGGCAAGATGTAAAAAGGAGATTTAGTTAGTAAGAAATGATGCTTAAGAGATGATGTTAAGATGAGGAGAAAGTGTTTTGGGATAGTAGTTTATAATAGGTGAGAAACACCACTTAGGAACCTAGTACAAATGTGAAAGTGTTAAGGAATTTTTACGAGGAAATAATAAAGGTTTAAGGAGTTAGAAGATGAGTTTTAGTGGATGTTGTATGTGGTATAAGGTTACCAAATGTTGTTAGGAACATTAAGAGGCCTTAGGAGAAGTTTGGTGAAGAATTGGTAAAGTTGGGTAGTTTAGAAGGCGACCGACCCAGGGGTCCGACCCAGTTTTGGGTCGGTCGAGCTCTGTTAGATGTTAGAATGTGTTCGGTAATGGTCCGACCAAAAGGGTGGGTCGGACATGGGTCGGTCGGTCAAGTTTCAAAGGAAGAAAATGTTCGCACATGGTCCGACCCAGTCGAGTGATTCGGACGTGGGGTCGACGGGCATGATTATAAGGAAGTAAAAGGGTTCTGTAATGGACCGACCCATCTGTGGTCGGTCGGTGGTCGGTCGGACCAAAAACATGGTTTAAGGTTATGAAATGATATGTGATGATGGGGATTGGTAGGTAATGATGTTATAAGGATGTTGAGGACATGTTAGGTGAGTGTTAGTGACAATAAAATGGGCTAAAAGTTGTATTAAAATGTGAGAGTAAAACAAGTTAAAAATGTTAAGTTATGTAACTAAGTTAACGGGGAAAAATTAAGCATTGACATTAAATAATCAAGCAAACCCCGATGTTAATGAAAACACATGTGATGTTAACAGTTGTTCGAGAATTGCTCGAGGTACATAAAAGGACGTGATTAAGTGGACTCCGGTGACAGGTATGGTTTTCTTGCAACCTGTGTCCTACCGGATTACACCGGCTTGTATGCCAATGTGTTTTTCTGTATGTTTGCCACGTTATGAGATAAATCATGAAACGAGTTTACAGTCGTTATTGTTATTGTATGTTTACGTGCCGATACCGGTAACCTCGAATGCGCTTGAAGGGCTAGTTAACCTCTATTAGGTAAACGTAGGAGAACGGTATCCGGTAACAACGTTTCCGACTTAAGGAACGTTCTAACCACGGCTATGCGTGAGTTGGTTATGTGATGTTTGTGCGTGATGTTTGTATGTGAATGTATGACTCTCTCTTCCCTTGTGTATGTCTAACAAGACTTAACCCAATGTTGTGTTTGTTTAATAAAGTTCAAAGTTGAACTTCTAATAAGTGCTAACGGGGGGAGTGAGGAGTCCGGTCTGTTCCGGCCACGCGTGTGAGTATGGGGGTCGTTGTCATAGCAGGTTCGATCCTCTCTGTATGTTATGGTTGTTTTCCAATTTGGTTCCCAACCTTCCCTTTAGCTTAACCAAGGCTATTACTGACTCACGTCGGGCCACAGGGGCATACTATTGTTATGTTTGTTTCGGTGTGCTTGGATCACTATATCCGAGACACCTTGTGTTAAGTTAACCGTCCATTTAACGAGACGGTAACGAGTTATGTAACGAGCTTATCATGAGACTGGCAACATTCTCTAGGCTCACCAGTGTGTAAACAATGTTTGGGAGGGTTCCTAAGAGAACCATTCCCGTTATGTTATGTGTTTTGTTGTGAGGCAATATCTATTGCGGTGTTATGTGGTGCACGTGGAAACGTGCAAAGTGCTGTTAAGTGTTGTTGTGTAGTGTATGTTATGTGCTGTATAATATGGAGTGTGTGGATCATGGATATGATTCCCAGTTTGTGATAGGAGGCGTTTAAGGATAACCCGATTTAAGGGTATGTGTCGTCTATTAAGGAAGTAGCTCCATTTGAGGAGGAACACTCTAGGGATGATGAATACCATGAGTGACTTATTAAGTAGGATGTATTATCCGATTGTTGAGCCCAGTGAGGCGAAATGTTAAGTGTCGTGTGTTTATTGTTACATGCATGATTTAAATATAATCAACCGCATGTTAAGACGACAATTAGTTGTGCGTGGCCCGGTAGCATGTGGGCTGCGGGATTACCATACCAGCAAAGGTGCTGAGCCCCTTGGGGGCCACCCTTTCTCTTCTTTTCCTATTTCAGGTACAGAGAGCTGGAAGCCGTTCGAGAGTAGGACGGGGTAGTTGTGGTACATGGGTATTCATTTAAGTGTGTATATACAGTAGGTGTAGTAAGACCGATATTGTTGTCGGCACCAGTTTATAAATACTCGGTATAGTTGATAAGGTGTATGTTATTGTTGTTGTTAACGGAAAGGGATAATAATGTATAGTTGCTCGGGAATTTAGCCCATCAGACCGGTACAATGTATATGGATTAGCCTTGTTAGCCACGTGGGTGGCTAACGGCGTGTAACACCAGGGAGTTAAGTAATGTGATGGGGTTTGTAATTCCGCTGCAGTTTATTGTAAGTATGTAAATGTTGGATGGGGTGTTACAGAGAGTTTCCCTGCAGCCTAAGTGAATCCCCCTTCCAATCTGTGCATAAGTCTGTCTGGGAATCTGGCTCGTGAGGAGTGCATCAACTCCACGAACAACAGGCCATTACAGTTTCAAACAGAAACTTAACAAGGTAAATTTCAACAAGTTCCTCCATGAGTTGTTCTATCAGTCTCCATGTCTTGTAACACTGAACTCATTTACTCCTTTTTTTTCCCTGTGTGTATGTGTATACCCTGCTTTTCCCTAAATGAAGGACCTGAAGACCCTTGAACAAGAGCCTACCAACCCCTCACGTGAAACACAATTAACAGGTGAAGCTCTTGAACAGTTTCTTTCTTTCTTCCTTTGGTTTCAGTCATGGCTGTCTCTGATTTGCCAAGTCTAACTCTTGGGTAGGTGTAATCAGTAAATGTTGAGCAACCAAGGTATTGGAAGCTTACATTGGGCCAAGGAATTTTCAGGAAGAACCAACCCCAACACAAAGTAAACAACTCAAGGGATTAAAACTGTCCAAAGGTTCTGTACAGATTTCCTTTTTAGAAAAAACTGAATCCCTTCTGCATAATAAAATTCAGTGGGGCTGTCCACATTGTTGTGAACCTGTTTTGAGTTTTAAGACTACGATAGACACTTAACTAAGTAGTAACCAACCTGAGAGTGAGGGGAAAACAGTCAACTATTGAAACATAACTAAGCAACAGAAGAAATTGCAAGAGTTGAATATCAGTTTTGGATTTTGGTGTTTTGTACAAATACATTTCAGTGGGGTAGTCTTTGGTTGCCTTGGGTTGTCTTAAAACTAACAAGGTATTAAAACTTATAGCTATGTAGACAGATGGTTGGGCAAGAAAACTAAAAAAAAAAATCAAACTGGTGAGCAAGACAGAAAAGAGCCTGTCAGGTTCATGGTTCCAATTTATTTTAGTTTCTGGGTATGGATTTTTCAGGAATGTTACCCATGTGGTTCTGACCTGTTATGAGTTTAAAAACCTTGAATAAACATTGACTAAGCGGGCAAGGGAATTTGGAAGGAGTTAGAGTCAGGATAGATTAAGAATAGGAAGGATACCATAGGAAAGAAATGTAACAGAATCAGAGGAAGATTAAGGTGTAACAGTTTCATATTCCCTTTTCTGCGTGCATCAGTCATGTTTAAAGAAATGTCCAGTAAAGCTATCAGTGTATTCTAGGTTGGTTTTAAATTTACTACCACATAACTAAGTGGCCAAACAACTTGGGGGAATTGGCTGTAAAAAGAAAAAAGAAAAACCATGAATCACAAAGGAAAGAAGTAGGAAAGTAGATAGCAGTTTCCAGGTTCCTGATTTTTTCGGTTCCTGCCTGATAAACTCATGAGTTCTGTATAACCTTATTACAGTTGGCTTGTGAGGACTGTGTTGGTTTAATAGTGGGATTGTGAGTCAGATTAATGAACAAAAGAAAAGGGATACAATAGGATATAGCAGCTTCATATCTTAGTTTTACAGTTTCATTTCAGTTCTGTATAATCGAACTATACAGTTGTTAAAGAGATTGTAGTGACTTACGAAGGAATCCAATACACTGTTAACCTACTGAACTAAGTGGATATGTACATTTGGAAGGTTGGAAGTCAATTTCCTTAATAAAGAAAAGAGACAGAGGAGAGTATAGCAATGTTACAGTTTCAGTTTTCAGATATTTGTTTTGTGGTAATCTGTGTCATTTTGGGTCTGGGGGTACTTAAAAGAACTATCACACCCTAAACTACTAGAGTTGGTAGTGAGAGAAAAATTGAAATGTCAATTCATGAATACAGAAAAGAGTGGTAGGTCAGTTTAGGCAACGGGGAGAGAACAAAATGAGAGCATGTACCAGTTTATAACTTCAGTTACAGTTGCAGGAAATTTTTTGTTTCTGTGTAGTATGTTACAGAGGATATAAGAGGGTGGCATTGAGTGGTTCAAGGGCTTTAAGCCTTGTTAAATAACTTAACTAAGTGTGTAAACACTTTGAAGAAAAAAAACTGTAAGCAAACTGAGAAACAAATAGAACAGAAAAAAACAGACAAGAGGGATCGGTTCTTTTTCTGTTCCTAGCATTTTCTTTTCCTGTCTCTGGTTAAGCCGGTTCCTGTGAGAATGGGACTGTAAAAAAAAAGAACACTATGAACTAAGTGGCTAGGCAGAGTGGGGGAGAGAGTGAAGGAGAAACCAAATCAAGGAATGAGGAGCAAAACAGAAAAGAAATAACTTATCAAACTTAATACATCAGTTTTTCCAATTGCTTATGTAATGAATGACTTTCTGTATAACCCTGTTACAGAGGGATATAAAGGGTGAAGAGAGTTAATAATGAACCCAAAATACTCCTAGGAGAGTGGGTTAGACTGATACATTCATTGGGAATTTTAGAAATCGACTTAATGACCAAACAAAAACAAAAAAAATTGCACCAGCATGATCTCAGGATTTCTGATATCATGTTCTTCTATATAATTGAGTTAAAGTGGGGGGTTAAGTTGTGATACAGTCTTAGGTTTTATAATCTATAATAAATAAGGTGGGATGGTGATTTTGAGATGTGAAAGAAATGGAATCTGACATGTATATATATTACCGGTAACTGGTGCAAGAGGTTGTCAAACCTTGGGTTATATTTTACTACAAGGTTCTGATGTTACAACACTAGATACTTACAAAATGTATAAGTTAGGAGGTTGTATTAGGATTAAGGAGAACTATGTAATAAGGAAACTCAAATACATCAAAAGTGTATACCATTTTCGGTACATACATAAGACTACCGAAACCATATGTTATAAGTCTAAAGACATATAAAACATCATACTATATAACATCATGGAACAAATGTAACACAAAATAATACTATGTGGTTGAGGTATAGTTTATTAAATTGGTTATGCTAAACACATACATATATATATAAACACATATCAAGAAATAAAGATATACACTATAGTTTACAACGACATAAAATACTAAGGGAAGTATGTGACTTTGGTATGATAAAATAAATCCCGAGTGAGGTACCACAAGTGTATAACGTAAGGTTTCATACTCTATTGTAAACCGAATATTAACTCACACGACAAGTAAGGGGGTTGTTAAAATAACAGAACTTTAACTAGTAACAATTGTAAAATCCGGGGGCATAGTACTGGGATTTCAAACGTTATTCGGAAATACCGGATTGTACTGTCATGTGGATTGACGCTTAGCGTTCCTTGTATTTTCTAGATCGCCCTTCCGACGTACGCGCTCGAAAGCTTTAGTGGTCTGCTCGGCGCGAACCTAGACACGGTGTACTGTATGTAAAGGAGTTTGATCCGAGATGTCATGAGGAATTCCTCGGGCTCGGATTTGTTTGATAACATGTGTGACTATGTGTGATGGATATGTGTTTACTGCATTAATTATTTATGCACGAACTAATACTATGTCGACTATAGATCGGCTTATATAAACTACTTATACGAGTTGTGTGACTGTGATTACCGTTGCTTGACCTAATACACTAAGTATTACAAGTATGTAGTTATAACCTAAGTAAAACACTTAGGAATCGGGACACGACATTGTCGGTCCCTAGAGCTTCAACTCAAACATAAATACTACCTAGAAACATTCTAGGCATGCGTAAGACCCATAGGGCAGCCAACAAATAAGTGATGTTCTCCATATTTAAAACTGTAACTAAATTACTAACCAACGAAGTTAACAGTGGAGGGTGAATGGAAGTGATGTGAACCTTAATCCAGACAGTCATTGGCTGCTGGTCGCGCGTAGAGATCTCTTGGGTTAACCTGTGTCGGGTTTTCCCTAGTTAATCCTGAACGAGCCTAGATAGATCGTCAGGCAGAGTGTGCTACCGTTGGCACCAGGCCCTTGGCCACCTAAATGGACGCCTTTACAAAGGCAAAGTGAATTAGTCCCGGAGTCTTCGGATGATCAGGGCAGTGAGCACCTTGTGTGTACGTGGGACTACTGTCCAAGTGAATATATTTCGGGTTGTCCTAACTGACTCCCGACAGTGCTAACCAAACCAAATGATATGTGAGGGCCCGGGGGGCCGAGCGTTGTAATACGTGATGATGTGAAACAAAAAAACATGTGATTTATCGATGCTTTTGTACTGTACGATGTGTTGTTGCTATGTGTATACCTGTGATGATTGCTACATGTTTAATTACGTTTTACAGTTTTCCGCTATACCCTGTAAACCAGTGATGCATGTAACGAACCTAATAAAAAGACGGTTAATACGACTTAATTGACCATTAGGGTCCAGACTCGGCATACTCAGCGTTTATCGCTGAGCCTTCATGGCTTTATGCAGGTTGTTGATCACGGACGAAGCCGGAGTGCGGGGCCGGGTAGTTAGGATGTTTTGGATTTTGGAATTACCGCGCATACCTTGTTATGTATTAAGTTTATGTTACTGATATCGGTTGTAAGCTTTGGAGTATAACTAGATGCTCACTGTAGCTGTGCTTGTGGGACTTAGATGGATGTGTAGGCGGTATCTCGTTGTCACCACGGGTTGTATTATTATGTTTTCATTTTGTTAAGTTGTTGTATTGCTACATCACTCGTATGGGCGAGGGATGGCAAGTAACACCCATGTGAGTGCTATTACTGTCATTTCTTCCGCTGTGAGACACATTTATTTTCTGTTCTCGTGAGTGATTATTACGTCTTTATTGAGAGGGGTGTTACAATATTTAAGTTCGGGGTATTTCACTAAACGTCAGTACGAGACTTCAAGTAACTCTCGTATAAATGGATGATGAACCAAGGGCCTTGAAAGCCGGATAATAAGAACAGTTAGAGAGAAAGCTACCCTCGTATCGATATTACCTGAACTTAATTATTGTATAGATTAAATGGATGAGTTATGTGTGGAATTGTGTGTATATATATTGAATGAATTATTGATATTGGTGATTGATTTTGGTGATTGGATTCGGTTATTGGATTCAGTTATTGAATTTGGTTATTGTTTTTGGTTATTGGATTTGGTCATTGGATTTAGTTGCTGGATTTTATTATACGAATTATCCTTGTGTGGATATAAATTATGTTGGATATGTTGTTGAAATATTTAAGTTATGCTTTTACCGCTTGCTATATAAAATGTAGCATGAAAATGGAACCGCATGTTAATTTTCGACCAAATAACTCATGATAGCATACTTAGCAGTTGTGCTGAGCCTTTTGTGGCCAACATATTACAAGTACCATTGAAGACGATGTCGGAGTGTGAGATTGGGTAGTGAGAGACATACTACTCTTATGTAATGTGTTTTTGAATTAAGTTCAGGTTGTAATTTTGGGAACATGTTAGTATAGTTTAGACTGCTCACAAGTTTTGTATAAGTATTGTATTATGGATTAAACTATCTCTCATTTGTCACAACGTTCTGTTATATAAGTATTGGATGCCTTGTCACTCACATGGGTGAGTAACGACGGTAACACCCGTGTTAGTTGGTTATGCAATTTATTTCCGCTGCATTGATCTGCTTAAGTTTAAATTGAGTTTGCTAAGTACATGGTTGATAATTGATTACGAAGTAGGGGTGTTACATGTAATGGCTATTTATCTGTTTTAACGCCAGTTTGAGTCCAAAAAAAAATTTATTGGCCCATATAAGCACCCTTTTGTCATACCAATATAACACAACATCCCTACTTAAGCTATGACCATGTTTACAACTACAATCAGAAAAGTTTCAAACAGTACATTGCAAATGTGAAGTTCCAGCCAAATTAAATGTCTCATGCAAGAACACATCAGCTAGACTACTAGAACTATTGGGTTTGTGGTTTCTTTTAATGTTGGGCACCAGTGATGTAGGATTTATACATCCCTCATTCGAAAAGACAATCTGGTTCCGAAAGCTTAAACTCAACTATCATATCATCTACTTCTAGGACAGGTTAACAATCATTCTCCGGGGAAAAATGGTTAACGACACAGGTTAATAGCACAACTAACGTTAGTAAAAAAACAATGGTATATGGTGAATTTTGAAATTTTTGTGGCATATGAACAACGAGTTTTAAAATTGGGGTACATCGTGAATTATGAAACTTTTTCGGGCGTATTGTGAATTTTCTCTTAAAAAAACAGTAATTGTATGTTAGGGGAAAAATGATCATTCTCTAGGGAAGGCTAACGACACGGTGAACTTTCGTCAGAAAATAGAGGTACATTGTGGATTCCAAATAAATATGGTAAATGAAGAACGAGTTTCAAAATCGAGGAACATCATGAGTTATGAAACGTTTTTATGGCATATTGTGAATTTTCTAACCAAATGTGCAGCACAACAAAAATAAAGGAAACTACTAGATTTAAAGCTTTCAGTGGTGCAACCAAATTAAAGAAAACCATTAGATTTGATTCTTTAAGTTTTTTTTATGAAACCTTGATGCATTTATATTAATCGTTCAGAACCAAGCCACACTTTGTACTAGACTTTTGATAGCGTAGTAGCTCCCCTTCAAGCCTTTGCTTGAATTACACATAAAGTAGCAGTGTACATTTCTCACTGCTTCCAATCAAAAGTCATATTGAAGCATCTACTTGCTAGAAAAGCTGGAAAGTCGGAAGACAAATTGAAATCTGGGATAGTCTATGAGAGTCTCCTGTATGTTGCATAGGATATCCTTCATTATCTTCATTGAGCTTTGGTTGTTGATGAGCACCAAGATATTTGGGAAGCTCGGTTAGCTGCTTGGGAGAGAGCGAAAAGGATAGTGTCCATCTCCGCAAGGTGGTATATTGCATCACTTCTAGTCTTCCTATTGGAAGCCAAAGCCAAGTCACCTGAGTGAAGCATAAAAGCTCCACTATAGACCATATTTGAACCCATCTTCCTACTATAGAACGAAGAGAAAATAAACTCGTTTTGCAATACATTTACATTAGAATCAGTTAAGAGCTTAGTTTTATTGTTCTTCATAGACACTTGATATGCATTAATGAAAGATAGATTCATATTAGTACATTCCAAAATGGGTAGCTCTAGATTACGCCTGGTACGGTTTCTAGCATCATAAATAGCCCACATCAGATTCAACACTTGAGCAACTATCTTTTACCAGGAGTGTGCTTTGAATGTAATCCAGTCTTTGGATTGCATCTTCCAATGTCATAGGCAGATCCAAGATATCTATAATCTTCTCCTAGCAGTCTTTCGACACCCAACATTTGAACATGTTGTGAATTTCTGTATCAATATCCCCACACAGAAAGCAAGCATCGCTTCCTCCTATTATTTTGAGATATTGTCTAAGCATGAGGTAATTTGATTCAAGAATTTCCAACTGAATAGGAGAACTCTCGGGGGGAGGAGGGGAGGGAGTTCTCTGTCCAGTTTACCTTTGATCATTGCTGAGGTTGTTCTCTTTGATGAGGTTTCTTCTCTGTTCAAACTGTCCATCAATTTAAAATAGCCCGATTTTACTGAGTACTTCCCTATACTAGTTCCTAGCTAGCTTCAATAATCCTAGTGTTTTTGTAGATGGGCGTTTTAAGAATATCTTCATGATATATGAGCAGAAATAAACTTTTCCACTCATTATCAGAGTTCATCAATTGGCTGACCACTTTTGAAATACCCATAACCTTTAAAACTTAATTAAATGATCTATTAATGATCTAAGATGATTAATAAACATCTAATTACTATTGGGGAACAATCTAAAAGATCTCAACAAGGCAAAACACGCCTTAAGATCGGTAAAGCCAAAAATGTGCTTTAAGACACCATAAAGGTTGTATGACCCCAAATAGGATCCAAAGTGGATTCCTAAGTATTATAATGAAGCAAGGAACACAATAAAACCATTCTCAAGGAGAACTAAGCTCAGGAACACCTTGTGACACAAAAATGTGCGCTAAAACACCTTAAAGCACGTTTTTTTGTGAGATTGCCTTTTAAATTGATTTTTAATGGGCTTAAAGATTATAATTACCCTTCAATATGATATTTTATCATATTATATCATATTAGGAATTTAATTCCAGAAATTTATGAATTTTTTCAAATTTAATATTAAAATATTAATAAAACTCTAAAGTGGGGCCCGCATGAGTCAAAATTGACCAAGTATGATCAATGGTCAAATAATGACCCATTTGACCTCAAGGAAATCGGCTGGCAATAAGAGAGGAGACAGCTTACAATCATTATGGGACAAATTGCTACCTAATATTCAATTTGCAATAGTAAAACCTACTTTTTCAATTATTCAAGCCTTTCCACTCTCTTCTCTTGCTCTTGTCCGATTCCCTTCTGCCCAGCCGAGTTCCTCTCCTTCCTTGAAGCTCTCAAGTCTGGTTCTTGAGCATGGAAGGCAAATCTAGCTCCTAAGCTCTTAAGGTAAGTGTTTTAAGGTCATTTTTAGCCCTTTTTCTTAATCTCTTCACTACCTACACCTAGATTTCGTGGCTCATCAATTCCTATGGCTTATTCTCAGTGTTATAAGGTTAGAACAAGAGCTAAACTCGGTTGAGACAAGTAGAGGGACCAAGGTTGCTCAAAATTGCATTTTAAGGTAAAAACATACCTTAAGCCTCTCTACTCTACATCCGGTTTTCTTCCTTCAATTTTTATGAGTTTATACACTCATAATCTTCATATTTACATGTTCGTTCAGTTGGTTAGCCATTTGGAGCAAGGGTGACCAAGATCCAAAGGAAATACCCTCTTTTAAGGCATTTTTCCAAGGTAAAACTTAATAACAAGGTAGCTTTTTGTGATCTAACTATTTCCTATGTCAATATGGTGGATCTAACACCTTGTGGTGTGTTTGGTTCAGGTCGAAATCACCTAGAACTTCCCTTGCATTTTTAAGGTGATTTTTGCCTCAAATCTTACATTAATTATTCCTTATGGTTAAGCTCAAGCTTGGAGTGTAACCATATCTTGTTTTTGTGTATTAAACATGTCTAAATCATGTGGTGAACTTTCCTACAAGAGGCCAAGTGCATACAAGGAATAACCAAGGTATAAACACCTTAAACTTATGATTTTTATCATTTTTAAGCATATATATATGGCCGAGAGTGAAATTACATATATAGGTCATATTGACCTAAAAATGGAAAAAAAATGGCTAAGATAAATTAAGCTAGTCATTTAAGAGATTTAATTAACATAATGGTCAAATTATGACACAATGTGGAAAAATAATTAAACCAAAGTGAGGCCGAGAATATATGCTATATTTTGAGACATTTATTGTGTAATTTATTTTGCAAATTCAAGGTTGTAATAAGGCCATGTCATTAGGCCATTTTAATTTAAGTTTATAAGCTTATTTAGTTTTATTTATGCTTATAATAAAAATTGGGGCCAATTCGTAATTACTAGGAAATTAGAAAGCCGTGGGCTTAATTTAGAGCAATTTAGGGTTTTTAAATGAATTTAATAAAAATTATAACATTTTATAAAGTTTTGGGTCAAAATTGTAAAAATAGAAAAGTATAGGTTATTATTAGTGATTACCGAAAAATTGGTTCCCATTTGGTATTAGAAGTCAAAGTTGACTATATAGGAGACTTTGACCAAGTTTGGAAAATTTAAGAAATTAAAATACTACCTTATATTAAGATAAGTATTAATTTGTAAAAGATTTAAAAGAGATGGGGCTATAATGTAATTTCCGAAAACTTGGGGTACTAAATGGAGTTTAGTACAAACCTTAGGTTATTAGGAATTTTTAGAAATTATTTGGTTAAATTTGGAGTTTATATGAGTTATAAGTATAATATAAGATACTTTATAACATTGTTACAAATGGGTAACAAAGGGGTGAAAACCGAGATTTAAAGGAGTATAAGGTTAGGAATAATATTTATAACCTTTTGGTATAGTTTGGTAATTTTTGAAATGATGTATAAGGTTTTAGAAAGATATATGTATAATATATGGTTTAAGGGAATTAGAAAACTATGTATTATAAATTGGGATGGAATTGTGATTTATAGAATTTTAGTGGTGTATAATGGAAACCGAAAATATAAGGGGCTATTTGGTATTTTATAAACAAAATATAACTATAGGTTATAATTGTTTTAAATGACTTAAATGTCATAAGATAGGTTATATAACATTATGTAAATGTGTGGTGGATTTTGTAAATACTTAAGAAAGATAGGTGCTGTTCGGAAATATTAATATTTTTGGATGAAATTTATAATATGGTTTTCAATGTTATAAGAGTTATAACATTTATAATATAAGAAGTATTCATTAAAAAGAATGGATATATATTATAAGACTTACCATGTAATGAATAGTTCCATAATACATGTATATAAATAAATATATGTTATGGTGACATGGTTTAATAACTATAAATTAACATAATTAAAATGATAATAGATGAAGAGGAAGGAATTATAAACATTGGATATGGGATTCTAATGTTAAGAAGTTTACATGGGATAATAAGGATTTATATGATTCAAAAGTATTGTTTGCGTATGAATTATACCACATTGGAAAAAAAAAGACAAACCTTAGAAGAATAAATACTAAGGTGAGATGTATAGTGCATGACAAAGAATCGTACATGCAATAAAGAAACAAACTATACGATATACGAATATACATCAAGTTACATGCGATAACAAAGTTCAACAATAAGTATATTAATATACAAGGCAAGACTACGCATGTAATAAAACGTTACCAATCTTGAGTTAAGCTGAAAACCCGACAAACATTGACAGTTTATAACGGGGGATTAACCGGGAGGTATTAGTGACGGTACGTGAAATACCCCAAACCTTGATATGTGGTTTAAATATTAAACTATGGTATGTAAAGGCTAAAAAGTGCCTTAGAAACATCGGTGAACAATTTAAGCCATAGTAAAATGCAATAAAGCACTAAGATACAGTTTGAGCAAAAACATGCTCTAAGCTTGGAGTGAACTTGGTTAGGACCCAAAGAGCCTACCAAGACTTAATATATTCAATTATGATTTAATAAGGCTAATTAAGTCCTTAGGAAACTTTGGTAGACAGTTAAACCAAACAAAACACAAGAAAATACCTTAAAGTCAATAAGAGCAAAAATGTGCTCTAAGCTTGGGATAAATTTGTATAAGACCTAATGGTCATAACTATACCTTATAAATATGTTAATGAACATATTAAATCAATTACCAAAGAAAACCAAGCTTGAAAACAAGTTAAAACACAAAATGTGCTTTAAGGAGTCTTAAAGCACATTTCTGAAAAATTGTCTTGTAAATGAGTTTTGAGTGGCTAAATGTCCATCATTACTCTTTAATCAACATGTGTACTACTTAGTATCACATTAGGAAGTCTAGATCAATGGGAAATCAAAATTTCACAAATATGTGTCTTAATATGTGAATAGTGCTCAAATAGTGCTAGTTTTGACTTAAGTCAACTTTGATTAGTTAAATGGTCAACAAAGACCATAAATATCTTTTAGAATGAAGGGGGCACGGTTTTTAGAGTGTGAGTCACCATACCAAGCCAGCCAACTAAAGAAAAGAAAAAGAAATAAAGTAAAGTTACTATTTACCTTTATAAGTCAAAATATCTTAACAAAGCATACCTCTCACCTCCTTTCTTCATTTCCTCTTGTTCCCACCGTGTTCTTCCTCCATTATCCCAACCAATCTCGTTCTTGCTACAGCACATCTCTTCTCCAACTTCAATTGCTCACCAAATGTTCAATATTGCTCCAAATCAAAAACTAAGCACATTTGTCTTAGTTGAGTCAAGGCCTTTCATCCTCTCTTTTCAAAATTTCAAAAGCTCATGTTTGATGCCATGAAGAAACTCCATTGAAGGGGGAAAGTTCTGTTTGAAGAGCTCTTTTGCTTCTTCTCTCATTCAAGGTAAGGAAAATCAAAGAAAATCCAGGTTTCCTTCATTTTTGTGTATAGCCGAAAATTCACCCCTGTTGGGACATCGGAGTGTTGCAGAGATAGCCTTTCACCAAGACAGAGTCGATCATCATTTGTCAGACACAAAGAGCAAGCTTCTGCGATGGAGTCGCGCAACAAGAAAACTCCATGGACTCTACCATGCTGTTGCGAAAAATCAGGAGTAACTCGGAACACCTTAAGCGCCTCAACGGTCACGAAGCTCTTCCTCAACACCGAAGATCGCGGCCCAAGTAAGAAGACCAAGTAAGAGCCGTTGGAAGTTGCCCACTAAGTTAGTTCCGGTATTTTCGGAACTAACTCCTTCGACCCGTTGCTGAACTTCGAGTATAAATAAGACATGTAATAGACAGTTTTGTGTGTGCTTGATCGAGGATTTTTCAGAGCTTAGAGAGAGAAAGAGAATCGCATTGTTAGTCGAAAAGGAGAGAGAATACGTACCTAGTAGTTAGCACCTAAAGATAGACTCTTCCTAGGAAGTTCCTAGTTTCATTACGCTTACCATTGTTCTGATTAGAGAGTGTGTTGGGTAAGTGAGTGAAAACCGCTAAGTAGATCCTTTCTACTTAGTGGGCATTTGTAAGTTATTTTGTTTGACCAGGAAATGAAATAGCTTATTTGTGTACCTTGCTGAGTTCCATAGAGTCCTTCTCTTTTCCATTGTTTTGCTATAATTACCGCAAAAGTCTTCCGCTCCCTTAGTTAGTTAATCGATAGAGTGCTTCTACATCACAGAGTGTTTCCTACTTACGAAGGTTGTTTGAGTCAAACCAATCCTTAGACTCACACCTTTGATTGGTTTGAGTTAGCCACCCGATCCTACACGTGGTATCAGAGCCTTGCTTAGGCTAACGGTCAATCAACGAAGCAATGGCAGACCTCTTCGCCAATCAAAACAACAAAATGCACTTCGAGCATCCCAGACTCACCTCCACCAACTACGACCACTGGAAAAATGAGATCGAGCAACACATTGAGTCTGTCAACTCCGAGCTTTGGGAAATAGTCACTGGAGGAGATCTTGCAGTCAATCCAGACCGATCCACATGGACTGCTGCAGATCGCAAGAGGTACGAGCTGAATCGTCAAGCATCACGCGCAATATACACTTGCCTGTCCATCCCAGAACAAAGGAGAGTCAACCACTGTAAGTCTGCTAATGAGATCTGGACACTCCTTCAAGCAACTCACGAAGGAGTCACTGAGCTAAAGAAATGCAAAGCTCAAGAACTTCGAATGGACTATGAAAACTTCCTACAGAAACCCGGTGAGTCTCTAGAAGAAGTGCTTGATCGTTTCTATTTACTAACCACTACTATGCAGGAAGTCAGCATCTTGCCAGATAGAGAGAGTGTCTTGCACAAGTTGCTGGACAGTCTGAGAGAAGAGTCAGGCAGAGAGAGAAACGGTAATCTCTACCAAAGCATGCAAGGATTTATCCAAATGGAGCTGTCAAGACCTAGGTTCCTATCTACAATCTGTAGATAAATACAAGAAGAATGTTCGAAAGAAGTGTGGTATTACTTCTTCTCCCTCTTCTAGTAAGTCTACTACTTTGAATGACCAAGCCTTGCAGGTTAATTCAACTCAGTTCACTCAAGAAGGAGCCTATGTCGCTGATACTCAAATCAGACAAGCTAGGGCAGAGCTGGTAGATATTATTGTTGAAGAAAGTGAGGCTGAGACTATGGAAGACTTCGTCTTCATAGTCAAGAACTTCCGAAAATTCATGCGTAACCAACCAAATCGTCAGAGTCGGTCGTTCTCAAACCCCTCCAAACAATCCTTCAGTTCCGTAACTTGCTTTAACTGCAACAAACCCGGTCACTTCAAGAAGGAATGTCCCTTACTCAAGAATCAGTATGGAAAACCTCAAGGGAGATCGCTGATGGCGGCTGTTGGCTGGGGTGATTCAGACTCCGATGATCCAGACACAGAGTCCAGCGGCCTAGTATGTCTCATGGCACATGATACGACGGAGTCCATGATCCCTGATAATGAGGTAACTCGTTCTCATCTTGAAACAGACCTTTACCGTATTTCTCCCATGGGATTTATGACTTTAATTGCTAAAATTGTCTCCGAGAACAACTCTCTCAAAGCAAGTCTTACCAGCAAGATAAACGAGCTATCTGAGGAACTCGAAATCTCAAAAGGTCTTATGTATGCCCTAAGGATGAAGCTGAGGAACACAAAACCATCTCTTGTTCTCTCAGGTTAGATCTGCAAGATTCAAGGCGTCATGTTGATTCCCTTCAAAAGGAACTTCATGATACCTTAGAACAAACTCAGTTTGAACAGGGTGACCAGAAAGAGTCTCTCACCCTGATCGACCTCAAACAAGACCTCACCATCTTTACTGATAAGTGTTGTTCTCTTCAAAATGATCTTAATGCTTCTGAATCCAAAAACATATCCTTGAACACCACTATCAAAAATCTCACTCAAAAATTGAAAGAAAAGGAACACGCCCTTTCCCTTAAGCCAGTCAAGTTTATCAAACAAGTCACCGCTCCGAACTACCTGAGTGGGCCAATTCCAAAATCAAAGAAATTAGCCAAGATCGAGATACTCTTCGCTCTAAAGTAGAACAACTCTCTCAGCAGATTGTGAATCTACAATCCGGAGTTCGATCCACTCAATCCACACCCAAGTGGCACAAAGGAAAGTTCGACATCCCAAAAATATGTCCAAATCCGACAACAGAGTCAAACGATATCAAGAAAAAGAAAAATTCGACTCCTGGTGGAAAGGACAACAGAAATACGTCAATCTTCCACCAACCAAGATTTGTGGCTACTGCGGGAGTCTTGGACATCATGACAGTACATGTGATAAACTGAATAGAGATCTCTCTTTTAATGTCAAACGTGTTAAACTGATACTTGAAGCACGAGAAAAATTGAACAGTCTGGCTCGAAAAGGGAACCCAAGTATATCTGGGTTCCCAAAACTAACAAATGATATGTTCTTTTGTAGGTGAAGGCGAATGGAGACAGCTGGTACTTGGATAGTGGATGCTCTCGTCACATGACTGGAGATCCAAATCAATTCAATTCACTTTCATCCTACCAAGGAGGTAAGGTTACTTTTGGAAACAACAACCAGGGTGAAATCGTGGGAGTTGGATCCGTAGGTAACCCCTCAAGATTTAAAATTGATGGAGTCCATCTGGTCACTGGACTCCAGCATAGTTTATTAAGCATTCTCAAATTTGTGATAGATTCAATTTGGTACTTTTCTCCTCTTCGGATTGTAAGGTTTATGATGAGCGTACAGGTTCACTAAAAGCTGTGGGACGTAGAGAAGGCAATCTCTACAAAATGTGCTTAAACTCCATTAAGCCAGACGACCAAGTCTGTCTCAATGTGCATTCCAAAAACTCTGCTGTGGCACTCCAGACTTGGCCACGCAAATCATAGGCTGTTGAACAAACTCAAAAGCAAGGACTTGGTGATTGGTTTACCAGACACCACCTTTGACACAGACTCTGTCTGTGAAGCATGTGTTAAAGGTAAACACACCCGGTCCTCATTCAAAAGTAAGCCTACTCTCTCTACTAACTCTCCACTGGAACTACTACACATGGATCTTGTTGGCCCCATGCGCACAAAGCAGAAGCGGTAAGAGGTACATTCTGGTCATAGTCGATGACTATTCCAGGTGGACCTGGGTCATTTTCTTATTTACCAAAGATGAAACTTTTACGGAGTTTGTCAAACTCCATAAAATGCTCGTCAACAAATTTTCATTCACTCTAAAAACCCTGAGAACGGACCAGGGTACTGAATTTTGCAACAAGTCGTTTGATGAGTTTTGCAGGGACAATGGAGTGGATCACCAAATCTCATCTGCACGCACTCCAGAACAAAACGGAGTGGTTGAACGCAAAAATAGAACCTTGGTAGAAATGGCTCGCACCATGCTCATCGACAGTCAACTCACTCCATCTTATTGGGCAGAAGCCGTTAACACAGCTTGCTATGTGTTAAATCGTGCGATGATCATCCATTCCTTCACAAGACACCCTATGAACTACTCCGTCAACGTAAACCAAGTCTTCTCCATCTCAGGCGTTTCGGATGTAAGTGTTTTATTCACAACAATGGTAAGGACAACTTGGGTAAGTTCTCTCCTAAAAGTGATGAAGGTATTTTTCTTGGCTATTCTTCTAAAAGCAAAGCTTATCGTGTTATCAATCTTAGAACTCAATGTTTAGAAGAAAGCCCACATGTCAAGTTCGATGAGTCCCACAATGTTGGCTCATCTTCTGATCATCTTGACTTTGCCCCCGATGATTTTCTCACCGATCCACACTTCATCACTGTCCCAATAGGAAGACTCCCTGAGTCCCACTCCATCACTCCTCATGGTTCCCCTGCAAACAAAAACAATTCATCAGAATCTACAGACTCAGACAATCACCCGGAGACACCCTTACACAAAACTGAATTTTGACTCCTCTGAAAAGAAACACCCCCTCCTGCTTCACGTCGCCAGTTCCAGCAAAGATCTGCTCACCCTCCTGAAAACATCATTACAGACCCAAACACCGGTGTCCAAACACGCCTACAAGCCATGCAAAATCTCTGTGCCTTTGGTGCGTTTCTGTCTAGTACTGAACCTAGAAATGTCAAAGAAGCACTCCTTGATAGTGATTGGGTTACTGCTATGCAGGAGGAACTCAATTCCCTCCAGCGCCATGCTGTCTGGGAGTTAGTTCCTCGCCCCACGCATCAACAAGCCATTGGTACTCGTTGGGTCTTTCGTAATAAACTTGATACTGCAGGCCAAGTTTTCAGGAATAAAGCTCGATTAGTTGTTCAGGGCTACAATCAAGAAGAAGGGATCGATTATGATGAAACCTTCGCTCCAGTAGCTCGTCTTGAAGCAATTCGCATGTTCATTGCGTTGCTGCTTACAAAGGTTTCCAATTATATCAAATGGATGTTAAGACAGCCTTCCTTCACGGCTACATTGATAGAGAAGTCTACGTCGAACAACCACCAGGATTCACAGACTCCGTCCATCCCGACTACGTCTACAAATTATGTAAGGCCCTTTACGGACTGAAACAGGCTCCACGTGCCTGGTATGAAAGACTGTCTACATATCTATTGCAAAACGGTTTCTCTCGAGGTAACGTAGATAAAACGCTCTTCATTCTACATTCATCACATGACTTACTTCTAGTACAGATCTATGTTGATGATATTATTTACGGTTCTACAAGTAACACCCTCTGTGACCATTTTGCTAACCTTATGAAGCAAGAGTTTTCCATGAATGAGTTAGGTGAGCTCAAGTTCTTTCTAGGATTACAAATTCAACAGGAAAAGGACGGGATCAAGATCCATCAACAAAAATATATCAAGGAACTCCTTGATAAGTACAATCTAAAGAATGCAAAGAGTATGTCCACACCAAGCTGTACATCTGCCAAACTGCATCCTGATGATGACGGAGTCGGCGTCAATGCCACAGAATATAGAGGCATGATAGGGTCCCTCTTGTACCTGACTGCCAGTCGCCCAGACATTCTTCACGCAGTCTGTCTTTGTGCTCGCTTCCAAGCAGCACCAAAACAGTCTCACCTCAAAGCAGTCAAGCGTATCTTCCGCTATCTCAAAGGTACAAGTACACTCTATCTATGGTATCCACGATCTCCTACTTTTACTTTATCTGGATATAGTGACTCTGATTGGGCTGGTTCTCTCCAAGATCGAAAGAGTACTTCAGGTAATGCACAGTTCTTGGGTCTTTGCCTTGTTTCATGGTCCTCCAAAAAACAAAACTCTGTAGCACTCTCTACAGCAGAGGCAGAGTATGTTTCTGCTGCAGTGTTGCTCCCAACTCCTTTGGATGAAACAACAACTCCAAGACTATCATGTCACCCAAGAACAGATCCCCATCTTTTGTGACAACAAAAGCACAATCAAAATATCAGAAAACCCAGTCCAACACTCAAGAACCAAACACATCGAAATTCGCTTTCACTTCTTGAAAGACTGTGTCGAGAAAAAGCTTATCCAACTTGACTTTGTGCCCACAGAAGATCAACTTGCAGATATTTTTACTAAACCCTTGTCTACAGCAAGATTCGAAGCACTGCGATCGGCAATCGGATTGACTCCGTCTACCTAGACGGTCGCATCTCCTTGCCCCTACCGCAATCTTCAGCAGGTACGCCCTCATGTCTCATAGAGTCTGTCTTTGTTTGCACTTGCATCAGTAGAATGTGTTTTCTTACTTAGCACGCCTAGTACTCTAGCGCTACTATCCACGTCATCCATCCGCACCAGAACCCGCCTAAATCGTCGCCCTTCATCTCGCCTTATCCTGACGTCGCCACATTAATCGCACCTGACACACGCCATCTCTGCACATTTCAGCCTTTATATCTATCACCCGTCCACTCCATCTCTCTCACTTCACACTCCCTTACACCCAAGTTCCTTCAACTTCCAAATGGCCGGCATCAACTTCTCTGGAATTAACATCCCAGCCGAAATTTTCGCCGATCCCATTCGCCTTCAGGCGTATCTCCAGGCCATGGCAAACCCTAATCCACCTACACTCACCACTACCACCACCACATCGCCCACTAAAACCACCGCTACTTCTTCGCCCACACACTCCTCCACACCACCACCTGACACCCGCGACCCATCCACCCATCAAACACCGCCGTCTGCTGCAAGAACAGAGATTCTTGACACAGACATTGAAGAAGTTACTCCACTCCAAACCCTACCACCATCCCCAACCCCACAAGCTGACAATCCTCCCGCCGAAAATCAGCCAACTGATCAGCCACAAGCCCATGCCAGCAAATCACCGACCAAATCTCCTACTCCAACCCCACCAGCATCCCCCGCTAAATCCGCAACACCACCACAACAACCTCCACCCAAAACCCGCAAGAGAAAAGGCCAAACCTCAACCCGACCCACAGCAAAAGAATCCTCCGTTCCTCTGTCAAGGCCCAACATGTCCTCCGGTTCCGGTGAATCGTCTCCCGTCCAAGAACTGCCCACCGCCAGTCATGATGCTTCTACGGGTGCCACCTCCGCCAGAGATCAAAAACCTCCAAAACCCCACCGACGGAGTGTGAAGGTCGACCCCTTCACTCAGAGGTACATGCTCGGGGACCCTGCCTCCGACCGTAATATAGTCAGGGGTAAGTTCCTCGACTTTTCTTGGGCTCTGTCTTCCAACTTAGGGGAGTTAGTCACTATGCTCGAAATTCAGGGGTGGAAACACCTCTTTGTGAAATAACTGAGTGGTATCCCACAGAGTCTGTCGACTTCTTCCAAAACCTTGTTATCCGTAACGGTGCTGCTCAGTCTGTTGTCAATTCCACCCCAATATTTTTTGATCTTGCAAAGCTGTCTGAAATTCTTGGCGTTCCTGTCACTGGCCTGTCTTTTTATGAAAAAGGAATCCTTCCTGAGATCCCCGGGGTACCACATAACAAAATCTACCGCTTTTTCTCCTCCAAGAAAAAGATTGGCTCCCCCATACCCCGTGGCGATCTCTCCATCCTACACCAACTCCTCCACATTTTGGTCATCAAAAATATTGTCCCATGAAAGGAAGGAAACCTTATGGTCAACTGCTTGGACTTAACCATTATGTACTGCATCATAAATCGTCTGTAATACTCCGTATTTTCGTTTTTCAGGTTTCGTTACATAACATTCTGGTTTGTGATATTAATTATGTTATGTGGTGCCTTGTTTAGTAATTGGGACGTCGGAGGCAATTAATTATTAAAGGATGAGGGCAAGGAGGTCTTTCCCCTCTCTTTATTTGGTAAGGCTTAATTAAGGAAGTTAAGTCTCTTATTTTTTTGCATTCCAATTCACGATCTATTTTGAGGAGCGCTCTCTCTCTCGACAGTTTCTGCGTCCTTCCTCTCTTCTCCTCTGTGTATGCTTGGTGAATTCTGGTGTGGATTGTTGCTCTTCTTCCAGATTTCTGCGTCGTTTCTCTACTGCTGCAGTTCGGGTTTCGTTTTCTGCGAATTCAGGTTGGTCGGGTGAGCTTTGGTTTAGTTATCTCAGTTTTTGGGAAGAACTGTGTTCTGATTGTTGGTGCTCGTTCTTTGCGAATTCAGTGGTTTTTTGCTGTTTGGGGATCGCTGCGTTGTCGGGATCGTTCGCTGCTGCAGACCGGTGTAATATCCTCTGCGAATTGATGTAAGTGGGGGATGGAATCGGGGTAGTTTGCTCACCCTCGGGGATGGACTTTGATTTCGTTTTCTGATTTGTGAATGGTGTTGCTTTGTGTGTTTCTTCTTGATTTTGCGTTGTTCATCGTTTGGCTAAGCCCCCGAGGGTACTGATTTACCGTTCTATGAGTTTCGTGTGAGTTATGGTGATTTTTGGCTGATTTCTGCTCGTCTGATCGCTCTGGATTTCGTCAGTTTTGCGCTGTCCGAACGTCTGTCTGAACTTGTAAGTTCGGACAGTGCATCGGGCGCGTTTGTTTTTGAAGGTTTTGAAGTGTCCGAACATCGGTCCGAACTTCAAAGTTCGGACCTGACGTGAGGATGAATTTTTCGTAAAGCTTCGACGTGTGTCCGAACTTGCAAGGTCGGACGCAAGTTCGGACACTAAGATGGTTCTGGCTTCTAACTCTCGACTTACGTCCGAACTTTGACGTTCGGACGTAAGTTCGGACATTTGTGTCTCCGCGACTTCTGACTCTCGGCCTCTGTCCGAACTTGCAAGGTCGGACGCAAGTTCGGACATGCCACTGTTTTGGGCATAACTTCTCCGTTTTAGCTCCGTTTTGAGTTCCGTTTGCGGGGTTGGATTCCCCTATCTGTGTACAAGCTTCCTATGCTGTTTATATGCATTTTTATGCGCTTAAGATCTGTTTTGTGAGCTTTTGGTTTTGGGACCTAGTTACTTTGCTTCTGAGCCTTGGACAGTCGGGTCGGGCTGTCCCGTAGCATGCTGCGCAGGAATTCCTTCTGTTTATACTCCTTAGGGTCTCCCTTAGGACGTTATTTGACCGACGGGTCTGTTAGCTGTCTCTACGGCTTCTGTTGTGGGATCCTCGGATCCATAGGACCTTATGTGTGCTTCTGTTGTGTTAGCTTGTTTCTAGTGTCCCCATTCTTCGTTTCTGATCTAAAGGTCCGATGTGTTTTGAAGTGATATTCCGTTCTGCTATGCCTCTGTTTTGTGGTTTCTTTCGGTCTATTTATATTGACTCCGCTATATCTCTGTTTATAAGTATTCTTGGCTTGTTTTGAGTGGGCTTCCTTGAGGAAGTCTTCTTGTTTGCTGGGCTGTTTAGCTCACCCCTTTACTTTGTTGCAGATTGAGCTCGTGGGATCTTTCTCTCCTCGTCCCCTTCTGGTGCTTGTTTTTTTATGTGCCTTTAGACTTTGTTGCTGGCGCCTTTGGACGCTTTAGTACTTGTGTAGCCTTCGGGCCTCTTCTTTGTATTGACTTGTAAGCTTTTGGATCTTGTAAACTCTTTGGTATTTATACAAGTTTCTTTTTCAGTTTTGGGATTCGTTTGCTTAGAGCCTTGCGACGTTAGGTAGTAGACTCGCGGCGTGTAACGGCCCTAACTCTAGGCCGGGTTTGGGGTCGTTACATTTAGTGGTATCAGAGCCAGGTTGCTCGTTCTTTGGTGTCTGTGGGGTTTTGACTGCATGTGTGGGTGTCTGAAAGGTCTGCTGTTTGCTGCTTGTTGGTTTTGATAAGTTTTGATGTTGTATCCTCCTCAGATGCCCCCCGACGTTCAGGACGTGGTGCAGCTGCAGGCGATGCTCCCCAGGGGACATTGCAGAGATTGTGCAGCAGGTGGTGACCCAGGTGCTGCAGAATGTAGGGGCACTGCTGGTCAGGCGGCAGAGCGGTAACGAGGGGGCAAAGGTGAAGGCGCTTCAGGAGTTTCTGAAGCTGAAGCCACCTTCTTTGATGCTAGTGGCGACCCACAGGAGGCGAGCCACTGGATCACTGCCATTGAGGACCTTCTGCGGGTCATGGGATGTGAGGAGGATCAGAAAGTCGGATTTGCTACCTTCATGTTTCAGTCGGAGGCGAAGGAGTGGTGGAAGTCGGTCGAAGGGAAGTACCCCCACCCATGGACATGGGAGCAGTTCAGGGGCTGCTTCAATCAGCAGTTCTATCCCGATGTCTTCAGGGATCAGAAGATTGTAGAGTATGGGAGGCTTCGCCAGACGAAGGAGATGTCAGTGGACGACTATGTGAGGAAGTTTATTTCCCTTTCGAAGTTTGTGCCTGAGCCGGATGATAACCGGAAGGCTAGGAAGTTTGAGGCTGGTTTGAGGGGTGATATTCGAGCTGCTGTGGCACCTTTTCGCCACAAGACCTTCAGGGATGTGGCCGATGTGGCGTTGGTGGTGGAGTCTGAGCTGCAGGCTAGGCAGCGGTTTGAGAAGAGGGACCAGAGGCCCGATAAGGGCAAGGACCAGAAGAGGAAGGGTCGTGTGGAGGAGCCCGAGAGGCGTGAGCAGACTTCTTCTCAGAAGAAGAAGTATAGAGGAGACCGGGGTTCTTCTTCATCAGCATCCCTGCTGTGGAGAAGTGTGCGGAGTGTGACCGTTTCCATCCTGGGCGGGAGTGCTACAGGAAGTCCGGGGCGTGCTTCAAGTGTGGTTCGCTAGACCATCGCATTGCCCAGTGTCCACAGGCTAGAGGTGGAGGTAGCAGTGGCGGTTCTGAGGGCCGAGGAGCTGGTTCAGGGTCCGGGCAGAAGACTGATCAGAAGAAGCCCCAGACCCAGGCTCGTGTGTACGCTCTAGCTGGTGAGCGAGACCGTGACTCAGGCCGTAGTGTCAGGTATTCTTCAGATCTCTTCTCAGCCAGTTTTCTGCTTGTTTGATTCAGGAGCTACCCACTCCTTTGTGTCTGCTGATTTAGTGGGTAGTCTCGGGTTGTCTGCTGTCCTTGTGATGTGGATTTGTGTATTTCTAGCCCGCTGAGTGGCGTACCTGCTTGTGTACTTGATTCTGTGTGTAAGTCGGTTCCGGTAGTGATTATGGATAGGAACTTGTCTGCTGATTTGATCCCTATGCGTATGTCTTGCTTCGATGTGATTTTGGGCATGGACTGGCTAGCAGAGCACCATGCCCATATAGATTGTGCAGCTAGGAGAGTTGTGTTTGATAGACCGGGTGAGACCCGTTTTGCTTTTGTGGGGAATTCCATTCCTTGTGCTCCTGTGTTGGTGTCTGCTATGCAGGCAGTCCGTTCCTTGAGGAAGGGCTGCCAGGGGTTTCTCTGCTTTGTACCTGAGGTTAAGGAGGGATCCCGGTTGGAGGGATCCCCATTGTGTGTGAGTTTCCTGAGGTGTTCCAGGACGATGTGCCAGGACTACCACCTGATCGTGAGGTGGAGTTTTCTATTGAGTTAGCGCCAGGGACTCAGCCTATCTCTAAGGCTCCCTATCGCATGAGTCCGGCAGAGCTTAAGGAGCTGAAGGTGCAGCTGCAGGATCTTCTGGATAAGGGCTTCATTCGCCCTAGTGTGTCTCCATGGGGAGCACCTGTGTTGTTCGTGAAGAAGAAGGATGGCTCCTTCAGATTGTGCATTGATACAGGGAATTGAATAAGGTTACCATCAAGAATCGGTATCCTCTTCCCCGCATTGATGATCTCTTGACCAGTTAGCAGGGGCGACAGTCTTCTCGAAGATCGACTTGCGTTCTGGATATCATCAGCTGAAGATTAAGGCCGAGGATGTGTCTAAGTCTGCATTTAGGACCCGGTATGGGCATTATGAGTTCTTGGTCATGCCTTTTGGTTTGACCAATGCCCCGTCGTTCTTCATGGATATGATGAACAGAGTCTTCAAACCTTTCTTGGATTCTTTTGTAGTTGTGTTTATTGACGACATCTTGGTGTACTCCAAGAGTGTTGAGGATCATGAGGAGCATCTGAGGATGGTTCTACAGACGTTGAAGGAGAAGGAGTTGTATGCTAAATTGAAGAAGTGTGAGTTCTGGTTGGATAGAGTGGTGTTTCTTGGGCACGTGGTTTCGAAGGATGGCATATCAGTGGACCCAGAGAAGATTAAGGCAGTTATGGAGTGGGCGAAGCCCACTAGTGTGTCTGAGGTGCGCAGTTTTCTGGGATTGGCTGGGTATTATAGGAAGTTCGTGGAGGGCTTTTCTAAGATCGTATCTCCCTTGACTCGTCTTCTTAGGAAGGATGTCAAGTTTGACTGGAGTGAGGCGTGCCAGGAGAGCTTCCAGGAGTTGAAGAAGAGGTTGACTTCGGCTCCGATTTTGACGTTGCCTTCTGGGACAGAGGGCTTCGAGGTGTTCTGTGACGCTTCCCACAGAGGGTTGGGGTGTGTTCTGATGCAGCAGGGAAAGGTGGAGGGTAGCGTATGGGTCACGACAGTTGAAGCCGTATGAGAAGAATTATCCTACCCATGACTTGGAGCTAGCTGCTGTGGTCTTCGCTTGAAGATCTGGCGGCACTATTTGTATGGGGTGACGTGTAAGGTCTACACGGATCACAAGAGTCTCAAATATCTGTTCACGCAGAAGGAATTGAATTTGAGACAGCGGCGCTGGTTGGAGCTGTTACATGACTACGACCTGGAGATCCTCTACCATGGGTAGAGCGAATGTGGTGGCTGATGCCTTGAGCCGTAGGGGTGCTCCTGGACTTGCTTGTTCGTTGTCAGGGGTTCAGAGGTCTGCTTTGAGCTTCAGCGTATGGGGATTTGGGTTGTTCGGTCAGACCGTGCCGGGATGATTGCTTCGATTCAGGTCCAGTCTACTTTGATTGAGGGATCAGAGAGGGTCAGAAGGCTGATTGGTGATTGGTGTAAGATCATAAGAAGTTGGCAGATGAGCAGGAGTCAGAGTTTTCTGTGTCCAGCGATGATTGTCTTCGCTTCAGGGGCAGAGTTTGTGTGCCTAGTGGAGGCGACCTTCGGCGGGAGATTATGCAGGAGGCTCATGGAGCTCCTTATTCTGTGCACCCAGGAGGGGGTGAAGATGTACCGGGACCTCCGAGAGTCCTTTTGGTGGGCGAATATGAAGAGGGAGATTTCCGATTTTGTGGCTCGTTGCAAACCTGTCAGCAGGTGAAGGCTGAGCATCAGCAACCTGCGGTCTTCTGCAGCCTCTCCCGTTCTGAGTGGAAATGGGAGAGTGTTGGCATGGATTTATTGTGGGGTTGCCTAGGACATCTTCTGGGTACGATGCGCTATGGGTGATTGTGGACCAGTTGACGAAGTCAGCTCATTTCTTGCCTGTGAGGAAGACCTTCAGCCTTGAGCGCCTGGCTCGGCTGTATATCGATGAGATTGTGAGGTTGCACGGTGTGCCGGCGACGATCGTTTCGGACAGAGATCCGAGATTTGTATCTCGCTTCTGGCGAAGCCTGCATAAGGCGTTAGGGACGAATTTGGCTTTCAGTCGGCTTATCATCTCAGACCGATGGGCAGACGGAGAGGACGAATCAGATTTTGGAAGACATGTTGAGGGCTTGTGTGCTCGACTTCGGGGGCAGTTGGGATCAGCATGTGACCTTGATTGAGTTCGCCTACAATAATAGTTTTCAATCGAGCATTGGGATGGCCCCATACGAGGCGTTGTATGGTAGGCGCTGTAGATCTCCTATTTGTTGGGATGACCTGCGGGAGAGGGCGATTGTAGGTCCTGAGTTGGTGCAGGGAGCTGTGGACAAAGTTAAGACTATCAGGGAGCGTCTGTTGGTTGCCCAGAGCCGGCAGAAGAGTTATGCAGATCAGAGACGCCGTCCGCTTGAGTTTCAGGTGGGAGACACGTGTATCTAAAGATCTCTCCAGTTCGGGGTGTGTGGTTCGTTTTGGGAAGCGAGGCAAGCTGAGTCCTCGGTTCGTAGGGCCTTTTGAGGTGCTTGGGAAGGTTGGGCCGGTGGCTTACAGATTGGCATTGCCACCAGCTCTAGCAGGAGTGCATGACGTGTTCCATGTGTCGATGCTCAGGAAGTATCTACATGATCCTTCGCATGTGATTGACTATGGTCAGCTTCGACTCAGAGATGATTTCACCTATGAGGCAGTTCCGGTTCGTATTTTAGCTCGGGATGTTCGTCGGCTTCGTAGCAAGACATTGCCTATGGTTAAGGTGCAGTGGTCTGATCAGTCCGAGCGTGAGGCACATGGGAACTCGAGGAGGAGTTGCGTGCTAAGTTTCCGTCCCTTTCGAGCAGTGAGGTATGTTGAATTTCGAGGACGAAATTCCTTTTAAGGGGGGAGTGATGTAATACTCCGTATTTTCGTTTTTCAGGTTTCGTTACATAAACATTCTGGTTTGTGATATTATTATGTTATGTGGTGCCGTGTTAGTAATTGGGACGTCGGAGGCAATTAATTAAAGGATGAGGGCAAGGAGGTCTTTCCCCTCTCTTTTATTGGTAAGGCTTAATTAAGGAAGTTAAGTCTCTTATTTTTTTGCATTTCCAATTCACGATCTATTTTGAGGAGCGCTCTCTCTCTCGACAGTTTCTGCGTCCTTCCTCTCTTCTCCTCTGTGTATGCTTGGTGAATTCTGGTGTGGATTGTTGCTGATTCTTCCAGATTTCTGCGTCGTTTCTCTACTGCAGTTCGGGTTTCGTTTTCTGCGAATTCAGGTGGTCGGGTGAGCTTTTGGTATTAGTTATCTCAGTTTTGGGAAGAAGTGTTCTGATTGTTGGTGCTCGTTCTTTGCGAATTCAGTGGTTGTTTTGCTGTTGGGGATCGCTGCGTTGTCGGGATCGTTCGCTGCTGCAGCCGGTGTAATCTCCTCTGCGAATTGATGTAAGTGGGGGATGGAATCGGGGTAGTTTGCTCACCCTCGGGGATGGACTTTGATTTCGTTTTCTGATTTGTGAATGGTGTTGCTTGTGTGTTTCTTCTTGATTTTGCGTTGTTCATCGTTTGGCTAAGCCCCCGAGGGTACTGATTTACCGTTCTGTGAGTTTCGTGTGAGTTATGGTGATTTTTGGCTGATTTCTGCTCGTCTGATCGCTCTGGATTTCGTCAGTTTTGCGCTGTCCGAACTTGTAAGTTCGGACAGTGCATCGGGCGCGTTTGTTTTTGAAGGTTTTGAAGTGTCCGAACATCGGTCCGAACTTCAAAGTTCGGACCTGACGTGAGGATGAATTTTCGTAAAGCTTCGACGTGTGTCCGAACTTGCAAGGTCGGACGCAAGTTCGGACACTAAGGGGTTCTGGTTCTGCTTCTAACTCTCGACTTACGTCCGAACTTTGACGTTGGACGTAAGTTCGGACATTTGTGTCTCCGCGACTTCTGACTCTCGGCCTCTGTCCGAACTTGCAAGGTCGGACGCAAGTTCGGACATGCCACTGTTTTGGGCATAACTTCTCCGTTTTAGCTCCGTTTTGAGTTCCGTTGCGGGGTTGGATTCCCCTATCTGTGTACAAGCTTCCTATGCTGTTTATATGCATTTTTATGCGCTTAAGATCTGTTTTGTGAGCTTTTGGTTTGGGACCTAGTTACTTTGCTTCTGAGCCTTGGACAGTCGGGTCGGGCTGTCCCGTAGCATGCTGCGCAGGAATTCCTTCTGTTATTACTCCTTAGGGTCTCCCTTAGGACGTTATTTGACCGACGGTCTGTTAGCTGTCTCTACGGCTTCTGTTGTGGGATCCTCGGATCCATAGGACCTTATGTGTGTCCTTCTGTTGTGTTAGCTTGTTTCTAGTGTCCCATTCTTCTGTTTCTGATCTGAAGGTCCGACTGTGTTTTGAAGTGATATTCCGTTCTGCTCTGCCTCTGTTTTGTGGTTTCTTTCGGTCTATTTATATTGACTCCGCTATCCTCTCTGTTTATAAGTATTCTTCGGCTTCTGTTTTGAGTGGGCTTCCTTGAGGAAGTCTTCTGTTTGCTGGGCTGTTTAGCTCACCCCTTTACTTTGTTGCAGATTGAGCTCGTGGGATCTTCTCTCCTCGTCCCCTTCTGGAGCTTGTTTATTTATGTGCCTTTAGACTTTGTTTGCTGGCGCTTTGGACGCTTTAGTACTTTGTGTAGCCTTCGGGCCTCTCTCTTTGTATTTGACTTGTAAGCTTTTGGATCTTGTAAACTCTTTGGTATTTATACAAGTTTCTTTTTCGGTTTTGGGATTCGTTTGCTTAGAGCCTTGCGACGTTAGGTAGTAGACTCGCGGCGTGTAACGGCCCTAACTCCTAGGCCGGGTTTGGGGTCGTTACATCGTCACTCTATCAATTTGGCACACATAAATCTCCATCACTTAGCCCAGTCGGTCGACACCCCGAAACACTCCTTGGGGTACGTGTTCTGGTTGCCTCGTATATTCCAATTCTTTCAGGTACCCTTGGCGACTTCGACGCCAGAGTCCATCGAGGAGGCAGACACCATCAACCTGCGGTACTTGAATCGGCTAACTTCAATCGACAAATCAAAGCTGCTGCCCCCTCCATCTACTCCAACGACTGCGGGGACATCCACTTCTCAAGAGGCAGTCCCTCAAGCTTCACTCCAACCTCTCCTGGAGAAAGTGGAGCGCCTCTTTGCGCATGCAGCCGAGCTGATTCAGGGCCAGAAGCGGATGATGGACCGACTCGCCGGGATAGAGACGACAGTGGCGGCCTTGCAAGACCAACTCCTTGACATTCAATCCACCCTCACCCCAAACCCTTAGAATGACGTGGTTGTGTGTGTTAGAACTTAGGCTGTTTTTTAAGTTCTAAACACTTTTTATTGGCTGTTTGTGTGAATACTTGACTAACTCTGTGCTACTATGGGCTTCCCCTCTGATGAAAGCAAAAGGGGGAAGTGGTGAATCCCGTATGGTGTACGGGTTATTTTGTTGCTTGTTTAAAATTGCTTTTTGGATTGCGCTGCTAGACCATGTGGTCTAGTATTTTTGACTACCTTATATTCTATCCTGCCTATTACACTGCTTATTTATCGTTTGCTTGCCTGGAGTCCCTCTCCGATCAAGGGGGAACTTAAATAGAGTCCTTGAACTTATTTGCTACTGCTGCTATTAAGGGGGAACTTTGACAGGGTCGGTTCCCCTAGTTCTTATGTTTTATTTCAGGATCGACTCCATCGGGATTCACGGAGGTTTGCTATCATCAGCAACAAGGGGAAATTGTTGGGACATCGGAGTGTTGCAGGGATAGCCTTTCACCAAGACAGAGTCAATCATCATTTGTCAGACACAAAGAGCAAGCTTCTGCGATGGAGTCAGCGCAACACAGAAAACTCCATGGACTCTACCATGCTGTTGCGAAAAATCAGGAGTTAACTCGGAACACCTTAAGCGCCTCAACGGTCATGAAGCTCTTCCTCAACACCGAAGATCGCGGCCCAAGTAAGAAGACCAAGTAAGAGCCCTTGGAAGTTGCCCACTAAGTTAGTTCCGGTATTTTCGGAACTAACTCCTTCGACCCGTTGCTGAACTTAGAGTATAAATAAGACATGTAATAGACAGTTTGGGTGTGCTTGAATCGAGGATTTTTTTCAGAGCTTAGAGAGAGAAAGAGAATCGCATTGTTAGTCGAAAAGGAGAGAGAATACGTACCTAGTCAGTTAGCACCTAAAGATAGACTCTTCCTAGGAAGTTCCTAGTTTCATTACGCTTACCATTGTTCTGATTAGAGAGTGTGTGGGTAAGTGAGTGAAAACCGCTAAGTAGATCCTTTCTACTTAGTGGGCATTTGTAAGTTATTTTTGTTTGACCAGGAAATGAAATAGCTTATTTGTGTACCTTGCTAAGTTCCATAGAGTCCTTCTCTCTTTCCATTGTTTTGCTATAATTACCATAAAGTCTTCCGCTCCCTTAGTCTAGTTAATGCGATATAGAGTGCTTCTACATCACAGAGTGTTCCTACTTACGAAGGTTGTTTGAGTCAAACCAATCCTTAGACTTACACCTTTGATTGGTTTGAGTTAGCCACCCGATCCTACAACCCCTTAATGGTGCCTTGTCTTGCTCTATTCTTATCTTAATTCAGTCTTCAAAGGACTAGGAGGAGTCCTATCTTGCTACTTATTCAAGTTCCCTTTCAAATTCCAAAGGTAAACATCAATTTTAGTGTTTTAAGGACACTTATGTAACCTAGGGTTTAATTATGAGTTTAAGTATTAAACTTAATTCTCATTACCCTTATATGTGTATTGGTTAGAAGATTGACAAGTGATAAAAGCTCCTTGCCGATTTTCAACCAAGAAAGAACAAGAGAAAACATGTGGGAAAGCTTGGAAAACAAAGAGGTAAATGACCTCTCTTAATGTAGTTTTATGTACTAGGAAATTGAGCTATATTTGCTTAATAATTAACCTAAAGAGCAATGGGAAATGAGATATAAAACTATCCACAAGGTGGACTAAAAGGACATGGGAGCATTGTGTGTGTAATTGCAGGTCAAAGGCATTATTTATGTGGAAATTCAGTGTTTAAGGTTTATGCAATTTAAGGGCCTAAGAGCCATGTTATTTAAGGGCCTAAGTGCCAAGCAATTTAAGTTTATGCACTATATTGTGATGTAGTGTAGTTTAAAGGTTTAGTTGTGTGTAAAGAACATCTCTTGTGAAGGTGAATGTGTTTGATGGTTAAAGGATGAAAAACCATATGTTTGTGTATAAGAGTGTGTATTAAGAGATTGAATGTTCTTGATTGTCTAAAGGTGAAAAAACAATGTGTTTTGGTGTAAGGTGATACAAGAGAAGCTATGGCGAAATTTAGTTGATAAACAAAAGAGTTTATGTGTTGTAATGAGATTTTCTGACCTAGAAGGTACTAGGAATTTTTAAGTGTTAAGATGGTGAAAGAAAGTGAATTAAGGTGGTCTTAGGTGTTAAGATGCCTTAGGCATAGTCTTGGAGATTTAGGGAACTAATGGATGATTTCTTGATACACCAAGGTGATGGTGGAGGTGTCGTAAAGTCTTGTGCAAAGTTTGGTGAACAATGAAAGTGTAACGCCTTGTGAAGGTTTAATTATGAACTTTGGGAAAGACTTGAGGAGTGTGTGTAAAGGGGATGAGTGTAGTGCAAATGATGTTTAAAAGGGGGTTATAAGGTAGTGAGGGAGTACTTTGGTTAGGTGAAGTTTTAGGCAAGAATACAAGTTACAAGTGAAAAAAAGGTTCTAAGTGTTAAGGACTTAGTAAAAGTTGAGTAAAAGTTTAAGGAATTTTTGGGATGTTTCGAGAGGGTTAAGTGTGCCACAAAGATGTTAAAACATGTGGGAGAACATGTGTAAAGCATAGGAAAAAATGGGATGAATTTGGAGTTCAGAAAGAGGAGAAAAGCACATTAGAAAATTGGTTCTGCAGTGGACCGCCCCTGTGGGGAGGTCCAGTGCAGAGAAGTGAAAAAAAAAACATGTAGCATCTGTTGTGGACCACCCCTGGGACCGCCCCAGAGGGGCGGTCCAGACCAGAGATGAAGAAAAAATTTGTTTAAGGCTCCTAATGATGGGGGATTGAATGGTGATGGTTTTAGATGATGTTTAGGCCTTGTTGGTGACATGTAAAGGTCTTAAAGTGTGTAAACAAATGTTAGGTTTGATGTGAGAGTTGTGAACTTAAGATCACAAGTGTAAATTAAATATAACGGGATGACAGGGTAACTATGGGCGCATTAGACGTTAAACAAGCATGTTACTCCAATGTTAATGAAAGTAATTGTGATGTTACCAGTTGTACGGGATTTGTTCGAGGAAACTAGGAGGACACAATATAGTGGACCGTGGTGAAAGGTATGGTTTTCTTGCAACCTGTGTCCTACCGGATTACACCGGCTTGTATGCCAATGTGTTTTTCTGTGTGTTTGCCACGTTATAAGATAAATCATGAAACGAGTTTACAGTTGTTATTGTTGTTGTATGTTTACGTGCCGATACCGGTAACCTCGAGTGCGCTTGAAGGGCTAGTTAACCACTATTAGGTAAACGTAAGAGAACGGTATCCGGTGATTACGTTTCCGACCTAAGGAACGTTCTAACCACGGCTATGCGTGAGTTAGTTATGTGATGTTTGTGTGTGAAAGTATGACTCTCCCTTCCCTTGTGTGTGTCTAACAAGACTTAACCCAATGTTGTGATTGTTTAATTAAGTTCAATGTTGAACTTCTAACAAGTGCTAACGGGGGAAGTGAGGAGTCCGGTCTGTTCCGGCCACGCGTGTGAGTATGGGGGTCGTTGTCATATCAGGTTCGATCCTCTCCGTATGTTATGGTTGTTTTCCAATTTGGTTTCCAACCTTCCCTTTAGCTTAACCAAGGCTATTACTGACTCACGTCGGGTCACAGGGGCATACTATGTTATGTTTGTTCGGTGTGCTTGGATCACTATATCCGAGACACCTTGTGTTAAGTTATCCGCTCATTTAACGAGACGGTAACGAGTTATGTAACGAGCTTATCATGAGACTGGCAACATTCTCTAGGCTCACCAGTGTATTAACAATGTTTGGGTCGGATCCTAAGAGAACCATTCCCGTTATGTTATGTGATGTTGTTGTAATGCAATTTCTATTGCGATGTTATTATGTGCACGTTGAAACGTGAAAGTGTTGTATGTGTTGTTATGGGATGCATGTTATATGTTGTAAAATGTGGAGTATGTGGATCATGGATATGAATCCCAGTTTGTGATAAGAGGCGTTTAAGGATAACCCGAATAACGGGTAAGTGTCGTCTATTAAGGAAGTAGCTCCATTAGAGGAGAAACACTCTAGGGATAATGAATACCATGAGTGACTTATCAAATAAGGATGTATTATCCATTTATTGAGCCCATTGAGGCGAAATGTTGTGTGTTGTGTGTTTACAGTTGCGTGCACGATTTAAATATAATCAACCGCATGCTAAGACGACAATTAGTTGTGCGTGGCCCGGTAGCATGTGGGCTGCGGGATTACCATACCAGCAAAGGTGCTGAGCCCCTTGGGGGCCACCCTTTCTCTTCTTTTCTTATTTCAGGTACGAAGTGCTGGAAGCCGTTCGAGAGTAGGACAGGTAGTCGTTGTACATGGGTAATCATTTAAGTGTATATATACAGTAGGCGTAGTAAGACCGAAACTGTTATCGGCATCAGTTTGTGAATACTCGGTATAGTTGAAAGGTGTATGTTGTTGTTGTTGTTAATGGAAAGGGATAGTAATGTGTAGTCGCTCGGGAATTTAGCCCATCAGACCGGTACAATGTATATGTATTAGCCTTGTTAGCCACGTGGGTGGTTAACGGCGTGTAACACCAAGAAGTTAAGTAATGTGTTGAAGTTTGTTTCCGCTGCAGTTTGTTGTTAAGTGTGTATGTTGTTTGGATGGGGTGTTACAGTACGGGGTACCGTAAAGTTGTACTGTTATACGGATGCTAATCAGTAGCATTATGTGTTGTTTAGACTGCTAGAGACGACACACGGAGCATAGGACCTTGCTGATTCATACTCCACCGTAATACAATCCGGGTGAACGGTATGTTATTTATGTGACTTGATTGTCTCCGAGGATTTCCTCAGTTCAGACATTGTGTGAAAATCTGTGATAAGATTGAATGTCTGCTTGTGAATTAATATGCTTGAGTTGCGTATTAATGCTGTTTTATTATTATTACTGTTGTGCGATAACAGTACCGTTCGTATATATGAACATATTATAAAACGAACTAGCGGCAATGATGCTATCTTATATGTGTAATATAAGGAACGTAAGTAAAACGTTGTAGCATGTAGCATTAGGATAATAAGATATATAAAATATCTGAGACTTATATACGGAGCATTGGCCTCTTTAACGCCGCTCTCGTATCTAGCACTGGATCCCGAGTCGACATACTCAGGATTGGACTATGACCTTGGTCTGCTGTGTTAGAAAAAAAGAATAGTAAAGCGATGCGATGGTATAGATAAGTTTATCAAGGATGTGGCTCTTGCTGTGAACTGTGATCCATTAACGATACTAGGACACCGTGTGGTAGCCGTAAGTATCTGGATAAATTTCCAACGAACTACAGATTGTTCGTAGGACGGAGACTCTACCGCTGGAGTGGCTATTGCCGTGGGTGACCCACCATAAGAGATGGGCAACTTAGAGACATGACTGAACAATTACGAACGACTATATTAACTCGTACATTAGGCGACCATTATTTGGGCTTGCATGCCAAAGACGAGAGTTCATACTCGTTTATAATTCTCGTTAGTTCGCCTTGTTGTTCATTGGTTGTGCTTTGTGGTTATGTGTGGTATGTTGGTGGATTTGTTTGAACGAGCCATTGTGCTCATATTGTGTGTTGTGAACTGGTTGTGTCGAGTCACCGTACTCATGTGTGGATTGTGGTTGGGTGTTGGGTCGAGTGAGTCGCTGAACTCAATTATGAATTATTAAGTGTGTGTTGGAATGGAGTCTCTGTACTCATATAAGCGTTGTAAACGCTTTCAGTGGTTTATTACGATGCGATGTGTGAAGCCGGGGGCTTGTTTGTTATTTGAGATTACTGCAATATATGTTGTTGTTTTACAGTTTCAACATTGAACTATTTGTATGGAAACGAATTGCATGCTCTCGACCAAATAACTGAATGGTCCGAGGGTGCATGACAGTCAGGTAATAACATACTCAGCAGGGGCTGATTCCATACCACAAACTACCATTTTTGCAGGTATGCAACTTCCGGTGTCGGCAAAGAGAGTGACGCGCTGGGTAGTTTGATTACAGTTATTTAAACATGCACTGTTGCATTTTAATACGAACCTAGAAACATGTATAGGTTTTGGATACGTAGAAAGCTCACTGTGAATGTATTTTATATTGGTTTTGGGAGTTTAGATCTATCTCTTGTTGTCACTGCGAGAAAATGTTTCGTATTTAAGAGCTTATCAGGAAGCACGTTATTACTCGTATGGGCGAGCAAGAACGGTGACACCAGTAGTCAATGTTGAGATTACCGCTGCGATTATATTGTTAAGTAAGATGATTAGGAGCCGAATAGAGTAGGGGTGTTACAACTTTGGTATTAGAGTTTGAGGGGGGGGGGAATGGGTTTAGTTGGGTACTTTTTTAAGATCCACAGAGGTAATCCCAAATAGTTGTGTTTTCACCATTGCCTATCTCCCTAACTGCCCCAAGGTTGGTAACATCAATAGCTAAAAGGAAGGATTTCCAGATGGAGCTATCATCTTTTCCTGGTTTAGCTTGAAGGATTCCAAAGTTTGGAAAGTATGACGCTTTTAGGGGTTTGTTAACCAGATTGTCTTAATTATTCAGGATGATCCAAATTTGTTTGGCTAATAAAGCGTGGTTAAAGGCTTCAATTTGTCTAAACCCTAGATCTCCTTTATCAGAATGGGAACAGACAAAGCTCCACTTCTTTCAGTGCATGGCTCTCTTGTTGGTAGTGCCAGCCCACTAGAATTGGGAGCATATAAAGTTCATCTTTGCAATAATACTATTAGGTAGTTTAAACAGAGACATAGTGAAATTTAGGATTGACTGCAGAACACTAATTGTGAGTACTGATCTTGCCGCTTAAGAAATTGGTCTATTTCATCCTTGCACTTTCTTTTGTAGCGTCTTACTAAGAAATCCAAAGGTTTCTCATTTGTTGGACCTACTTTGAGAAGTAGCCCTAAATACTTTGTGAAACAGGTTACTTGTTGAACATTAAGGTTAGAGGCAAGGTGGTCTTTATTGGACTGGGGAACTTTTGGGCTAAACACGATTTTTGGATTTCCCGTGATTAATCTGGTGGCCTGAGGCCAATAGGAATTCAGAGAGGATACTTGTAACACCCAACCGTTAATCTCGTCATTACCTCTTAAACAGTTACTAATTACTCCTACTCACGCAGCGGAACTCTAATTACAACGAGGGGTGAAACAACGCCGATAGCCACCCATGTGGCTAACCAGGCCTTTCTTACATACCGTAGCAGTCTGATGAACTGGAACAACCGAGTACACAATACAATTACAATACCCAACTCACTTCTTTACTATACCGAGTCTACAATATATGGATGCCGACAACATATTCGGTCTTACACCTCTTTCAATACATAAGTAATTAAATCTAACTACCCATGCAACCCACCGACCCCGTCCTACTCTCGAACGGTAACATCTTCGGTGTACCTGTAAAAAAAAAACATCGCCCCTAGGGGCTCAGCTTAACGCTGCATATGAAATTCGCATACCCCGAGCGCTAACCAGGGTACGCCGACTACTTTGTCGGATATACATGGAGTTCATTTTAGTCAACCAACAACATGCATCATAGCAATACAAGAGTACGTGTAATACTCGAGGAATCTACATCCAATCACGGAACACAATTCCTAACTAACATAACAAGGTTGTTAGTTGTATATGTTTACTCTTAGGCCTTAAGGGTTATACCTCACTATGCCTGTTTACTTATTCAATATCTCACCCGCTCTCTCGGGTTACTTGTTCATATACACACCCATTCTCCTGGGCTACTCGTACTATACTCACCCATTCTCTCGGGTTCTTATACTTATTATCTCACCCACACTCTTGGTTATCTATTCTCATTATCTCACCCACACTCTTGGGTTAATTATACGTTATCTCACCCACACTCTTGGGTCAATTATACTCAAGCTCTTGTAGCTTCTCGAGACGCTACAGGTCTCCTACGTCACGCTTGTTACTCTTAGTACATACTTAGGCCAAAACTCATGGCTCTCTAGCATAGTCTTACTTCCCCGGTTTCGACCCTACTCTGGGTCTAGCATGGTGGGAAGGTTCAACTAGCTCACGGAACTCTCTCTTAGTTCCTAGCTCTTTTACTTAGGCCCGACTGCTCTCGGACTACTTACATTCCCATACACTCCTCTCTCGGAGTTATAATAATATTATGTATATTAGTCTAGAAGCATCACTCTCGATGTTTCTAATGACTTGGGAACATTACTTAAGTTTGGTTAACCTTAGATTTTAAGAGTTACCCATACATTTACTTTACTCATACTTTCGGTTATTTACATATATCAGGTAAAATCCTCATATAGGAGGTCGACCATGTCTCAAGGGAGTTACTAATCCCTCAGGTCTCTTTTACCTTCTTCACTAGTTCACATCTTCGAACTATCTTAAATCCTCTTGAAGGAGGTTCACTTATCTTTCCACTCTCATTTGTTTCGTGGATTGTTTCAATGTGGTTTTCTAACCATTATCGGGTATTTACTCAACCCGTACTTCTCCTCACATTCTAGGGAGTTCATATGTTTGCGTTATTGTTATACTTTAACAGATAGTTTGTGTGTTTTCACGTTTTCGTTATCATAAGCGTCGACCCGATCTATGGGTCTCTAGCCAAACGTTACTCTCTACGAGTCGGTCCATTCACTATGTTAGACCACACCGGCATACAAGTATGTTAGCTCATTCAACATACAACAAGGCATACATAATCAAACAAGGGATTATTTTCATGCTTTAATCTTGATTAAGCCGGCACACAAACACACAAATCAACGTAACTCGGTTAGCACGCGGAGTATGAGAAAATCATACCTTTCACCGGGTTTTTACTTTACCGTGGCATCTCACCATGCTGGGGTCACGCACGACTCTCTGATAATGTTTCAAACATTATTATTAATACTAAGATCATACGGTACTTAATTAAATGCTACTCCCGTACTTACCCGTTATCCCGTTAACCCGGTTTTACTTTTGTTAATTTGAGTTCTCACTTCTCAATCACTTCTAACACTTTCTTACACTTCCTAGGGCCTTTACATGTCACCAAACAAGGCCTTAACATCTTATAACATCATTAACACTTAAACCCCCATCAATTACAACTTTTAAAATGCTCTATAGGTTTCTGGGGGTGGTCCGGGACTTGGTCCTTACCCTAAGTCCCGGACCAATACTCATCGTAACTCTCGGGTGGAATTCAACACTGGTCCGGGACCTTGTCCCTATCCCAAGTCCCGGACCAAACACCGACTGCACTCTCGGCCTAAATTATTGGGGTGGTCCGGGACCTTGTCCATCTCTCAAGTCCCGGACCAAGTACTGGGATGAATTCTCGGTATGAAAACAGGGGGTGGTCCAGGACTTTGTCCATGGACTAGGTCCCGGACCCTGCTACAGATTTTACAGATTTGGAGTTTCTAAATCTGTTACAACTCCATTCTCTCACCATTGATCTTCCAATCTTCACAAACTATAATCCTCATGTTTTAGCACCTAATTACTCATCTAAACCACCTTAAACCAAGCACCAAGCCCACTCACTAACTCATGCTTAATTCACTCAAAATCCACTTATATTTCATAACTAGTTTTCTTATTCTTTTAACTTCTTGTAACATATTTTGGTACCCTCTTCTTACCATTCAAACCTCACTCACTAATGTCATTCCTAGCACCCAAATGACATTATTTTCCTCTCAGTTCTACTCCAAGCACCTTTCTCTTCCTCTTCCAAATTCCAAGTGATTTACCTCTCACTTTCATATTCTAAACATACCTAGTTTCCTAGGTTTCACACTCTTAATCACCCTTGGTTTCCAAGTAAAATTTGACAGCACTTGCTTGATTTACTAAGCATTTTCACCACACTAAACATGCTCACAAACACTTCTTCTCCTCTGTTTGGTTTAGACATTAAAACCACATCAAATTCTCATTTATTCACCATCTAAACTAGCTTAGTTCCCAAGCTTATTTCTCACACTTAAACAACATTAAACATTATCATTTCCACTCAATATTATTGTACCATGACTACACCAATTCAAGAGCATTAATCCAACTCTAAAATCTGTTTCACAAGTCAAATGAAGCTAACTCAAGGTAAGCTCATTACCTTTTTTTGTTCTCGGTTTTCTTCCTCTCCTTCCTCTTTCTTTTGCTCCATCTTTCTTTACTTGTTTTCACAACACACGAGGGGGTCTAGATTGCCATCTACAACCATATCTCCATACACACATAACAACCTAATTAATTCAAATTCTCCACACAAAAACTAGTTTTTCAAGAACTAGTTTTTAGGCTCTAGCTTAGATATTACCTTAGAGTATCCTAAAGGAGAGCTTGGCAATCAAAATGATGAAGTTCCACCACTCCACAAGGACATGAAGAGACCGGCTGAAATGGAGAAAATGTTCAACGTGGGGGAATTTTCCAAAATTGGGAGAACTAGTTAGAAATGAGTGAAACTCTTGCTTATTATTACCTTAAGGCATCAATGTGGTGAAGGAGAGTCAAAATCAGCTCCTCAAGCTTCAAAAGGCAAAACACCCATGGAAGTGAAGGTGGAGGAATCAAGATTTTGAGGGGTGGAAAACGTAGCTCTCACCGAGAGGAGTCTAACGTGTAAATTTCGTGTGATTTGGTGGAGAATTGAGCAAGATAGAGGTGAGACAAGGTGAGGGTTTGGTGTGCTGTTCGGTCTCGCGAGTTACAGAGGAGGAGGAAGAGTTTCAAAGCGCTGGAGCAAATCGTGAAATGAAGAAGGAGAAGGTGAGAGGGTGAGTACTTTATTTTACTTTTTACTTTATACTATTTGCTTTATTTATTTACTTATCTTGTTATTACTTAAGCTAGCAAGCTATTAATGGGTGTATGCTTATTAATTAAAATCGGCCCCACACAAAATACTAACTGGTAGCGTTTTTTTTTTTTTTACAGGAAACGCTCGATAACTTACCCTGTTTAGCACTATTCACTAACCGGGCCCGTTTTCGGATTTTTCTCGTTTCTTCATTTTTAATGGTTATTAAACTTCCATTAATACTTAATTAGTTATTTAATCAACTATAATTTTTACGGGTCTGGTTGACCACTTAAAGTTTCGTTTTCGGGTTTTCTTGAAAAGCGTGCTATAAAACTCCGTTAGCATTTTTAATCCATTATTTAGATTCGTTTTCTTTGGGAATTATTCCCACATATAATTTAGGCATAACTTAGCCTTAGGAATCCATCTCGGACCCTTACGAGATCATATATCTCTTATTTAATTTAATGCGCATTTTAGCGTTTTTCACGTTTAACGCATTTTCTCTTTACTTTTGGTTTTATTTTCTTTACCAATACTCTTTAGGCACCATTAGGCCTTTAATAATCATATTAGAGTAATTTAATCACCATTTTTAGATCCGGGGTATTAAAATCTACCCCCCTTAGGAACTTTGTCCTCAAAGTTGGTGAATCTAGATGGTTACTCTCAGGGGCGTACTATGCCAAGGTTATAATACATGTATAACCTTACAGACTCCACAAGTCATTCTCATTTCACACTACACACACCACACATATATCACAACATGTATAGCAATCAAAAATACCCTTTTTACTCTCTCATGGAATCGGTCCGAAGACAAGAAGGCACAACAGTCCTCGAATCCATATGGAGTAATATACTACTGATCCCTCAGGTACCGGTCACGTTGGACTCTTACGCTCTCTGGTCCACGGCCGTTTCATGACAAATGGGCACTTACTCTCTCTGGCCCACGGTCCCTTCAGTTCTGATCAAAACGTTACACATATACATATCCTCAGGCACTCTGGTTGACTCACTCAACACGGAATCGTCTCAGGGTACTCTCCCCGTCCCGCTGCCTTTGGAAAAATCACACACTGTCACCGCCCCAACCGGTCACTTAGGACCGCCGCACGTACGGTGCAATGGTTTCAAAATTAATACACGCCCACCGTTCTACCGGTCATCAAGACTTAAGGCCACGGCCATCGGCGGGTGATAGCGGTTTCAAAACCAATTTTTCATTTCCATCTTCATACTTGAAGAAATTCCTTTTCAAATTCTGTTTGGAAATTGTTTTTAAAACATCACACAACTCCAAATCAAATTTATGGTAGCTGCATTTCCTTAGCGTGATTACTTGTGACCACTTATAGGGAGCTTTAAGAATCATCCAACCCTGATGTGATCAGCATCAGTGTTGAACTATCCTTCCACTCCAATTTGTGTTCGGTTTCCCTTGATCGCTAGCAGATCAAGTTCCACCTCCCACGTCAGTTTCAAACAATCAGATAGTCAAACATTTTCATTTTCTATCTTTTACTCTTCTAGTCATATTCACGAAACAATTCGTTTCAATTAATCTCTAGTTCCTAGTACTTAGGTCATTTGTCATTCTTATTGCTTCACTACTTTACCTAGGTATTCCATACTTATGGCCTCTTTTACTCAAATTGTTACTCAATCTAAAACATATAACATACAACTCCAAAGGATGGAACTCACTCCATCAATCATTCTCAAATAAAATCACCTAGGGAACTCACTCCCTACAAGGTTCCACATCGGTTCATACCAATTCGTACTCAATATGTCTCATGTCTAATCTCACTAGACATATACTATAGGGATTCTCATTCCCTAGGAGTCTCTCTACTCCTCTTTTCATAAATATTACCTACTCGTTACTTGCATCACTAATGCACAATAATCATTATTACATAATGAATGGGTACATATGTTTATGTAACATAAGTTCCAATCATCAAAACAATTTCTTTTGTGCTATGCACATAGTAGTTTACGCACTAAACGTAAAACATACTCTAAGCAGTTTCTCGCCCTACCCCCCTAAAAAGGGTTACACCCGCGTAACTAACCATATGTTATTACTGAACATTGGTTCACTAATTCGAGTATCATGAAGTGTTTTAACTTCAATGTGGTTAATTAACTCACAACTGGGTTTGAATCTAGGCTCTAAGGCTTCAAGGCGTTTACGATGAGCCATCTACTCATGTTTGCCATGTATACTTAACTTTGAATTACGGTCCACAAGCCTCTGCTGCGTGGCCTGATAATTAGAGCTTAATTTGCTCTTTGGTATTCTCAATGTATTAATCCACTCCCTTTTATCCCTTTGTATCTTGGGAATAAAGGTTCTCAATCGTCGCTAGGTATCTCTTATCGTATGCGAATTCGATGAGTTATAGATTTTCTCTCCAGCTCTCTGGAAATCTATTTTTGTATAACTTTGTATACTCTCGTGGTTATTCACACTTTTCCCGATTATTGTCGAATGAGGTCAAGCTACTACTTCGTATGTGGTGCTTCCTCGTTTAATAGTGCTTCTCAATTGTGTTTGTTCATTTGTTTCTGTACAAGAATTCTTCATCCATACACTTGCATTTACCATCCATCGATCCTGGGACCTGTGGGTTACAGCCCACATTCTTCGTGCATCTTTGGCCAAAGGCCGCACGGTTATTTCTTTAGATTCTGCTCAACAGGCTTCATTGACATTTCTCAATTCCTGACTCTCCCACTCGATCATTACCGCGAAGTGCAATACCAAAACACGCAGTCATACAGAGTGCAGAAGCGTAAACCCTTGACAGTAAATCTCTCATGAGATAGGAAATGATTATTCCTCCTTTACCCACATTTCTCATCAGGTCCGTATCATTCTCCTGTTTACTGTGTATCAATGCTCTACTTATTACAACATTCGCTTAAATGGCAATTCCGCTACTCTTTATCTTCCGCTCATGTACTCCCGCCATTTATAACTATGGCTTGCCATTCACTTGGCTCAATAAAATATATTACTCCAAACTCTTTATATACGCTTACCGCGCATCGTTTACTCTACAATTCATACTGCAACACATACAGTGTTTACTTACTAATAACCTATTACCTCTCTCGGTTTCTTTCCACTGCTATCAATGCCTTTCTATATGCCCTATCTCTGTTCGACTTACTCCTTGGCAATTAACCACATGCTCAAGTTTCACACTACACAAACCGCTTTAGCGGCTTCACATTACAATACTTAGATGGTAGCCTTTCTCTGGAGATTCACGCAAATGCCGCTCCATAGGCCCCATAATAACAAGTGGTATCCCACTCTAAGGTAGTGGTTCATTCTCCACTGTTCCTCTTATGCCTCTATGCGTATGTTTACAAACGTTTAGATCTACAAGTTGTAGTTAGTTTACCGGCTTATAAGTCACCTAGCCTCGAGCCATGCTCTGTGCGGCTGTTTGTACAGTTTCTTCTTCTTCTTCTTCTCCGTACACCATTAAATGGTTTGGGGTACTACTGGCTCTTTGATATGGTTGTCTCATCACACTTCCGTACATGGAAGGTCCTTTTTAAATAACTTGATATTTGTTCATGCCCGCCTGGCACTGGGGTATCCCGTGTTACGTGGGATCCCTCGGGTTCTACGCGAGCGTTTGATTTAATTTAACACTTGTGTTTCAAACCGATGTTTCGTTCAACTACTGTTGACTCCTGCACCCTTCCGGATTGCTCTTGGGTGTTACTGAGCTTTGCCATCTCATCTGGCCTGAATTCATGGGTATATTCAGTTTCTTACTCGACCTCGCGCCGTGCGTTATATACTTGACTATCCCGTTTAGGGGGTTTGTAACATCTCCTGTTATTGGGTAGATCATTGGTACTCTTCCTTTACTTTCTTGGTCAGGTTGTTACTCTCTCATGTGAGGTTAATGTGGGAATTCTATCCCGTTTATCGTAACATTAATAAGTCATTTAGGCATTCGCCGTATTGCTTACAACATTTATTCATTCCAGTCATTATGTAATTTCCTAAGACATATCCAATGTCTATACCTAATACTCTGTGCTTCTCGCACTTCTCCACGCTATGTCCTAGGGAGGTCCGTTACCTTACTGGTTTCTAGAACTCCTTTTAGCTTCGTAAACTTCTTTGTGTTTCTTCGATCTCATTCGAGGTGTCCAAATATCTTGGTTTGGATTGGTTCTTTTCGTCCGTAGTATGGAGTGGGCTACTTCCCGTGTACCGTACTCTACTTGTATACCTACATGGAGTATCTTATTGATACGTTGCCACTTACCCGACTAACTCATAACTGGTCTGTCAGGCCCGCAAGCTCCTTCGGAGTGCGGTCGTTCCATGTCTCGTTTGTGTACACTTGTAGTGTCGGTGTCACGCCTAGGTGAAGTATTCTGTTGCCACTCCTCTTACATCGTCCTATGATAATTACCGTGATTCCCTGGTTTGGTTTTTGAAATTTGGGGGTTTGGGGAAAATTTGAGTTTCGAAAGAATTTGGGTTGAAGTAAATTCTTTCATGGCATTTCAAGCCGGTTGCTTCTTTACCAGGTCTAGCTTCTCGCTGCCCGGCATGTTCTTTATACAATGATCAGGCCGTTAGGCCTTTCCAATTTCCATTTCAAAATTCTTAGGATTGTCTCTTGCCATATTGGCTTCTCTCGCCATTTTGGTACTTACTAGTACTGGTCGCTTGTCAAAGCTTTTCTTAAAAGTCCCGTTAATACTGCACTTGCCGTGGCAAGTGCGCGGTACAGGGCGGTTTTTGGGTTAACTCATACCGGTCACGGTATTGTTCACATTGTATTTGGTAGCCATGTCGGCTCTTCCTTGATTCTTTAGTTGGATAACTACTCCTTGGAGCTGCTTCATATTCATCTGACATGACTGTCATTCATTTAGGTGCTTCTCCACTCTTGGAGTTCCTTAATTATTTAGTTCCATGATCTACCTCGTTGCTCGTTCCCACGTCTTCACAATGGTTACCGAGGTTTAAGTCATTTAGGTTCTACTTCAGTAGTCCTATTCGGGTATATCCCGTATTATGCTTGTAGCTGTCCAAGCTATATCAGTTAAGTATTGCAACCTCTTTGGGTGTGGCAGGGTGGGTGCATCTACCTTTGACTAGATGCTTAGTCAATTGGTATACCGTTGGTGGTATTATTTAATTATGGCGGTCCGTAGACATGTGTCCCGGTTCTTGTTAGTTCTCATGAATCCGCCTTGTTGCATGGTGGTGCATCCTTCTTGCTGCTGCTGCGACCAGCGGGTTCTCTCGCGACTGCTAAGCATGTCGCCCCGAGCTGCCACAGATTCTGGTCTCCCTGGAATAGGATTTCTCGACCTCACGCCATTGAGTGCGGTTATTGTCGCTCCAGCGGGATCCATCGCCGGGGTTTCCGGTCTCAGGATCTACCGCATGACAGGTTCTGGTTCATATTGAAATATTTTATAACTGCCAGATCGGGTTTCCCCGTCTCTCTGGCGTTCTTCCCCGGCTTTTAATACGGGGGTTTGTGGAGGGCGGGACTGGTATTGTAGGTATCCAGTTCATACTGGAAGTTCCTAACTAGCGTATCTCTCACGCTACCACTCAACCCTTAGCCCTAAGCCTCTAATTCCTAACTCGGTATTCCCTAAGCTCGGTATTTCCAGTCATCAAGAGCGATACTTCGCTCTGATACCATTTTTGTAACACCCCAACCGTTAATCTCGTCATTACCTCTTAAACAGTTACTAATTACTCCTACTCACACAGTGGAACTCTAATTACAACGAGGGGTGAAACAACGCCGATAGCCACCCATGTGGCTAACCAGGCCTTTCTTACATACCGTAGCAGTCTGATGAACTGGAACACCGAGTACACAATACAATTACAATACCCAACTCACTTCTTTACTATACCGAGTCTACAATATATGGATGCCGACAACATATTCGGTCTTACACCTCTTTCAATACATAAGTAATTAAATCTAACTACCCATGCAACCCACCGACCCCGTCCTACTCTCGAACGGTAACATCTTCGTGTACTGTAAAATAAAAACAATCGCCCCTAGGGGCTCAGCTTAACGCTGCATATGAAATTCGCTACCCCGAGCGCTAACCGGGGTACGCCGACTACTTTGTCGGATATACAGGAGTTCATTTTAGTCAAACAACATGCATCATAGCAATACAAGAGTACGTGTACACTCGAGGAATCTACATCCAATCACACGGAACACAATTCCCTAACTAACATAACAGGTTGTTAGTTGTATCTGTTTACTCTTAGGCCTTGAGGGTTATACCTCACTATGCCTGGTTACTTATTCAATATCTCTCACCAGCTCTCCTCTCGGTTTACTTGTTCATATACACACCCATTCATTCTCTGGGCTACTCGTACTATACTCCTCACCCATTTCTCTTCGGGTTCTTATACTTATTATCTCACCCACACTCTTGGGTTATCTATTCTCATTATCTCACCCACACTCTTGGGTTAATTATACTCGTTATCTCACCCACACTCTTGGGTTAATTATACTCAAGCTCTTGTAGCTTCTCGAGACGCTACAGGTCTCCTACGTCACGCTTGTTACTCTTAGTACATACTTAGGCCAAAACTCATGGCTCTCTAGCATAGTCTTACTTCCCCGGTTTCGACCCTACTCTGGGTCTAGCATGGTGGGAAGGTTCAACTAGCTCACGGAACTCTCTCTTAGTTCCTAGCTCTTTTTACTTACGCCCGACTGCTCTTGAACTACTTACATTCCCATACACTCCTCTCTCGGAGTTATAATAATATTATGTATATTAGTCTAGAAGCATCACTCTCGATGTTTCTAATGACCTTGGGAACATTACTTAGTTTGGTTAACCTTAGATTTTAAGAGTTACCCATACATTTACTTTACTCATACTTTCGTTATTTACATATATCAGGTAAAATCCTCATAAGGAGGTCGACCATGTCTCAAGGGAGTTACTAATCTCTCAGTCTCTTTTACCTTCTTCACTAGTTCACATCTTCGAACTATCTTAAATCCTCTTGAAGGAGGTTCACTTATCTTTCCACTCTCATTTGTTTCGTGGATTGTTTCAATGTGGTTTTCTAACCATTATCGGGTATTTACTCAACCCGTACTTCTCCTCACATTCTAGGGAGTTCATATGTTTGCGTTATCGTTATACTTTAACGGATAGTTTGTGTGTTTTGCACGTTTTCGTTATCATAAGCGTCGACCCGATCTATGGGTCTCTAGCCAAACGTTACTCTCTCTCACGAGTCGGTCCATTCACTATGTTAGACCACACCGGCATACAAGTATGTTAGCTCATTCAACATACAACAAGGCATACATAATCAAACAAGGGATTATTTTCATGCTTTAATCTTGATTAAGCCGGCACACAAACACACAAATCAACGTAAATCGGTTAGCACGCGGAGTATGAGAAAATCATACCTTTCACCGGGTTTTTTACTTTACCGGCGGCATCTCACCATGCTGGGGTCACGCACGACTCTCTGATAATGTTTCAAACATTATTATTAATACTAAGATCATACGGTACTTAATTAAATGCTACTCTCGTACTTACCCCGTTATCCCGTTAACCCGGTTTTACTTTTGTTAATTTGAGTTCTCACTTCTCAATCACTTCTAACACTTTCTTACACTTCCTAGGGCCTTTACATGTCACCAACCAAGGCCTTAACATCTTATAACATCATTAACACTTAAACCCCCATCAATTACAACTTTTATATGCTCTCTGTAGGTTTCTGGGGGTGGTCCGGGACTTGGTCCTTACCCTAAGTCCCGGACCAATACTCATCGTAACTCTCGGGTGGAATTCAACACTGGTCCGGGACCTTGTCCCTATCCCAAGTCCCGGACCAAACACCGACTGCACTCTCGGCTAAATTAATGGGGTGGTCCGGGACCTTGTCCATCTCTCAAGTCCTGGACCAAGTACTGGGATGAATTCTCGGTATGAAAACAGGGGGTGATCCGGGACTTTGTCCATGGACTAGGTCCCGGACCCTGCTACAGATTTTACAGATTTGGAGTTTCTAAATCTGTTACATCTCCATTCCTTCACCATTGATCTTCCAATCTTCACCAACTATAATCCTCATGTTTTAGCACCTAATTACTCATCTAAACCACCTTAAACCAAGCACCAAGCCCACTCACTAACTCATGCTTAATTCACTCAAAATCCACTTATATTTCATAACTAGTTTCTTGTTCTTTTAACTTCTTGTAACAGATTTTGGTACCCTCTTCTTACCATTCAAACCTCACTCACTAATGTCATTCCTAGCACCCAAATGACATTATTTTCCTCTCAGTTCTACTCCAAGCACCTTTCTCTTCCTCTTCCAAATTCCAAGTGATATACCTCTCACTTCATATTCTAAACATACCTAGTTTTTCCTAGGTTTCACACTCTTAATCACCCTTAGTTTCCAAGTAAAATTTGACAGCACTTGCTTGCTTTACTAAGCATTTTCACCACACTAAACATGCTCACAAACACTTCTTCTCCTCTGTTTGGTTTAGACATTAAAACCACATCAATTCTCATTTATTCACCATCTAAACTAGCTTAGTTCCCAAGCTTATTTCTCACACTTAAACAACATTAAACATTATCATTTCCACTCAATTATTGTACCATGACTACACCATTCAAGAGCATTAATCCAACTCTAAAATCTGTTTCACAAGTCAATGAACTAACTCAAGGTAAGCTCATTACCTTTTTTTTGTTCTCGGTTTTCTTCCTCCTCCTCCTCCTCTTTCTTTTGCTCCATCTTTCTTTACTTGTTTTCACAACACACAAGGGGGTCTAGATTGCCATCTACAACTATATCCCCATACACACATAACACCTAATTAATTCAAATTCTCCACACAAAAACTAGTATTTCAAGAACAAGTTTTTAGGCTCTAGCTTAGATATTACCTTAGAGTATCCTAAAGGAGAGCTTGGCAATCAAAATGATGAAGTTCCACCACTCCACAAGGACATGAAGAGACCGGCTGAAATGGAGAAAATGTTCAACGTGGGGGAATTTTCCAAAATTGGGAGAACTAGTTAGAAATGAGTGAAACTCTTGCTTATTATTACCTTAAGGCATCAAGGTGGTGAAGGAGAGTCAAAATCAGCTCCTCAAGCTTCAAAAGGCAAAACACCCATGAAGTGAAGGTGGAGGAATCAAGATTTTGAGGGGTGGAAAACGTAGCTCTCACCGAGAGGAGTCTAACGGTGTAAATTTCGTGTGATTTGGTGGAGAATTGAGCAAGATAGAGGTGAGACAAGGTGAGGGTTTGGTGCTGTTCGTCTCGCGGTTACAGAGGAGGAGGAAGAGTTCAAAGCGCTGGAGCAAATCGTGAATGAAGAAGGAGAAGGTGAGAGGGTGAGTACTTTATTTTACTTTTTACTTATACTATTTGCTTTATTTATTTACTTGTCTTGCTATTACTTAATAGCTAGCAAGCTATTAATGGGTGTATGCTTTTAATTAAAATCGGCCCCACACAAAATACTAACTGGTTGCGTTTTTCATTTTTTTACAGGAACGCTCGATAACTTACCCGGTTTAGCACTACTCACTAACCGGGCCCGTTTTTTATTTTTCTCGTTTCTTCTTCATTTTTAATGGTTATTAAACTTCCATTACTTAATTATAGTTATTTAATCAACTATAATTTTTACGGGTCCGTTGACCACTTAAAGTTCGTTTTCGGGTTTTCTCGAAAAGCGTGCTATAAAACTCCGTTAGCATTTTTAATCCATTATTAGATTCGTTTTCTTCGGGAATTATTCCCACATATTAATTAGGCATAACTTAGCCTTAGGAATCCATCTCGGACCCTTACGAGATCATATATCTCTTATTTAAATTTAATGCGCATTTTAGCGTTTTTCACGTTTAACGCATTTTCTCTTTACTTTTGGTTTTTTTTTCTTTACAATACTCTTTAGGCACCATTAGGCCTTTAATAATCATATTAGAGTAATTTAATCACCATTTTTAGATCCGGGGTATTAAAATACTAGCCAAAGTTCCTATATCTGAGTCTGTTTCTTTTCCCGTAAAAAATGATGACATCCGCAAAGGTTAGATAAGAGATTTAAGGAGTGTGTTTTGAGAGGTGGATTCCTTTATAATTGGTGGTAGTCAAGCTTTATTAAGGGTTTGAGAAACGACTTCTTGTGCAAGGATGAACAGGAAGGGGGAAATTAGATCTCCTTGCCTAATGCCCCTTTGTTGAATAAACTCTCTCCTAGGGGAACTATTAATAATCACCGCCCCTTTAAGTGAAGTAACATAGTTCATGACCGGAATTCTCCAGTAGTTTGGAAACCATACAGTTGTAAGAACCTTGTCGAGAAAAGACCAACCCAGTCTATCATAGGCCTTAATTAGATTTACTTTACAAGAAAAGAGGCTTTTTTTCTTAGCTTGGGATTAGTTGTAAGGTGGTGGAGTTCTCCTGCTAATATAACATTATCCGTGATGAGTCTGTTTTTTACAAAACCAGATTGGTTAGGGGAGATGATATGTGGAAGGATATTTTGGATTCGGTTGGCTAGGACTTATGTAACTATCTTGTACAGAAAGTTGCAAAGGACTATAGGGCTGAATTTTGAGAGGCTAGTGGCTCCTTTTTCTTTAGGGATCAAGGCTACATAATACTTATTGAGGTCTGGGGGCAGAGGGTTACCTTGTAAATATTCAGAACCGCTCCAATGACTTGGTTTCCCACTAGAGGCCAATAGGTTTTAAAAAAGCTCCATTGAACCCATCTGGCCCTGGAGCCTTGTTTGTACCTAACTGTTTAGAGGCCTCTATAATCTCAGTTCTATTGTAAGGGTTTTTAGTGCCTCAATGAACTCTTGGGGTATCAATCCTGAAACCGCATTTGTAAAATCTATCTGTGTTTCCCTCGGGATGAGCCTAGAAAAGATTTGGTAGTAGCTGTTGGAAATGTTGTCTATGTTTTTGCAATCAAATTTTATATCACCACTTTCATCTTGAAGACAAAAGATTTCATTTTTACGCCTGTTAATAGTGGCTTTATCTTCGAAATAGGTAGTATTTTTATCCCTAACTCTTACCCAACTGTCTCTAGCTCTTTGCTTCCATCTCAACTCTTCTTTTACATGGAGCAGTTCAATCTCCATGAGTAATCTTTTGCGGTTGGCCACCACCCAAGGGTTTCGGGGACCATTGGAAATAACTTATGGCTCTTTATTTCTTTTTGCTCTATAAACTTACTTGATTTTAGAAAAGGACCAACCATTCCACTCAGACAGTCTATTTTTACATCTCTCAATGTTGGTCATAAGCTCAAGACTCGTGTTTCTTTAAATATATCCACTATATCTCTACATTTTTTTCCACTAACCATACATTCTCAAAACAAACATTATATTAGGCTTTTTGTGGTTTCTAAGGAGTTTGATAAGGATTAGACAATGATCCAAATCTTCTCTAGGCAGGTGATGAACTATAATAGCTGGGAATATGTTGAAGATGTCTTGGCTAGAAAAAGCTCTATCTAGTCTACTAACATAAGCAAACGGTTCATGTTGGCAGTTTATATATGTGAAAGGATTCCCAACAAAACCTAGATTAACTAACTCAACCTTTGTAATAGGTTCTATAAAGGAGGGCATTTGGTCTTCCCCTCTAATCCTCCTCCTCTTTTTTACTCTAAAAAAGAATTTGATTAAAGCCCCATATTATCCAAGGAATATGTAGCTGAGATTTTAACAGCAAAAAATTTTCCAAGCGAGGTATTTTAAATTCCAATTTGGCCATCTGTAGAAACTAGTAAAGTCAAAAGGGGTCATACCTGGCAGCTTAACTTCAGCCGCAATGTCATTTTTGGAAAAATTGATCAAGGTGACATCAATCTCACTTCTTCACTTCACAGGAGCATAATCCTCCACTTCTCCCCTACACTTACTACCACTCCCTCATACACTCTCATCTCATTTTTTCTGCCCGCTCTTGAATTACATCATAATAGTTAGACTCCTCTAGTTCATCCATTTGGCGCAAAAGGCTAATCATCAAGGATCTGAGGTTCTGGGCTTTTTTTAGGTATCTGAGTATCTTAGACTTAAACTCACTTCAACTTCAACAATTTTCCTTTTCCTTTAGAAGTAGTAGCAATGAGGTTGTTTTATATATTGAAGACATAGGGGAAAGGATATTTGGGATCAGGGGGATTATTTGGGAGGGATGCTTATCCTTAGCTTCTTGCATGATTATAGCTAACGAGGGACTAATATCAACATTAACCTGAAAAGAGCTTTTGGGTTTTTTGTGGAAATCACTCTCAAAGCTAGAGGCCGTTGCTTCCTAGTCAAAATTATGGACATTTTTTCTTTAATCAATGAGGGAAGAAGTGGAGAAATTTGAAAGAGGGGATTCAGGGGGTCGGGCACAGAGTACAAGAGTGGGAGATTCTATAGTTGACTTTGGGGTTGAGGTCAGGGGAATTGTATTGAGCAATTGATTCTGGGACAAGGGATCTAGGGGTAAATTCTAGAAGTGAGGTGCAGGGTTAGCTGGGAATTGGGGCAAGGAATTTGTGAGGTAGTCTCTACTGGAAGAGTAGCTAGTGATAAGTCAACATTCACATTCTAGGGGCCAATAGAAGACAATAGTTCAGACTGGGAAACTGTAACACCCCTACCGTTAATCCTATGCTTACCGTCCAATCATCCCAATAATCAAGCTACTCGCAGTGGAAAATACTACTACTACGGCGGGTGATACAACGCCGCTAACCGCACATACGGCTAGCAAGGCTTACACTACTTACAGCCACGGTCTGATGTCTAAATATACCGAGCTACTACATTGCATACTGATACAAAAGATAAGATACTTACATTGCTGGATTATCGAGTATTTAAGTATATTCAATTACATTCTCTCTTCCACCGTTTGCCAAATAATGAGTTTCTACTACAAACTACTCATCTATACCAATTCACCATCCTATCATATCCAAAAAAGGTGTACCCCATGGTACACCGGCTAATCAAAAAGGCTCCTAGCCGTGTACAACTTAGTACACCATTCACAATTCATTAATTACAGACAAAAGAAAATCAAGTAAGATCTTCATCATCTTTACCCTCTCGTGTACCAGCGTGTAGTAAAAACATCGCCCCAAGGGGCTCAGCAAAAGCTGCGCATAAACTCCACATATACCGCGTGCTAGCTAGGGCACGCCGACTATTTAAGGTCGAATAGGCATGCGGTTCATTTATTTCATACATACATGCTTGGCATACGATATACATTCATATACGATACATTATACAATCCAAGGCAACAGTACAATAGCACACACCATACTTACCTTCACAAGTGTTAGCCAAGTTACGCATCCGGGTTAATCGGTATGCAGTTTACTCTTTTACTCATTACACAATCCTTTCTCTTACTTACACTTACTTACTTTTCCATACTTATTACTCATTCTTCTTACTTACTTTTACTCATGTTAAGTTATGACCTCCGGCCCGGGGACTACACCGTCCCACCACCGGGATTTACTTGACTCACCAATCCGGGATGCTATCCATTTAAGGGGTTTGGGCCGTGGACCAGTTTAAGAGTCAGGAATCGGATCCACCTCTTGTGTCTCCTCATCCTCACGCGTGGCCGAAACTATATCGGACTTCTACTCATTCCAATTTAATTACCAATTAATGTTAGATTGGTTAGCTTTTAGGATCAGTTAGAAGTCCAATCACATTCACATTCGGTCACAGTAAAGCACTACATACCGACACACACTCATGTTCATTCATACATTTCATGAATTATACAAACTATGATTTAAGGACAATTTCAACGAGATACAATACTACATTTCCACAAGTAAACATGATAACTCCGATTCGTGCATTTATCTTATTGGTGATCAATTAGCACACAACACACAAATCAGAGTAACCAAGATAGCATACGGAGCATGAGGAATTCATACCGTTCACCGTTGTACTTGTAAATCAAGTCCTATAGTACACATGTAGTCGAGTGATTAATTATCTATAATTAACTTAACTCGTATTCCTATTACGTTTCCTAACCCATACTTACTATGTCCTTACAGTTCTTACACTTACCCATTACTCACTTACTCTTCATTACTTTAAGTTTATTTCCTTACTTAACAATGGTATACTTACATATATATGGACATATATATGTGGGTATACATATACAATATATATATATAATATATTATTTTATTTTAAATTCTTTCTTTTTTTGTATGACTCGACCGACCTTACCTAGGGTCGGTCCCATGGTCGGTCGAAGTCAGTAGGGTAATACGCTGGAAAATTTCAGGGCCGACCGACCTTGCAAGTCCGGTCCCAAGGTCGGTCCATTCCAGTGAGTTACCTGACGGAGAATTTTTTAGCCCGACCGACCTTGTAAGTCCAGTCGCAAGGTCGGTCCATTCCAGTAAGTTGCATGACGGAGAAATTTTGAGTCGACCGACCTTGCAAGTCCGGTCGCAAGGCCGTCCATTCCAGTAGGTTACATTACGGGAAATTCTTCTGGCCGACCGACCTTGCATGTCCGGTCCCAAGGTCGGTCCATTCCAGAAGGTTTCCGTCCTTTGTAAATCTGGGCTCGACCGACCTTGCAATTCCGGTCCCAAGGTCGGTCTAGTCCAGTAATTGCATTTTTATTTCTGTTTTCAGTCCTTTCCTTTACCCATTACTTCCCCATTGTTCCTACACTTAATCTCACATGTTTTAACACTAATTAAACCTCCTAATACACCTTAGTTCATGCATTAACTCCTTACACATTTCTATACTAATTTACACACCTAACTTCCCAGTTTCATTTCAACACTTACACTATTTTTCTTTCTAAGTTGCATTTGCTACAGATTTCAACTCTTATCTTCTCCACCTATTGCTCCCTCTTCTAATGTCATTTCTAAAACTTACAATGCATTAGACACCTCTCCTAACTTACCCTCTAACTATCTCAAATCAAAATCTGTTACAAGCATATGTTTTCACCTAGTTCCTAGTTCCTAGTTTCTTAAGTGCTCTAGTTCTAGGTAAATTTTGACATAACCTCCCCTAAAATCTTACATTCTCACTACATCATTTATTCACTCTTTGTTACTCAATTCACCTGTTTTCAATAGACATCAATATACAAAGCTCTCATACACAATTTCCAAACACTAAACACTCATAAAAATTCCTGCACACTACATCAAATTCCCAACTATGTTTGACAGTTTTTAAATTCTTTTAAGCTTCAATAATAGTTCGGATATTCTTCCACATTACACTACTACTACTCCTTACTATTTTACAATACACATTTAAAGCTTTTAAAATCTGTTACATAAGTAATTACAAGACTACAAATGTGAGCATCATTTACCTTGTTCTTCTTCTTGTTTTCTTTTCTCCTTCTTGCTTCTTTCTCCTTTCTTTCTTTTTCCTCCCTTCCTCTTTCTTTTCTCTTCCCACGTTTTGCAAACCAAATTCACTAACACTACAACCCATACATACACACACTACTATTTCAATATCCAAAACTCACCCTTATGTTACATTAATGCTTTGAGGTAAATTTCTAGGGTTTAGGAATATATTACCTTGCGAGGAAGTAGATGAAGCTTAGAGGAGCTCAAGAACAATATTTCTACTCCTTCAAGGATGCCAAAATCGGCTGGGAACAAAGGAGCAAGGAGTTCAAAACTTGAAATCTTTATTTTGCAAATGAGAGTAAAAAGGAAGTGTTTTTGGATTTCTTTTTACCTTAAACCAAAGAGGAGAAGAAGGGCCTTCTAATGGTGGTCTTGAAGCTCCAAATGCTACACACCCCATGGAGATGAAGATGCTCGTTTTCGGATTTTGAACAGAGGGGAATACTCTCCTTGATGAGAGGAAGACAATGGTATAATTTTTGTAATTTTTGATGAAGGTTCAAGGGACTAACAAGAGGAGAGAAGTTGAGTTTTTGTGTGGGTTTTCTCCTTCACCATTGCTGTCCGGTTGAGGAAGAAGAGAGAATAGAGAGTGAGGGAGAAGGGGTTACGTGAGTGAAGAGAATGAGGGGATATGAGAGAGAATAAGAGAGTGAGGTAGTAAAGTAATGTTTACTTTTTTCTTTTTAATGTTTTGTTGTTTTGTACATAAGAAGAGAGTTAAGAGAGGGTGTGAGAGAGGGGTCAAAATCGGACCACACAGCCCACACACACACACACACACACTCTACTTTTTTATTTAAAAGTGGACACATAAGTTTGAGTTATTTTTGTTCTACCCCACAACTTCCCGTTTTTGACAGTTTTTACTAAATTCTCGTTTTATGATTGATTTTATTGGTTCTAAAGCTTCACTAATATTTATTAATGACTATTTAGTTGACCAAAATTGTTACGAGTCTATTTGACCCGCTTAAAGTTACGTTTTCCTGGTTTCCTCGAAAAACGCGCTTTAAGGTTCATTAGTGTTTTTAATCCGGTTTAAGGATCCGTTTTCTTCGAGATTTGTTCCCTCATGATTATTTATGCATAATTAAGCCTCTAAATTACTTATTAGCCTAATTTATCACTATTTTTAATTACGGGGTATTTCGGAAACCATGGCTATGATGCTATCCAACGCTCCTTCTTCTTTCCACTGGTTGAAGAGGAACGAGTCAGTCACAACTGCCATGGATCCTGCATACTTTGCATGGATCCAAGGTCCAAATTTTTCTAGGGCGTTGGGGTTGGCTTTTTAGAAAATGCACTCAGTAACAATATGATTGATATAACCACATTTAAACAAAATTTGGGGAGATTCTCATAAGATATTCTACACACCCTATTTCCTTGGTTTGTTGCTCACTACAAGCATGCGACACAGTGGACAGTGGCTCAACTATTTTGATCTGAATCTTGACTCTTAACACATTCGCAGCTAGGGGATTGATCCTTTCTAGGCACTCTATGAATTTGTCTATCCGGTTTGCTAACTCAATTGTAGATTGTCTATTGATGAAAGCAAGGGGAAGTTTGTGGATACCTACCCAAATCTTACTATAGAGGGTTCTGCTCCTTCAGATTGAGGATTGGGTCTATGGGCATGATGGCTAAGAGACAGTTCTGAAAGTGCTAGGGGCCGTTAGCTAAAATGTTGCCTAGATCCAGTTCGTTGGAAAATTGAATTATTAATCGGATGTATCCAACTTCAGTAACTTGGAAATAGGACTTAGGTTTCCAAATCTAACGTAGAACATTTTGTATACTTTGGGGGGATTCGATTAGGGTTCCAAATTATACCGAAAAGAGCATTTTGGAATTCGGGAAGGGACTGATTGTTTGAGAGGCTATCGATGTCTACCATTATTGTAACAATAGGGTGAAGTTGGAGACAGGAACAATTCGCTATAATAGAATCCATGGGGTGGAGCCGTAAAGAAAGAGGGGGGATCTTTTCTATTAACACACTAATCTGATTGTGTTTTGGAGGCAATTTCAGATATGCAGTATGGTAACTAGATTTCAAAGAATACTCAACCTATCAAACGCTGCTAATACAAATCATGAGGAACCAGTAATATATACAGAAAAGTAACCAGCATGCAAGAGCTTACCGTAGATGGAGATTTGCACCGTCTAGCATAAATGCAGCTGGCATTGGAGGAGCTTGTAATACCCCAAATTTCTAAACTGTGATTAGGGCCTTGCTTAACTGTAAACCTTAGGAAACCCTAATTTCTAAAGATGGAGAAGGTTATAATTAGTTGGAGGTGCTTGGTGAACATCAGGAACCTTAGTTTCCGGAGTATCACCCAGTAAACCTTTGTTTCAGAGGATTCCTGAAATTTCCGAAAATTACTAAATTCCTTAGAACTGGGAGTGGTTATCAACCCTAGGAAGAGTGTTAGATAATTTTGAGAGTGTTTTGAGGAAAGAAACAATCATATCTTTCTTCTTTTAATATAAGACAATTTAGTTACATTTTTCAGTATTTAGTGGTTCTGGGCAAACGAGGCTTCGGGAGAGCTCATAAGTAACCGAGGAAATTCCTGGAACTTGATAACCCACACTAGTATTAACATACCTACACATATAGTTTTAATACCCATAAAAGGCTCAAGCCAAACATGGCCTAAGGTGGTGGCCAAAAATATCTAGGAAAGGAGAGAAAATATCTCGGTTACTATTCACCACTATTCACACCTCCTTACTATTTGCATTGATGATCAAGGCAACTTGCCCCCTCCTTATCCATTCAAAGGCGGTTATGTATGGATGGTTAGGATTGGTTTTTGACATTTGACACAAATCAATGGCTAGGGACAATTCTAGAAGTAATGATTACAAATAGTAAGATAAGGATGAAATTTTAGTATAAAAGGGGGGGTGGATGGTCGGCCATGGTAGGTGAGCAAGGTGGCCATTCTTCTTCATCTACCTTGTTTCTCCTAAGCTAGAAAACACCATTGGAGCTTAGGCAACAACACTCCTCCATTGGAAACACAAATCTAAGGTAGTAATTAAGCTAAAATTAAGGGAAAAGGCAAGTTTAAGGAGTAGGAGCCAAAATCCAAGGTGGGCGACTTGTTTGGTGGAGATTTGGAGCTCAATCAACTTATAATCAAGGTAGAAGAACATCAAAATGGCTAGGAGAGGACAGGTAACATCTATGCACATCACTTTCACCCTTTAAGCTTATTTTCCTTCTTAAGTCATTCTATTTGGTTACCTACGAATCCTATCTCCTATTTTCTTAAAATTTTTACAGTAAACTAGGGATGAATAGCTAGTGATTATCCTAGAAAATCACGTCGAAATCAGGTTGGGAAGTAGGAAAACTCTAAAGAATCTTGAAAATGGAGAAAAATGAGCTTTAAGCTTTAGGAATTGTTTGGATGGGTTTCCGACATGATTTTGAGCTAAAATTTTGCGGGTAGTCTTGAATAGTGAATATATGGTTATGGTTGAACAATCAAGTCGAATGGAGAAATTTAAGTCGGTTAGACAAGGTAAAGAAGCTAAAATGAGAAAATGTGCTTTAAGCCTTTCTGAGTGTTTGGATGGGTTTCCGAATTGATCTTGAGCTGAAATTTTGGGGAGATACTTGTGTTGTTGTCTTGGATCATGGTTAAAGGTTTATGCCGAGATTCGCTTGGGAAGTTATTTAAGTTGGTAAATAGTGATTTTGGTCAAAAATAAGAATTTAAGCTTTCTAAGGTGGTTTCTTGGAAATTGTTTGATTCTATGATTTATTGGAGCTTGAATGGTATTTTTTGATGTTATTAAGGTTATTTTACAAATGGTGATCTTGATGTGTGAATTACTACTTGTGTAAAGCTTGGTTATGATATCTTACTCATGGTTTGCAAATGTGTTTAAGATAACCTCTTGTGATGGTGGTGGAAAGTATTGTGTGATGTTGATTTCATGGTTATCCTAAGGCTATGCCTCTTGTGAGAGCCTTTAAGGCCAAGCCGACGTTCCGGCAACAATATAAGCTCATACTAATGAATTGGAGCTGCCACTATGATCTACTCCTATTGGGCAGAAGTTTTCAATAGGGGGGTGCACACTTAAGGACATAGGGTGGGTGGTGGTGGTGGTGGATTTCATTTGGAAATATCTTGTTTGGTGGTGGTGGTGGACTTCATTTGGAAATATCTTGTTTATGATATTAATTATCTCTTGATAATTCCTGGTACAGGTAAATGGTGTGTGATCTATTCTGATTTGTTATATTGTTAATATTTTTTGGAAACAAAGGTTTTAAAGAGAAAGTAAGTTTTTACGGGGTGTGGTAGTGTTACTCAGTTTTTACTGATTTTATTTGTTTGTGTCTTCCTGTGTATATGAACTTTGTGTGTTCAGGGTAACTGGGATGGTCACCTTCTCTGCACTGAGGACGAGTCCACCGATACTTTCTATATTTTCATGTTTGTCACCTATCGTAGGAGTATACAGCCTAGGGTCACCGAGATAGTGCTTGAGGAGTGGAACAAGAAGATACAGCGTTTTAGGCACCCGGAGAATGGCAGTAGTCATCCATTACCTATGAAGTTTCCACTATTTATGAGTACATGGAAGTAGTCCCATGCTAAGTTGCTAATGATGTAATAGTCTTTGATACCCCTTGCTTTTGGTGTAAATAGGAGTAGGAGCTAACATAGTAGTTGGCTGGAAGAGGTCTTTTGGTACTAAGGTGTAAAGTGACGGGTTGGTTGTGTCACTCTTTTGGTAGGGGAATAGCGTTGTAAGATAGCAAATGAAGGGATGGTGGTGGTAATAGCATTACACTTACTAGTCTTTAGTAAGTGTGGCGGTAACACCCCGGTGATAGTATTAGGGACCTTATGTAAAAAGACTGGCGCATGTATAATACAAGTTAATGATGATATTTCAGTTATGGCACGTTTCTAAAAAAAATGACTAAGTAAATGGTGGTGGTAAACCGGGGCGTTACAGAGTGGTATCAGAGCCATAGGTTAGCTGGAGGGGAATTTGAGTTTGACTAGGAAGCAAGGTGACCCAGGCTTAGGTTTAGGAGACTAGGAAGAACCATGTGGTTGTGAAAATATGTTTGCTGTGATATTTGTGTGTTGTGTGCTTGATTGATTATAGTTAACTATTTATATTGCAACTAACATATCTGTGTGTAGAATAATGGAGAGGGGAGTGGACGGAGTAATGGAGAGGGGAGAGGACAGATGGATGAACTGAGGGAGTTGACACTGAGTATGGGAAGAATCTTGGAGCAGCACGAGGCTAGAGCTGAAATACCTAAGGATTTCTCCAGGAGGATAGCAGCTATGAAACCCAGTACTTATTCGGGAGAAGAGGATCCAGTGATTCTGGAAGAGTGGATCAAAGAGTTTGACAAAATATTTGATATCATTGATTGCCCCGAAGAAAAGAAGGTAAGTGGGGCTGTATTTTATTTTAAAGGAGAGGCTGATCTGTGGTGGACTGCGGAGGAGGAGAGACTCAAAGGAATTCCGGGTTTTGGATGGAATATGTTAAAGGATGTGATGAGGAAAAGATTTTATCCGGAGCATGTAAGGTTGCAGAAATATCAGGAATTTACTGGATTGAGGCAGCGGATGGATAACGTTAAAACTTATCATGCTAAGTTCGTGGAGCTTGCTAGATTTGCTCCGCATGTGGTACCTGATGAGACTGCTAAGGTTCAACGTTTCTTGGAAGGGTTAAATTGGGATTTACAAGAAGCTCTGAGTGTGATACCTATAACTACTTTACAAGAGGCGTACGATAAAGCTGCTAATCTTTATAGGGTACAACAGAGGAGGAAGGAAGTACAAACGGGGCGAAAAAGGAGAATGGAGACTCGTAAGGCCGAGAGCTTTGATAAGAGGGCTAAAATAGAAGTTAGACCAAGTGGAGGAGCCAGACCCAATTACCCGGGACGACGATTCAATGATAAAGGAACTAGATACTTTTATTGCAAGATTTGTGGAAGGAATCATCTAGGTGAAGATTGTGAAGGAAGGCTGGTGAAGTGTTTTAACTGTGGGAAGCTGGGCCATAGGGCCTATGAGTGTAGGGTAAGAAGGATGGAAGGAGGTATTGATCAGGTAGCAAGACCTGCTACAGCTGGAAATTTCAGCAACCAGAACAATCGTAGCAACCAAGGCGGAGTACAGCAGGATAATCAAAATGGCCAGAGGAATAATTATAATGGTTCAAGAGGTAATATGGGTGGACAAGGGAGTAATCAGGGGAAGCCAACACAATATGGAAGTGGAAATACACAAGGAAGAGGCTATAAGAACCAAGGGTATATCAACGTAATCAGCAAGACGGAGGCTGAATCTCAACAGGAAGGGGGCGTCATTACAGGTACTTTTCAAGTTCTTGGAACTAGTGCTAAAGTATTATTTGATTCCGGTGCAACTTGTTCTTTTATATCCTCCGAGTTCTTGAGGAAAGTAGGAGTAGTCCCCGATATAGAAGTTGAAATTTCTGTTTCTACCTACACCCACGGGAAGAGTGGTAGGATGCACTAGAAAGATGGAAAGAGTAAAAGTAACTATAGAGGGTAGAGAATTTGAGATGGATCTGGTAGAGTTTGATTTGAAGGATTTTAATATAATCTTAGGGATGGATTGGTTGAGTAAGCACAAGGGACGCATAGATTGTGAAAAGCAAAAGGTTAGCTTATGTGGGAAGAGAGTGTCGTACACATGCGAAGGAGCCAAGCAAAGGGTAAAAATTCTACCTGCCTTAAAGTTCTTGAAGGAGTTGCGAAAAGGAGAGCCAGTTTATATGTGTTATGTTCAAGAGGAAAAATTGGCGCAAGAACCAAAGTCATCCGCACTTGAGGATCTTCCAGTAGTCAGGGAGTTTCCGGATGTTTTTCCAGAAGAAATTCCCGGACTTCCACCCGACCGTGAGATTGAGTTTACTATTGATTTAGTACTAGGATCAGCTCCAATTTCTAAGCATCCTTATAGGATGGCCCCGAATGAGATGAATGAGTTAAAGAAACAGTTGGAGGAACTTTTAGAAAAAGGTTATATTCGACCGAGTGCTTCTCCGTGGGGAGCCCCAGTTTTGTTTGTAAGAAAGAAGGATGGAACTTTGCGTCTTTGCATTGATTACAGGGAGTTGAATAACGTCACAATCAAGAATAAATATCCCTTGCCTAGGACTGATGATTTGTTCGACCAGCTACAAGGAGCGAAAGTATTTTCTAAGATTGATCTAAGATCAGGCTATCATCAGTTAAAGATAGCGGAAAAGGACATACCAAAGACAGCCTTTCGAACTAGGTATGTTCATTATGAGTATGTGGTTATGCCATTCGGGCTAACAAATGTACCGGCAGTATTTATGGATTTAATGAATCGTATTCAGCCAATTCCTTGATAAGTTTGTGGTGGTGTTTATTGACGACATATTGGTGTATTCGAAGGATGAGTCATTGACGACATCTGAATATCAACTTGGACAAGTTTTAAAGTTTTAAGGGGAAGAAGCTGTATGCCAAATTCTAAGTGTGATTTTTGGCTCAAGGAAGTATCGTTTTTAGGACATGTGGTAACCGGAGATGGGATTTCGGTTGACCCGGCTAAAATTCAGGCTGTTAAGGATTGGCCCAGGCCAACGAACGTTCGAGAAGTTAGAAGTTTTCTTGGGTTAGCTGGATATTATAGGAAGTTTGTTCAAGATTTCGCTAAAATTGCAAGACCGCTTACAAATCTGATGAAAAAGGAAGTGTGGTATAAGTGGGATGAGGATTATGAAAAAGCTTTCCAGATTTTGAAGGGGAAGTTAACCACAGCACCAGTTCTTACGTTGCCCTGTGGTACAGAAGGTTTTGAGGTGTATGTGACGCGTCTAAATATGGATTAGGGTGTGTATTGATGCAGAATGGCAAGGTCATTGCCTATGCTTCTCGACAGTTGAAAAGTTACGAGACGAGGTACCCTACTCATGATTTGGAACTTGCAGCTGTAGTTTTTGCCTTGAAAATTTGGAGGCACTATTTGTATGGAACTTCTTGTAAGATTTACACGGATCACAAGAGCTTGAAATATATCTTCACTCAAAAAGAGCTTAATATGAGGCAAAGGAGATGGTTGGAACTTATTAAGGATTATGACCTGGAGATTTTATACCATGAAGGCAAAGCCAACGTGGTGGCAGACGCTTTAAGCCGAAAGAGGAGTCACGAGGGAGAAGCTAATTGGATATTACATGATGAGTTGGTACAAGATTTCAAAAGGTTGAACCTCGAGGTGGTAACAACGGGGGAGGTGGATAGAGAAATTTTGGCTAGTATGAATGCGTTCCTCGACATTTACAAGGAAATTTTGCATCACCAGCAAGAGGATGAGAAGCTACGGAAAATAAAGGAAAAAGTAGAAAAAGGAGAAGCCCCAGATTTTAAGATTTATGATGATGGTAGTCTGAGATTTCGTGGAAGATGGTGTGTACCAGATTCATGTGGCGATATTAAAAGGAAGTTGATGCAGGAAGCTCATAATTCTGCATATTCCATACATCCGGGAGGAAATAAGTTGTACAAAGATTTGAAGAAAAGTTTTTGGTGGCCAGGCATGAAAAAGGAGGTAGCTGAACATGTGTCGAAGTGTCTAACATGTCAAAAAGTTAAATTTGAGCATAAGAAAGCAGGAGGAATGTTGCAACCATTGGATATACCCATGTGGAAATGGGATTCGATATCCATCGATTTTATAGTGGGATTACCACCGACCAGAGGTGGGATGGATCAGATTTGGGTGATTGTAGATCGGTTGACCAAGACTACTAGATTAATTCCAATGAAAAGTACTTGGTCTATGGAACAGCTGGTGGAGGCATATATTAAGAATGTGGTTAAATATCACGGAGTCCCTATGGAAATTATTTCAGATAGAGATTCTAGGTTTATTTCAAGGTTTTGGCAGCAATTCCAAAAAGCCATGGGAACAAAATTGAGCCTTAGTACAGCTTACCACCCATAGACTGATGGGAAGATGGAGAGAACTATTCAAACTTTAGAGGATATGTTGCGGGCTTGTGCGATGGATTATCAAGGGTCATGGAGTGACAAGTTGCATTTGATTGAATTTTCGTATAACAATAGTTATCACTCAAGTATCCGTATGGCCCCGTATGAAGCTTTATATGGTAGGAAGTGTCGTACTCCGTTATGTTGGAATGATGCACAGGAGGTGGTTATGGTAGGGCCTGAGTTAACAGAGGAGATGGCCCAGCAGGTCAAGAACATTCGGCAGAGATTGAAAGCTGCACAAGATAGGCAAAAGTCTTATGCTGATTTGCATAGAAGGCCAGTTGAATTCAATGTGGGGGACAAGGTATTTCTGAAGGTTTCACCCACTAAGAGCGTGGCACGATTTGGCAAGAAAGGAAAACTTGCTCCTAAGTATATCGGTCTGTATGAAGTATTGGAAAAGGTTGGAAATTTGGCTTACCGATTAGCTTTGCCGATGAACTTGGATAGGGTCCATAATGTGTTCCATGTATCACAATTGAAACGGTATGTTCCAGACGAATCACATGTGTTGCAACCGAACGAGGTAGGAGTTGCACCTAATTTGACTTATGAGGAACACCCGATTGAAATTTTGGATCGTAAGACGAGGGAGACTCGAGGGAAGTCAGTGGATTTGGTTAAAGTTTTATGGACTCACCATGGAGTTCAAGAAGCTACATGGGAACTTGATAAGTGCAAAACATATAGACTTATTAAGGTTTAATCACCTTATTAATTGCAGCATTTTTAGTAATGTTTCTCACTTATCTTGGGTTTTTCCTATATTTATGTTATTATATTAACTGATGTATTATATGTGTTAAAATGTAGGAAAAATGACAAACAAAGACATATATTATAAGGGATAGAAGAAACTCACGCGACATGCACGCAGGAAGCGTGTTTCGCCTCTTCTGTACCGCCTCAATTCAGGCGGACAACATATAGAGGCAACCGCCCCTTAACAGGCGGACAACACTAAGGGAGCAACCGCCACATAACAGGCGGACGAGACAGAGCAGAACCGCTTCTTTACAGGCGGACGAGACAGAGCAGTACCGCCTCATAACATGCGGACAAGAGACAATGAAACAGAGAGGAGACCGCCTATTAACATGCGGACAAGAGAGGAGATGAGAGAACCGCCCTTATCTAGCGGACACGTGTAAATGTCCAGGAATCAACGGGTTATCTTCGCGACTCCCTCTGCAAGTTGCCTCCGCCATATCCTTTAAGCAGTCGGCGCCTACCAGAAATCTCGCACGCATTGCAGCCCTGTCCCCTGCGCAATCAATGAGCTGCAATCAATGGGGAGCTGCAATCATTGAGCTGTTGCTCTGCTTCTTCTTCCTCTATAAATACAACGCTCAAAACACCTTCTCCAGTGTCCTTCCAGAGGTTCCGTCCGTGGTTCCTCCTGGAGTTCCAATTCACACCATCATCCATCTTCGTACCACTTCACCTTCACTCACTCGTTCATTTTCATCTCTAATCTCCCGCTTCTCCATTTGTTTTCTTTTCATTTCATTAGTTTACGTATACTCTGGGAATAATTATTATGTATCTGTATTAATTATGCAATATGTTTTACTGGTTTTAATTTTAATAAAGTTTGTTACGGTTAAAGGTTTTCTCACCATCTTTTTAATAACCTCATGAATTTATTAAAATGCTTTACTAAGTCTGTTTTTGATTTCATCGGTTGGAAACAGATGGGTTGATTAAGCCGTAAAACTAGGGGAAACTTATTTTCATCGTTTAAGTTAGTACTCAGTTGCAAATGTAATCCCTCAACACTCCTCTGCCGTTCGCAGGCTTTTGCTTGAGTTTTCATCGGACCTTGCATTACAGGTAAACGAGTTCTTATGAGTTTTCATCGGACCTTAAGAAAATAACAGGAATCTTGCCAAACAATTATAATTAAACCAGTAGACCTAGCATGAAAGAGCAGATATTATATAAATGTGAACCAGAGTCCCGTTTAGTTTATCTGTTAATTTAGTCGTTTTATCTTCCCTTTTATTTATAAAAACAAGTCAATTAAACCCCCCTCTTGTGACACGCTTAGGTACTATAATATGTACATTAGTCCCGGGGTTCGATATCCGGTCGCTTACATTTCACTATACTACTGCGACCGGGATTTGTTTGCAGCCCGACGTTTATTTTGAGTTTTAATTTCTTTTCTTTTAATTTTACACCAGTTTAACCACTCACGATATAACGTCTGCAAAATGGCGCCAATTTGTCCTCTATTAATCATAATATACATATACAAGGTTAAATCTTCACTCATTACACTTAGATTGGGTGTTTTGATGAATTCTAAAATTGGTGAATGTTAGTTACGAAAATGCCTTGATGAAACTAGCATTTATCAGTTTTATTTTGCCTTGATTATTAAACGAATAAATATTATGATTATAGGTTGTTATTTATAAGATTTGATTGGTGACGGTATTAAAATACCTTGATTCTGACTGAATTTTTTGTGGAGAATCGTAGAATTTTAGGGGAGATTCTGTCGAATTTTCGATAGAATTTATGTTGTATAATTATTCTGTTTATATTTCACATTCTTTGTTCATCTTATTTTCTATTTTGCTAAGTTGTTTATGTCAAATATTAATGTTCTGTTTATTAACGTTTTTTGTTGTTATTATTTGCTAATTTTTATGATGTTGTTGTCTATTTAATTTTATGTTGTTTTTGTGTTTATTGATTTTTATGTTATTCTTACTCTGTTTAATATTTAATATTTTATTATTATGCTGTTAATGTTTGTTTGCTTTTAATTTTTTTAAAAATATATTAGTATGCCTCGTATTCGGGTGGCGACTGTCCGGTGCATCTTCTTCTGCGCCTTGTCTTCGGGACGACGGCTTTATCTCAGCAGAGGCTCGTGCCTGACTAGGACTTACGTTGGTCCTAAGGTTAGGGCAGGGAGTCTTTTGTCCGAAGATGGTTAGAGAGTTTTATGCTAATGCCCGGCGGGCAATCTGAGCATCACCTCTTATGTACGCCATCACCCCGTGGAGATCACACCCTCGACATTCACTTCTCTCCTACAGATCCCGGATGGTCCTGACGATATCCGAGGATTCACAGAGGAGTACTTGTATAGGTCAAAGTCTAGGTGGCTTCAGGTTGTAGGTCAGAGGATCCGACATAGAGGGGAGGAGGAGAAGGATGTCCTCCCTTTCGCGAGCTTCCCCACGCTGATTCAGAGGCTTCTCCTGGAGATCCTTAGTCATCAGATTCGCCCATCTGGGGCGCACGATGCTTCTGATGAGGATTGCGCTTTACTAGACTACTTCCTAGGTCCATCTCCACCCGCTCAGCGCATCTCCTTCAGCCACATCATGTTCGGCCAGCTCCATAAGGTGGTCTCCTACCTGAGGACGAAGAAGAAGAAGATCACTCCCATTTTTCCCTTCTTCATCGGGCTCCACCTTATCGGTTCAGTCCCACTCTCACAGAGGTCAAGGAAGGTTTAGAGCTCCGTACAGGAAAGCGCCCAGTCACACTGCAGACTGTGCGGAGCTGGGGCTTTATGCGCTCAGATGACGGTACTTGGGTCAGGGGTACCGCTGCTCAGTCTTCCACTGCATCTTCCACAGCAGCGGGGCCCTCTACGGGAGCTACACCTTCTACTGATCCCGACCACCCGTCCGCTGAGACTGCACAGGGAGAGGAGCCCTATGTGCCGACTACTGACGTGATGCAGATCCCTGCTCCTGTACCTATCCCGACAGATCTCCAGACTCAGTTCCAGGCCTTCCATCAGAGGTTTGAGAGCTTTGAGCAGTATCAGCAGAGGATTCTGGCTGAGCAGTCACGGGTGATACAGCGCTTGGACCGGAGTGATGAGTTGCATGCACAGACAGCTCAGCTCATGCAGCATCTCCTTGCTCAGATAGGCCAGGGACCAGTGCAGCCTCCACCACCACCACCACAGTGATTTTATTTTATTGTTATCTTTATTTTATATTTCTCTGTTGTTTACTGACTTTTTTGTAGACTCTTACTGTTATGACATTGACTAACTTTTGTTATATTCAGGAAGGTAACAGTTTGGTTTACTTTTTGTTTTTGTTTTATGCAATGAATTATTATTTATGTTTTTCATATTATAATTCTCTTTTGGTGCCATTTGAGTCTCCTGGCTATATTATGTGTTCCTTTTCAGAACAAATTCTATTTTCCAACATATAGCTGAACTCGCCTATGGGAGCAACCTCAGTTGCTCTAGGAATTTCGATAACTTCGGTTGAACACTTGCGCAAACTTAAGTGTGAGGAACGTCTCACCCCTACCAAAGCTTAAGTGTGAGGAAGGATACCTTCCTCAATCTACGATACAAGGGACAAGGGGAGTTTCAGTTCTTCCTTTATTTTATTAATGTTCAACCTATGTTTAATCCTTTATGATTCTGTCATATTTTGGAAGGTCATTTTCTTGAGTTTGATTCTGAACAATGAGGACATTGCTCCTCTTAAGTGTGAGGAAGGAGAGACCTTTCCCTGAAAATATGACAGTAGTTCGATAATGCCACACTCACTTTTTGCTACTCTAAACTGCCTAAATATTAAAAAAAATGCAAAAATGAGATAAATAATTGTAGAAGTGTCTGAAATTATGTCAAGTGACAACTGAAAGATGGTTTTATTTAAAGGAGTTGTATAAAATTATTTTCCTTCAAAATACTCTATTTCCACTCAAAAATGATAGATCTGCTAAAAACCAATTTAGTTTAGCTTGGGATTATGGAAATATGTGGAAAGTCAAGGAAAGAAAAGGATAAAGACAAGGTACTCCACTGTTTATGAATTTTTCTTACCAAAAACAGGCCTCGTCTATCCGGTTATTAAGTTCTTTGGGGTGCTTTAACACCTATCTACCTAAGGTCTCGTGATCTGGGATAGAAGACCCAACACCGCTACAAGGATAGAGAAAAGTCTGTGGGTACAGAAAAATAATGCAATTTAAAAAAATATATAAAAATAATATGTGCTTTGTATATACAATTTGCACATTAAAAAAAATGTAAATAATAAATTGCAATTTATATTTATGAACATGAGTACGTGGTGTTGAAAGGTATTGCGGAATAAGGCATTACTTCACACCCCTTGTCATCCCAGGTTAGAGAATGAAATTGGTTGGAAATCCCAGGTTAATCTAACTTGTTTTCTGCAGTCTGGTTTTTCTATGCTTTTATTAAATTGTTCTTTTTCACTGTTTGCTAAAACCTACTTCTAAGAGCAGAATTATTCTTTCAAGTTGTCAGAACTAGAAGGCAAGATGAGAGCTCAACACCCAGAACTCTTGATTAAGTTAGCAATTAAAGTTTCAGGAGAAACTTTCTTTTTAGGGGGGGAGAGTCGTATGGTAAGTGGTGAATGATTATTAGTGTTTGTGCATGTTTGTGATTGTGAATGTTGTTGGTGTAACACCCCTCTCAATAATCACGATATAATCTCTCACGTAGCAATAAATAAAACGTCTCGCAGCGGAAAAACAAATAACCATTACAAAACTCACTCGGTGTCACCGGCCGTTACTCTACTCGCCCATGCGAGCAACGCAGCCAAACTACGTCCAACTTCCAATACAAATAAACTGCTAACCGCAGTGATAACGAGAAACTCCTATACATCACACTAAGTCCATAAACATAAACATCGACAAGTGAGCATCTACCCAATCCTGAATACACAACCTTACCATAATACAATTCACCATCTTCATTGCTATACAACATCTCCAAGTGTGGTGACAAAAGTAACACTCCAATTACCCTGTTCCTGCTCTTCAGCTCCGACAATGATCAACAACCTGTAATGGTGTAGTATCAGCGATAGACGCTGAGTATGCCGGGCCTGGACCCTAATGGTCACTTGTCATTTTAACCATCTTATTATTAGATTGGTTTCATGCTTTTCCTTTTTACAGTTATAATCAAAACTGAAGCATAAATGTATAATATATTTATCAACCATCCAAATATCCATAATCATTTAACCGTCCATCCAATCCAAACATTCATTTAATATTCCATACAACATTTATATATCGAACGTATCGAGAAATAACAATATAATGTACAATGTACATTCGCCGTAGCGTACAGTTTTCATATTTAATTTACCTTAGCCTTGTAGGCTCCATCCAACCATCAACACACAATAAAATAACCACAAGTATAACCAATGAACAACAAAGCGAACAACGAGAATAATAAACAAGTATTAAGTCTCGTCCATAGTATTGTTCGCCACTGTATAAGTCTCAATTGTTTTAGTTGTTCAGTTACACCTAGTGACAATGTCTCGTTAAAACGACATGTCTCTAGTTACCCATATATTATGGCGGGTCACCCACGGCAGTAGCCACTCCAACGGTAGAGTCTCCGACCAACGAGCCATTCTAGCTCACGGAAATTTTCTTGATACTTACGGACCCGTACGCGGACATCCTGGTATCGTTTTTGTGATCACATCGCGCGCACCAAGAGCCACATCCTCTTGGCTTTACTTCCATTCCATTAATTAATTAATTATACCATCGCATCGCATTACCAAATTTTCTAACACAGCAGACTAAGGTCATTAGTCCAATCCGGAGTTTGTAAACTCGGGACCCAGTGTTAGATACAAGAGCGGCGTATAGAAAGGCCAATGCTCTGTATAAAAGTCTCAGATAATATGTATATGTTATTATCATAGTGCTACAACGTTTTATTTACGTTCCTTATATTTCATATAAGATAGCACCATAGCCGCTAGTTCGTTTTATATATATAGGTTCATATATACGAACCAATACTGTTAACTCAACAACAGTAAATAATAAGCAGCTATAAATATACAGTTCATGCATATTAATTATCACATTCAGACAAACAATCTTATCACAGATCACACAAAAGTCTGAACTGAGGAAGCCCTCAGAGACAACCAGAGACACATAACAACATACAAGTTATATCAACCAAATCCGAGCCCAAGGAGCAACCTTAGGACAACTCGGATCAAACCCCTTTACATACCGTTCACCCTGACTGTATTACGGTGGAGTATGAATCAGCAAGATCCTATGCTCCGTGTAGTCCGCTAGCTCGTCAAGCGTCCTTGTTAGAAGTATACTCTAAACGGTAATACAAACTATAAGTCAGTCTCCATGACTAACTACATCCGGTATTTCCGAACAATAAGTAACCCCGACAGTTCACCCCTGTTTTCTACAATTTTGTCATGGGTTTCTCTAAAACAGTCGGCTTGTTACTTAAAACTCATACGTCATATTTTTCAACTGTTAAGTTTAATTCGTTGTATTTCTTTTAAATCTTATCCACCATCTAGTTTAGGTACGTAACCCATAGTTGCATGTATGCATGCATGATTATATTATATTATATTCTTTTTCTTATTGTATCATTTATTATATTGTATTTTTTTCCGTATTGTTTTATTTTCCCACCATCCTTCATAACACAACGTATTGTATAATCCTTTTACCTTTAGCAAATAATATTTGCTTCCAAACTCATAACTTATAGTCCGAAACTATATTTATTTTTTTTAATAACCACCACCATTAAATCATATGGTTTCCAACCAAAAATATATCCACCTTATATACATTACTTTTGTGTATATATATATTTACCACGTAGGTAATTCCATGAGTTTAATAAACTCTTATATTTCATGTTACTTTTTATCATCTTTTATTAGATGATTATTCCCATTAGTTGTATCATATTGCACAACTTATATTAAGATTATTATCCTAACATGAGTAACATTTTATGTTGTATAATTACAACTCCTAAGGTTTATTCAATAAATACCTTAGTTTATAAATCCCTTTTATTTATAGTTTGTCACATTATTTTATATGAGTACCCTTCCTTATAGTAATTCCATCTAAACCATATCATTGTCATAACATTTATAACGTTATAGACCTTAGTCTAAAATTCATCTCCAACTCCTATTAACTCGGTATAGCCTTAACTTTATTTAAATTCCGTTTTGACCACATAACATTATGTAATGTTATATATACTGATATCATACTATGTGATATTTTTTATTTCCTTTAACTTATAACCTATAGTTAGTTTTATACAAAACTATTTTGTATTGCCTCTTAGGGCACCAGAAGAAAATCTTATTCTTTCCATAAAACCATAGTTCCTTAATTTACAAAATCACCCCTTAAATCAAACCATGTTATATATTCCATTTAATATAACATTTCTTACTTATAAAAGAGTATAACCTATGGTTATTTTTTTGTAAATTCCGAACAGCCCTTGTGCTATTCTATAATTGCCATTTGGCCCTATTTATAACATATAGTTTTACCATATCATTAAAATCATATCTTATACACATATCTCAATAGGTACTCTTATATAATTCTAAAAATCTCCAAATTCCACCAAGGGTTTTAAAAATATCCTTATTAACCCATATACTTTCGATATTTACCATTCCAACATCTATTTTTCTCCAAAGTGTCATAATGACATAATAACTATATATTATACATATGTAGTTCATTTTAATTCCAAAATCCACCAAATAAATTCCTAAAAATTCCTAATAGCCCATGGGTGTTTAAAATACCATTTTACACCCTAGTTTTCGATAATAACATATTCACCACATATGTTATAAAAATATTACCATAAGATTCTTATCTTATTATACAACCTTAAATAAGTTATTTAACTTATCTAATTTGGTTAAAACCTAGCATATGGTCAGTTGACCACCTTAATATTTCCTTGACCACCAATTCCTCATAATTACGGTTTAGTACCCAAACTTTCTAAAATTCACCATTTAACCCCAAAACTTTATAAAATCTTATAAGCTTTATTTTAACTCTTTTTTTTAACTCTAATTTTCGGCCTTATTATTCTAAAGCCCCCAAATTTAATTTAATTACATCTAAGACCCACTTCTTTTCGGTAATAATAGAATATCACCTAAACTTAAATAAAAACTTGTAAATGCATAAATAAAATGGCCTAAAATACATGGCCTTAGTACAAAACATTGGCTTGCAAAATAAATTACACATAAATGTCCCAAAACACTTATAAACCTCGGCCTCACCATATAATTTTCATTTATTTCCAAACTTCCACATAATGTCTTTAATTTGACATTTCTGCTTGTTTAATTAGTTATAAATTTATTAAGCCATTCCTTAATCATTTTAAGGTCAAACAAGACCTTATTTCACCTCTTCACTCACGGAAATTAATTAGGAATAGCTTAAACTTGTATTAATGTAACAAGTTAAGGTTTTAAGTAATTTATACCTTGATTTAACCTAGATAGAACCTTGTTTGGTTCGGCCACCTTAAGTAGAAATTCTCCACAGCTTGTTTTACATGTTTTCAAACAGAGAACAAGGCCTAGTTAGTCTCCAAGCAAGATCTAACCATAAGAAGTAATTTAATGTAAGATTTAAGGCAAAAATCACCTTAAGAATGCAAGGAGAGTTCAAGATGGTTTCGGCCTGAATCAACACACCACAAGGTGTTAAATCCACCATATTGACATAGGAAATAGCTAGATCTCAACAAACTACCTTGTTATTAGGTTTTACCTTGGAAAAATGCCTTAAAAGAGGGTATTTTCTTTGGATCTCGGCCACCTTTGCTCCAAATGGCTAACCAACAGATTCCACATGAAAAGGAGAAGAAGATGAGGCTATGACCAAAGTTTCACAGCCGAACTTGAAGGGAATCAAAAGTTATGAGCTTAAAGCACATTTTACCTTAAATGGTCAAGACTTAAACTTTCCTCCTTAGATCTGGTTATGTACGAAACCAACACTTCCTCTAACCTCAAAATCACTCTACATAGATGTATAGAAAAGGTTGGAGTGTAGATCAATCGAAAAAGGAAGGAAAGATGAAGAAAATGGGCATTTTATGCCTTAAGAGCTTACCTAGAGCTTGAAACCTCATCAATGGTGCTGGGAACTCTTACCTACGGTGGATAGGAGCCAAAGTGAGCTCAAGGACAGAGCAACCTCGGCTGAAGAGGAGAAATGAAGGAGGATGACCTAATATTACCTTAAAGTCATTTTTTTGAATATTTTGTGACTTTAGTGAATTGATGACTCATCAAGTCTGATTGGGGTTGGATGATTGAAGGTTCAATCAGTGGAGAAAGCAAGAGGGGGCAGCCGTCCTTGATTGAGAGATGTAGGGCTTGATTGATTCAAATTTTGATTGAAAATGGAGTAAATATGTTACTTTAATTCATTAATGAATGTGTGACTCATCTCTTGTCTTGTACCAGCTTGGAGCACCGAAATGCAAGGAGGAAGTGGAGCAAGTGGAGGCTCCAATTCGGTGGCTCACATGGGTAAGGTAAGTGGAGCCCACTTTTTTTGTTTTATAAGGTAAAGTTTGTCTTATTTGTTATTTTATGCAAAAGTAAGGGCATATATTTAATTGTCACATGTCTCTTGTCTCTTGGTCTGTTAAGAGACTTAATTATCTGATTTTATGTAGTCCATTTCGTGGTCAATGGTCAACATTGACCAACTTAGTCAATGTTGACCCAAACGGGCCCCACATTAGGGTTTTATTAAATTTTAATATTAAATTTGTAAAAATTCATAAATTTCTGGAATTAAATTCCTAATATCATATAATATGATATTTTATTATATTTAAAGGTAATTATAACCTTTTAGCCCATTTAAAACCAATTTAAAAGGCGATTACACAAAAACATGCTTTAAGGAGTTTTAGTGCACATTTTGTGTCGCAAGGTGTTTCTGGGCTCTGTTTCCTTTGACAACGGTTTTGTTGTGTTCCTACATGATACTTGATCATGGTATTCAATTTTATTTCATTTAGAGGTCATTTGATTTTTAAGGTTTTCCTAGAGCACCTTTTTGCCCTTTTTGACCTTGAAGCATGTAAATGCTTTTTTCTTGTGTTGGAGTGTTGTCCAACGGTTATAATATGTTTAATATTATGTTAATATACTTAGGACAAATTTTTAGGTCCTAAGAAGTTCATTTGGGTATTTATTTACCCTTAACAGTCAAAGGGTGCAACATCTTGTTTTGTGTTGACCGTTGTTGATCTCAGTTGACTTTTAAGGCATGTTTAGGCCTTAATTAATGTGATTAAATATTTAATCCATATTTAATAAGTTTGGGGTATTTCAGTTGGTGCTAGAAATGGTTGGTAATACTTGAATGTTATTTTAGGAATTGTTCAATTTTATATATGTGGTATCATTGAATTTGTGAATGGTTTATATGTGTGATGGATGGGATTGGTGTGTCTGAGGTTTTGTGTGATGTTGCTGAATCATCTGTGGTTGATAAAGTTACCTGGGAATCATTGTGTGGATATTGTTTTAATTTCTTGGAGTATGTGACTGTATTGTTGGGGGTGTGATGAATTGAGCTTCGAGGACGAAACTTTGTTTAAGTTCGGGGGGAGGATGTAATACCCCAAATTTCTAAACTGTGATTAGGGCCTTGCTTAACTGTAAACCTTAGGAACCCTAATTTCTAAAGATGGAGAAGGTTATAATTAGTTGGAGGTGCTTGGTGAACATCAGGAACCTTAGTTTCCGGAGTATCACCCGGTAAACCTTAGTTTCGCAGGATTCCTGAAATTTCTGAAAATTACTAAATTCCTTAGGAACTGGGAGTGGTTATCAACCCTAGGAAGAGTGTTAGATACTTTTGAGAGTGTTTTGAGGAAAGAAACAATCATATCTTTCTTCTTTTAATATAAGACAATTTAGTTACATTTTTCAGTATTTAGTGGTTCTGGGCAAACGAGGCTTCGAGAGAGCTCATAAGTAACCCGAGGAAATTCCTGGAACTTGATAACCCACACTAGTATTAACATACCTACACATATAGTTTTAATACCCATAAAAGGCTCAAGCCAAACATGGCCTAAGGTGGTGGCCAAAAATATCTAGGAAAGGAGAGAAAATATCTCGGTTACTATTCACCACTATTCACACCTCCTTACTATTTGCAATGATGATCAAGGCAACTTGCCCCCTACTTATCCATTCAAAGGCGGTTATGTATGGATGGTTAGGATTGGTTTTTTACATTTGACACAAATCAATGGCTAGGGACAATTCTAGAAGTAATGATTACAAATAGTAAGATAAGGATGAAATTTTAGTATAAAAGGGGGGGTGGAGGTCGGCCATGTTAGGTGAGCAAGGTGGCCATTCTTCTTCATCTACCTTGTTTCTCCTAAGCTAGAAAACACCATTGGAGCTTAGGCAACAACACTCCTCCATTGGAAACACAAATCTAAGGTAGTAATTAAGCTAAAATTAAGGAAAAAGGCAAGTTTAAGGAGTGGGAGCCAAAATCCAAGGTGGGCGACTTGGTTGGTGGAGATTTTGAGCTCAAGCAACTTATAATAAAGGTAGAAGAACATCAAAATGGCTAGGAGAGGACAGGTAACATCTATGCACATCACTTTCACCCTTTAAGCTTATTTTCCTTCTTAAGTCATTCTATTTGGTTACCTACGAATCCTATCTCCTATTTTCTTAAAATTTTTACAGTAAACTAGGGATGAATATCTAGTGATTATCCTAGAAAATCAAGTCGAAATCAGGTTGCGAAGTAGGAAAACTCTAAAGAATCTTGAAAATGGAGAAAAATGAGCTTTAAGCTTTAGGAATTGTTTGGATGGGTTTCCGACATGAGTTTGAGCTAAAATTTTTAGGGTAGTCTTGAATAGTGAATATATGGTTATGGTTGAAAACAAAAGTCGAATGGAGAAATTTAAGTCGGTTAGACAAGGTAAAGAAGCTAAAAATGAGAAAATGTGCTTTAAGCCTTTCTGAGTGTTTGGATGGGTTTCCGAATTGGTCTTGAGCTGAAATTTTGGGGATATACTTGTGTTGTGGATATTGGATCATGGTTAAATGTTTAGGCCTAGACTCCTTTGGTAAGTTATTTAAGTTGGTGAATAGTGATTTTGGTCAAAAATAAGAATTTAAGCTTTCTAAGGTGGTTTCTTGGAAATTGTTTGATTTTCTGATTTATTGGAGCTTGAATGGTATTTTTATGATGTTATTAAGGTTATTTTACAAGTGGTGAGCATGATGTGTGAATTACTACTTGTGTAAAGCTTGGTTATGATATCTTACTCATGGTTTGCAAATGTGTTTAAGGATAACCTCTTGTGATGGTGGTGGAAAGTATTGTGTGATGTTGATTTCATGGTTATCCTAAGGCTATGCCTCTTGTGAGAGCCTTTAAGGCCAATCCGACGTTCCGGCAACAATATAAGCTCCTACTAATGAATTGGAGCTGCCACTATGATCTACTCCTATTGGGCAGAAGTTTTCAATAGGGGGGTGTGCACACTTAAGGACATAGGGTGGGTGGTGGTGGTGGTGGACTTCATTTGGAAATATCTTGTTTATGATATTAATTATCTCTTGATAATTCCTGGTACAGGTAAATGGTGTGTGATCTATTCTGATTTGTTATATTGTTAATATTTGTTGGAAACAAAGGTTTTAAAGAGAAAGTAAATTTTTACGGGGTGTGGTAGTGTTACTCAGTTTTTACTGATTTTATTTGTTTGTATCTTCCTGTGTATATGAACTTTGTGTGTTCAGGGTAACTGGGATGGTCACCTTCTCTTCACTGAGGACGAGTCCACCGATACTTTCTATATTTTCATGTTTGTCACCTATCGTAGGAGTATACAGCCTGGGGTCACCAAGATAGTGCTTGAGGAGTGGAACAAGAAGATACAGGGTTTTAGGCACCCGGAGAATGGCAGTAGTCAGTCCATTACCTATGAAGTTTCCACTATTTATGAGTACATGGAAGTAGTCCCATGCTAAGTTGCTAATGATGTAATAGTCTTTGATACCCCTCGCTTTTGGTGTAAAATAGGACTAGGAGCTAACATAGTAGTTGGCTGGAAGGGGTCTTTTGGTACTAAGGTGTAAAGTGACGGGTTGGTTGTGTCACTCTTTTGGTAGGGGAACAGCGTTGTAAGATAGCTAATGAAGGGATGGTGGCGGTAATAGCCCTACACTTACTAGTCTTTAGTAAGTGTGGCGGTAACACCCCGGTGATAGTATTAGGGGACCTTATGTAAAAAGACTGACGCATGTATAATACAAGTTAATGATGATATTTCAGTTATGGCACGTTTCTAAAAAAAATGACTAAGTAAATGGTGGTCGTAAACCGGGGCGTTACAGAGCTCAACGAGAGAGAGTAGAGGGGAAGTCCCCCTGTTGACGAACGTCGGTACTCTTCACCATTGTAGGCGAAGGAGACGTTCGAGCTACCCGACGATGGGATGGTGTGTGGGTGCAGAAGCTTCGAGGCATCAGGGAGTTGCAACAACTCTAAATGTTGAGGAACTCCCGTAGGAGCTAGCCTGTAGTAATGCAAAGGAATTCTACATTTCTTACGAAGAAAAAAAGGGACGCACGTGCTAAGTGCAGACACCAAAAATGCTCACCCCATAAAGCAAATTCCGAAATAATGAGTAAAACAAGGGGGTCGTCGCCTTTCTTTTCAAAACGTATTAACGTGCGTGCCAAAATGAAACCATCATTTTATGACATAATTCTTAAATCATTTTTCAAAGCATTTCAGAGAAACATAATTCTTTGAAAAAAAATTCCAAACGACAATACGGTTTTAAACCAGTCCCTTTTGTTTTATTCACTTATCTTATTATTGCTTTTGTTTATTTATTTAGTTATCTTTTATTAGAATTTTGTTACTTATTTATTTTATCATATTATTGCTACTTTTGATTGTTCTAGCATTTACTTTTTATTTTATCATCATCATTTTAAATTGTTATTTGAATCATTTTATGCGTTTTTCACTATTATTATTCGCATCAGTACATTTCGTTTTGTCGATAGTTTGATTAGACTTTCTCTCGTTTTATTTCATTATTTGTTCATCCTATCTCATTTACCGCTACTCGTACATATCTAATTTAATCCTCATTTTGTTACAATCACTTGTATTTTTATCACACTGTATAGTACTATTTCATTATTTCTTGCACTTATCATTATGTTATTCCACTTATTTTATGTTTCTATTATGTTTTGTATATTATTGTTTACAGTCCATAATTTCATGATTCTTAGAAAAATAATTCATTTTGTTAGATTAAACTCTTTCGTTTCACTGTATATTTCTATTTGAAAAGACGACGTGTTTATGGATTTCATTCAGTTTGAAGTAGAGCACTAGTATTATTTCTCTCATTAGTGTATTGAGTTTTGAGTTAGCATAGTTAGTTAGTGTGTTCATTTGGGAGCTAACCAATCTTGGGTTCAAATCCTGATTGGGGTGTTTTATTCTTTTGTTTAATTCGTATTAGAGATCATTTGTTATTTCTTTAACAATATGTTGAATTGTTTTGTAACTTAACCGGTCAATGTGTGTGTGATCGAACCAGAAATTGAACTTGGCAATGATCTCATTTTGCTCCCCTCCATGTCCTACTAGCCAAACACAACCCAACCCGGTTGTTCTCCTCTACTCGCCCCACTACTCAAACGCAGCCCAAGGATAGTTTGACCGAAGTCAAACCCAGTCCATAGAGAATAAATGAGCCTGACTATAAAAAAACCCTAGTTCCTATTTATAAAAAAGCTACAGGAGACAGACATCAGGGGGGATTCCCATTCCTCGGTTGAAAAAACTCTTGTTCTTCTCGTCTTCACAACTTCCAACCTGAATAGAAAAAAGACGCAGAAACTAGTCACCTTCTTCATTTTTTTTTTCACTGGAAACCCATAACGAGAAATAGAACTCACACTTAAGAGCTCATTTCTCCGAAAAATCACTATTAACTCGAACTTCATTGAGAAATCCTAGGCAACTTCGCTTCACCGTACATTTTTGCTTTTCGACAAGGGAGTGAAGTCAAACACCATTCGGTTTCTAATCTCCCCGACCTGCACACGCCTATATGCTTTCATTTTCTTCACATTTTTCACTTTCGGAAATGTTCCTTGTTCCTTTGTTCATCTTGTTGCTTCGACTTGGTCTTTACTTCAATTTGCTTTGCCAAGTGATTCTGATAGAGGAGATGGCTTTTCTGAATAGAATAGCATCGCCGGAGTTTGTCTGATGCTCGTATTGAGGATCTCTTTATTTGTCTTTCCATTTAAGGAAAATTCACGATATACCCTGTTTTCTTTCGTAATTCACAATATACCTCTGTGGTTTTTGTAATTCAAATTTAAAAATTTTAAATGTTATCCAAATTGATGAAACTTTATATGGACGATGCTAAAGTGTTATATTTTGGTCCAATTCCAAATTTGAAGTTTTTTAAGCTCACATGTGACCTGTGGGACCCAATGAACATGTGGCATATTCATTAGGTCCCACAGGTCACATGTGAGCTTAAAAAACTTCATATTTGACATTGGACAAAATATAACACTGTAGCATCGTCCATGTAAAGTTTCATCAATTTGGACAACATTTAAGCATGTTTAAAGTTGAATTACGAAAAATACAGGGGTATAGTGAATGAAACGAAAGAAAACAGGGGTATATCGTGAATTTTCCCTTCCATTTACTACACTTGTGCTATGTATCTGCACTTATTCCGCTACTTCTCTTGATTTCCTTTGTTTAAATGCTTATAAGGTGCTCAAATGAATACCAAACCCAAAGTGGGTTGCCGGGTTCGAAGAGCAGCACAAGCCGGAAACCGGTTTCAGATTTATATCCCTTCCAAGTGTTTCTTCTATCAATTTTCAAAATTCGTTCCCGAAATCCTAGTTTTACATAACATTCAGGCCTTTTCTATGCTTTCTCTTTGTCGACGATGGCTGATTCAATTCTATAGAAGCTTGCTGTATCGGGTGGTTGTCGCTTCATTACGTTATTTTCATTGATCTTTGTTTTGTTGTAATGACTGGTCCTCATTATTGATGGAACATGTTGCTTCTGTCCGAAAATCCAAAAGAAAGAAGTTCTAATCAATGCAGAGTACAATCTGAAATCCTTCTCTCCACGTCCATTTATTATTTGCCAGTTTGCAACATATTCTAAGACCTTTCGGTGTTAAGGGCATTTGTTTCTTGATAAGCAAGTTGCAAAGACTTCCTCAGTATGAAGCGATTTTTTTATGCATGATTGAAACAGTTGCACATTTCTTACCTATTTTACTTTCTCATCAGCTTATTTGTCCGTTCATGTGTGCTAATCCAACTTGGCATTTGTTTCTGGATGTTGTTGAGTATATCTGCAGGGAGCCTTTATTTCCCTCTCGCCTCTCAGTTGTTAACCCTGATCCTGTTTAGCCTCTGAATCTTCTGATTTAACAGCATGCTTTAATAGTTTATCAACAAATACATTAGTCTCTGTGACTTGGCCTTTGATATTTGTTCTGCAGTGTTGAAGACATACGTCTTATTTTGAGGCAGGTGACATTTACCCCAACCGAAAAATTTCAGCACCAGCCTGTCTCTCATGTTTCAGGACATTTTTCCGCTAATGTTCAGTGGCTTCTCCATTTGCTTTTGTATTCCCGTCGACTATGCACATATACAGACTATGCACATATACAGCTTATCTGCTAACTCCTCTCTTTTTTTCCTATGTTATCCAATTTCTGCTAAGTACCTATTTACCCTTTGATTATGTATGCTTTGGATCTGATCAGTATCTTTGTTCTTTTTGTTTTTGTGTTGGTTTTGTTTTCGATTATGACAGGTTGTTTTATCCACTAGTCGCCACTTGGTACATACACTAACCTAATTGACTTGCCTTATCTGATGTTAAGGTAGCTTCGTACATGTTTTGAATCTATGTTTTGTTCTGTGACACGCCATTACATTCCCTTTAAACTATGCACTCATTCGTTGTGCAAGACCACTGGCTATCCATACCCGCTTAATAATTTTGAACCTGCTTTCTTTTTTACTAGGAATAATGTTTAGCCTTTTATTTACTTCTAGTCTTGCGGTTTTAATGGTCGGAATTTATGTAGCAATTTGGATCAAGATCCCCTAATGAGGAGTACAAAAAAAAAGAAAAATACAGAAACCAAAATTCAGAAACAATAAAAAGTGAGTTGATACTCAGGCTTAGATTCCCACAATTTTTGCCCTGAATTCGGTTTCCAAATGTATATACCTAGAACATTCATATTTGAATCTCATGTCATATTTATTGAATGTCTATCTTTAGCTTTATTTCATGATTATCATATGAAACATGTTATAGATTAGCTTGGCAATTGTTGGGCCCAGCTCAATATAGAGGTCCAATACATAGGAAACCGTATGTAACATCCCTCTCCTTAAACACGTAATAATCTCTCTCGTAGCAATAAATAAAACATCTTACAGCGGAAGAATAAATAACAACAACAGTACTCACTCGGGTGTCACCGACCATTACTCGCCCATGCGAGCAACGAAGCCAACTATATCCAACAACCAACATAAACAAACTGCTAACCGCTGTGATAACGAGAATATTCTTATACATCATACTAAGTCCATACTCATAAACATCAACAAGTGAGCGTCTACCCAATCCCAAATATACATAACCGTACCATAATATAATTCCCAGTCTTACATCGCCTATACAAATAAACTCCATGTGCGGTAATTAAATAAACTCTAATTACCCTGTTTCCGCACTTCGACTTCGGCGATAATCAACAACCTGCATGAGTGTAGTATCAGCGATAAACGCTGAGTATGCCGGGCCTGGACCCTAATGGTCACTTAGTCATTTTAACCATCTTATTATTAGATTGGTTTCATGCTTTTCCATTTTACAGTTATAATCAACACTGTAATAAACATGTACAATATACATAACCATCCATCCAATCCAAACATTAATTTCATATCACAACAACAGTTGTATAATCGAACATATCGAAATAGTTGTAGTATAATGTACAATGTACAATCGCCGTAGCGTATGGTTTCCATAGTTAATTTACTTTGGCCTTCAAGGCCTATCCAAACAATGTTTAATTAATTACCAGTTGGGCATCATGTTAAGACAACCCGATAACCTCACCATGGACAGTAGTCCTCCCGTACACACAAAGGTGCTCATTTCGCCAGAGGTCCGGAGGCCCCTGACTATTCTCTTTTGTCTCGTAAGACGTCCATATAAAAGGCCGTAGCCACCTGACCCACGATCCAAATAGGGCTCGTTGGGTATAAACCTGGAGCGGAACCCAATCGGGATGCGCAACCAAGTAGTTCGTAAACTACCGAGATTCCTCACCTCAACTCATACCATCTCTCTCTCATAATGTTTAAGATATGCTCTTAGTCTTATGGAGAATATATTTATTAATTAGCTGCCTAATGGGTCTCACGCATACCTAGAAATAATCTAGGTTATATTCATGTTCGAGATCCATGCTCTAGAGACCGACAATGTCGAGACTCGTTCCGAAGTGTTTTACTTAGGTTACCATATACTTAATATTAATACAATGGTATTATATCAAGTAATTGTCATGTCATCACAATAACGTATATGTATGTTTATATAAGTCGATCTATAGTCGACGTAGTGTTTGTCCCGTAGGACGCTCGTGCATAAATAATTAATGCTGTAACACCCATAATCACATACATGTATCCAAAACACTTAACACACAAGTGATATCAACCAAATCCGAGCCCAAGGAGTTTCCTTAGGACAACTCGGATCAAACCCCTTTACATACCGTTCACCAAGACCTAGGATGCGCAGTGTAGACCACTAGCTCATCAAGCGCCTTCATCTGAAGTATGATCTAAACGGTAATAAAACTATAAGTCAGTCTCCATGACTAACTACATCCGGTATTTCCGAATAACAAGTAACCCCGACAGTTCATCCCCAGTTTTCTACAATTATTTGTTCAGGCCTTTTCTATGCTTTCTCTTTGTCGACGATGGCTGATTCTATTCTGTAGAAGCTTGCTGTATCGGGTGGTTGTCGCTTCATTACGTTATTTTCATTGATCTTTGTTTTGTTGTAATGACTGGTCCTCATTATCGATGGAACCTGTTGCTTCTGTCCAAAAATCCAAAAGAAAGAAGTTCTAATCAATGCAGAGTACAATCTAAAATCCTTCTCTCCACGTCCATTTTATTATTTGCCAGTTTGCAACATATTCTAAGACCTTTCGGTGTTAAGGGCATCTGTTTCTTGATAAGCAGGTTGCAAAGACTTCCTCAGTATGAAGCGATTTTTTTATGCATGATCGAAACAGTTGCACATTTCTTACCTATTTTACTTGCTCATCAGCTTATTTGTCCGTTCATGTGTACTAATCCAACTTGGCATTTATTTCTGGATGTTGTTGAGTTTATCTGCAGGGAGCCTTTATTTCCCTCCCGCCTCTCGCCTCTCGGTTGTTAACCCTGATCCTGTTTAGCCTCTGAATCTTCTAATTTAACAGCATGCTTTAATAGTTTATCAACAAATACATTAGTCTCTGTGACTTGGCCTCTGATCTTTGTTCAGCAGTGTTGAAGACATACGTCTTATTTTGAGGCAGGTGACATTTACCCCAACCAAAAAATTTCAGCACCAGCCTGTCTCTCATGTTTCAGGACATTTTTCCGCTAATGTTCAGTGGCTTCTCCATTTGCTTTTGTATTCCCATCGACTATGCACATATACAGACTATGCACATATACAGTTTATCTGCTAACTCCTCTTTTTTTTCCAATGTTATCCAATTTCTGCTAAGTACCTATTTACCCTTTGATTATGTATGCTTTGGCTCTGATCATTATCTTCGTTCTTTTTGTTCTTGTGTTGGTTTTGTTTTTGATTATGACAGGTTGTTTTATCCACTAGTCGCCACTTGGTACATACACTAACCTAATTGGCTTGCCTTATCTGATGTTAAGGTAGCTTCGTACATGTTTTGAATCTATGTTTTGTTCTGTGACACGCCATTACATTCCCTTTAAACTATGCACTCATTCGTTGTGCAAGACCACTGGCTATCCATACCTGCTTACTAATTTTGAACCTGCTTTCTTTTTTACTAGGAATAATGTTTAGCCTTGTATTTACTTCTAGTCTTGCGGTTTTTATGGTCGGAATTTATGTAGCAATTTGGATCAAGATCCCCTAATGAGGAGTACAAAAAAAAAAGAAAAATACAGAAAACCAAAATTCAGAAACAATAAAAAGTGAGTTGATACTCAGGCTTAGATTCCCACAATTTTTGCCCTGAATTCGGTTTCCAAATGTATATACCTAGAACATTCATATTTGAATCTCATGTCATATTTATTGAATGTCTATCTTTAGCTTTATTTCATGATTATCATATGAAACATGTTATAGATTAGCTTGGCAATTGTTGGGCCCAGCTCAATATAGAGGTCTAATACATAGGAAACCGTATGTAACACCCCTCTCCTTAAACACGTAATAATCTCTCTCGTAGCAATAAATAAAACGTCTTACAGCGGAAGAATAAATAACAACAACAGTACTCACTCGGGTGTCACCGACCATTACTCGCCCATGCGAGCAACGAAGCCAACTATATCCAACAACCAACATAAACAAACTGCTAACCGCTGTGATAACGAGAATATTCATATACATCATACTAAGTCCATACTCATAAACATCAACAAGTGAGCGTCTACCCAATCCCAAATAAACATAACCGTACCATAATATATTTCCCAGTCTTACATCGCTATACAAATAAACTCCATGTGCGGTAATTAAATAAACTCTAATTACCCTGTTTCCGCACTTCGGCTTCGGTGATAATCAACAACCTGCATGAGTGTAGTATCAGCGATAAACGCTGAGTATGTCGGGCCTGGACCCTAATGGTCACTTAGTCATTTTAACCATCTTATTATTAGATTGGTTTCATGCTTTTCCATTTTACAGTTATAATCAACACTGTAATAAACATGTACATATACATAACCATCCATCCAATCCAAACATTAATTTCATATCACAACAACAGTTGTATAATCGAACATATCGAAATAGTTGCAGTATAATGTACAATGTACAATCGCCGTAGCGTATGGTTTCCATATTTAATTTACTTTGGCCTTCAAGGCCCCATCCAAACCATGTTTAATTAATTACCAGTTGGGCATCATGTTAAGACAACCCGATAACCTCACCATGGACAGTAGTCCTCCCGTACACACAAAGGTGCTCATTTCGCCAGAGGTCCGGAGGCCCCTGACTATTCTCTTTTGTCTCGTAAGACGTCCATATAAAAGGCCGTAGCCACCTGACCCACGATCCAAATAGGGCTCGTTGGGTATAAACCTGGAGCGGAACCCAATCGGGATGCGCAACCAAGTAGTTCGTAAACTACCGGATTCCTCACCTCAACTCATACCATCTCTCTCTCATAATGTTTAAGATATGCTCTTAGTCTTATGGAGAATATATTTATTAATTAGCTGCCTAATGGGTCTCACGCATACCTAGAAATAATCTAGGTTATATTCATGTTCGAGATCCATGCTCTAGAGACCGACAATGTCGAGACTCATTCCGAAGTGTTTTACTTAGGTTACCATATACTTAATATTAATACAATGTATTATATCAAGTAACCGTCATGTCATCACAATAACGTATATGTATGTTTATATAAGTCGATCTATAGCCGACGTAGTGTTAGTCCCGTAGGACGCTCGTGCATAAATAATTAATGTGTAACACCCATAATCACATACATGTATCCAAAACACTTAACACACAAGTGATATCAACCAAATCCGAGCCCAAGGAGTTTCCTTAGGACAACTCGGATCAAACCCCTTTACATACCGTTCACCAAGACCTAGGATGCGCAGTGTAGACCACTAGCTCGTCAAGCCCGTCTGAAGTATGATCTAAACGGTAATAAAACTATAAGTCGGTCTCCATGACTAACTACAACCGGTATTTCGGAATAACAAGTAACCCCGACAGTTCATCCCCGGATTTCTACAGTTATTTGTTCAGACCTTTTCTATGCTTTCTCTTTGTCGACGATGGCTGATTCAATTCTGTAGAAGCTGCTGTATCGGGTGGTTGTCGCTTCATTACGTTATTTTCATTGATCTTTGTTTTGTTGTAATGACTGGTCCTCATTATCGATGGAACCTGTTGCTTCTGTCCAAAAATCCAAAAGAAGGAAGTTCTAATCAATGCAGAGTACAATCTGAAATCCTTCTCTCCACGTCCATTTATTATTTGCCAGTTTGCAACATATTCTAAGACCTTTCGGTGTTAAGGGCATCTGTTTCTTGATAAGCAGGTTGCAAAGACTTCCTCAGTATGAAGCGATTTTTTTATGCATGACCGAAACAGTTGCACATTTCTTACCTATTTTACTTGCTCATCAGCTTATTTGTCCGTTCATGTGTACTAATCCAACTTGGCATTTATTTCTGGATGTTGTTGAGTTTATCTGCAGGGAGCCTTTATTTCCCTCCCGCCTCTCGCCTCTCGGTTGTTAACCCTGATCCTGTTTAGCCTCTGAATCTTCTAATTTAACAGCATGCTTTAATAGTTTATCAACAAATACATTAGTCTGTGAGTTGGCCTCTGATCTTTGTTCTGCAGTGTTGAAGACATACGTCTTATTTTGAGGCAGGTGACATTTACCCCAACCAAAAAATTTCAGCACCAGCCTGTCTCTCATGTTTCAGGACATTTTTCCGCTAATGTTCAGTGGCTTCTCCATTTGCTTTTGTATTCCCGTCGACTATGCACATATACAGACTATGCACATATACAGTTTATCTGCTAACTCCTCTTTTTTTTCCAATGTTATCCAATTTCTGCTAAGTACCTATTTACCCTTTGATTATGTATGTTGCTTGGATCTGATCATTATCTTCGTTCTTTTTGTTTTTGTGTTGGTTTTGTTTTTGATTATGACAGGTTGTTTTATCCACTAGTCGCCACTTGGTACATACACTAACCTAATTGACTTGCCTTATCTGATGTTAAGGTAGCTTCGTACATGTTTTGAATCTATGTTTTGTTCTGTGACACGCCATTACATTCCCTTTAAACTATGCACTCATTCGTTGTGCAAGACCACTGGCTATCCATACCCGCTTACTAATTTTGAACCTGCTTTCTTTTTTACTAGGAATAATGTTTAGCCTTTTATTTACTTCTAGTCTTGCGGTTTTTATGGTCGGAATTTATGTAGCAATTTGGATCAAGATCCCCTAATGAGGAGTACAAAAAAAAAGAAAAATACAGAAAACCAAAATTCAGAAACAATAAAAAGTGAGTTGATACTCAGGCTTAGATTCCCACAATTTTTGCCCTGAATTCGGTTTCCAAATGTATATACCTAGAACATTCATATTTGAATCTCATGTCATATTTATTGAATGTCTATCTTTAGCTTTATTTCATGATTATCATATGAAACATGTTATAGATTAGCTTGGCAATTGTTGGGCCCAGCTCAATATAGAGGTCCAATACATAGGAAACCGTATGTAACACCCCTCTCCTTAAACACGTAATAATCTCTCTCGTAGCAATAAATAAAACGTCTTACAGCGGAAGAATAAATAACAACAACAGTACTCACTCGGGTGTCACCGACCATTACTCGCCCATGCGAGCAACGAAGCCAACTATATCCAACAACCAACATAAACAAACTGCTAACCGCTGTGATAACGAGAATATTCCTATACATCATACTAAGTCCATACTCATAAACATCAACAAGTGAGCGTTTACCCAATCCCAAATAAACATAACCGTACCATAATATTCCCAGTCTTACATCGCTATACAAATAAACTCCATGTGCGGTAATTAAATAAACTCTAATTACCCTGTTTCCGCACTTCGGCTTCGGGATAATCTACAACCTGCATGAGTGTAGTATCAGCGATAAACGCTGAGTATGCGGGCCTGGACCCTAATGGTCACTTAGTCATTTTAACCATCTTATATTAGATTGGTTTCATGCTTTTCCATTTTACAGTTATAATAACACTGTAATAAACATGTACCATATACATAACCATCCATCCAATCCAAACATTAATTTCATATCACAACAACAGTTGTATAATCGAACATATCAAATAGTTGCAGTATAATGTACAATGTACAATCGCCGTAGCGTATGGTTTCCATTTAATTTACTTTGGCCTTCAAGGCCCATCCAAACCATGTTTAATTAATTACCAGTGGGCATCATGTTAAGACAACCCGATAACCTCACCATGGACAGTAGTCCTCCCGTACACACAAAGGTGCTCATTTCGCCGAGGTCCGGAGGCCCCTGACTATTCTCTTTTGTCTCGTAAGACGTCCATATAAAAGGCCGTAGCCACCTGACCCACGATCCAAATAGGGCTCGTTGGGTATAAAACCTGGAGCGGAACCCAATCGGGAACCCCTCAGTGATCACAAATGCGCAACCAAGTAGTCGTAAACTACCGGGATTCCTCACCTCAACTCATACCATCTCTCTCATAATGTTTAAGATATGCTCGTCTTATGGAGAATATATTTATTAATTAGCTGCCCAATGGGTCTCACGCATACCTAGAAATAATCTAGGTTATATTCATGTTCGAGATCCATGCTCTAGAGACGACAATGTCGAGACTCGTTCCAAAGTGTTTTACTTAGGTTACCATATACTTAATATTAATACAATTGTATTATATCAAGTAACCGTCATGTCATCACAATAACGTATATGTATGTTTATATAAGTCGATCTATAGCCGACGTAGTGTTAGTCCCGTGACGCTCGTGCATAAATAATTAATGTAGTAACACCATAATCACATACATGTATCCAAAACACTTAACCCAAGTGATATCAACCAAATCCGAGCCCAAGGAGTTTCCTTAGGACAACTCAGATCAAACCCCTTACATACCGTTCACCAAGACCTAGGATGCGCAGTGTAGACCACTAGCTCGTCAGCGCTTCGTCTGAAGTATGATCTAAACGGTAATAAAACTATAAGTCGGTCCATGACTAACTAACCGGTATTTCGAATAAACAGTAACCCGACAGTATCCCCGGATTTCTACAGTTATTTGTTCAGACCTTTTCTATGCTTCTCTTTGTCGACGATGGCTGATTCAATTCTGTAGAAGCTAGCTGTATCGGGTGGTTGTCGCTTCATTACGTATTTTCATTGACTTTGTTTTGTTGTAATGACTGGTCCTCATTATCGATGACCTGTTGCTGTCCAAAAATCCAAAAGAAGGAAGTTCTAATCAATGCAGAGTACAAATCTGAAATCCTTCTCTCCACGTCCATTTATTATTTGCCACTTTGCAACATATTCTTAGACCTTTCGGTGTTAAGGCATCTATTTCTTGATAAGCAGGTTGCAAAGACTTCCTCAGTATGAAGCGATTTTTTTATGCATGATCGAAACAGTTGCACATTTCTTACCTATTTTACTTGCTCATCAGCTTATTTGTCCGTTCATGTGTACTAATCCAACTTGGCATTTGTTTCTGGATGTTGTTGAGTTTATCTGCAGGGAGCCTTTGTTATTTCCCTCTCGCCTCTCGCCTCTCGGTTGTTAACCCTGATCCTGTTTAGCCTCTGAATCTTCTGATTTAACAGCATGCTTTAATAGTTTATCAACAAATACATTAGTCTCTGTGACTTGGCCTCTGATCTTTGTACTGCAGTGTTGAAGACATACGTCTTATTTTGAGGCAGGTGACATTTACCCCAACCGAAAAATTTCAGCACCAGCTTGTCTCTCATGTTTCAGGACATTCTTCCACTAATGTTTAGTGGCTTCTCCATTTGCTTTTGTATTCCCGTCGACTATGCACATATACAGTTTATCTGCTAACTCCTCTTTTTTTCCTATGTTATCCAATTTCCGCTAAGTACCTATTTACCTTTGATTATGTATGCTTTGGATCTGATCAGTATCTTCGTTCTTTTTGTTTTTGTTTTGTGTGGTTTTGTTTTCAATTATGACACGTTGTTTTATCCACTAGTCGCCACTTGGTACATACACACCTAATATGAGTTGCCTTATCCAATGTTATGGTAGCTTCGTACATGTTTTAAATCTATGTTTTGTTCTGTGACACGCCATTACATTCCCTTTAAACTATGCACTCATTCGTTGTGTAAGACCACTGGCTATCCATACCCGCTTACTAATTTCGAACCTGCTTTCTTTTTTTACTACGAATAATGTTTATCCTTTTATTTACTTCTAGTCTTGCGGTTTTCATGGTCGGAATTTATGTAGCAATTTGGATCAAGGTCCCCTAATGATGAGGAGTAAAAAAAAGAACCAAAATTCATAAACAATAAAAATTGAGTTGATACTCAGGCTTAGATTCCCACAATTTTTGCCCTGAATTCGGTTTCCAAATGTATATACCTAGAACATTCATATTTGAATCTCATGTCATATTTATTGATCGTCTATCTTCAGCTTTATTTCATGATTATCATATGCAACATGTTATAGATTAGCTTGGCAAATGTTGGGCCCAGCCCAATATAGAGGTCCAATACATAGGAAAGCGTAGATAGCCCATAAGTCACCCTTTTGTAGAAAAGCTTTAGGTTAGGGTATCCTCCATGAATGATGGGTCCTAGACACGGCCCATGTGAGGAATACCTATTTTCCTTAAATTTTCCAAATCATCCATAATGTTAGAATAAAATTTACAATCAATTATTCAATTCCAAAATCAATTCAAAAATAAAAAAAATCAAATCTTCAAAATACGTCAAAAATCAAATCCATAAATAAGTCTCAAATCAGCCCAATAACAACCCACTTCTTAACCCATTTTTTGAGGCCCATTTTTGATCAGGCCCAATGCGAATTTCCTTGAAAAGCCGAACAATCCAATTGGCCCAAAAGCCCAAACTGGCTCAATGCAAAAACCCAATTCAGCCCAAATAAAAAAGCTCACTTTGACCTGGCCCACTTCGACCTAGCCCACTTCAACCTGGTCCACTTCGACCAGCCCTTTGACTTGGCCCAACTTCACAAAACTCGGCCCAATTATTAATCGGCCCAACCTCCACCACACCAAACTTGGCCCCAATTTATTTGATTCTAGCTTAAAGCCCACAAATCGGTCCAAGCTCACCAAAATCCGGCCTTTTTACAAAATCAACCCAAAACCCATGGACCCGGCCTAGCCCACCAAAAGTAAGGGCCCACAAGAAAGCCAAAGTCTACTAAAAAGCCAAAGTCCACAAAAAGCCAAAGGCCCGTAAAAAGCCAAAGTCCATAAAAAGTCAAGGCCCACAAGAAAGCCCAAGTCCATAAAAATCAGTCCGGCCCATACCCAGTCTGGCCCAAATCTGCAAGCCTATTCGGCCCAATTTAATTCCATCTTACTTCAGCCCAATTCAATTCACTTCAGCTCAATTCAATTCAAACTCAGCTTGTAAATCCCATTCAAACTCAAAAAAATTCATCATTTTCTCAAATTTCAAACAATCATTTTATTCAAACTTTATCAAGTTTTAAAAAGAAAAAATTTGGTAGAATTTTAAGGGAAAAACTTCTCACATCACAGAAAACTTTTCTCAAAACGCAAAAAGTTCTTCTCACATATACAGAAAGTTTTCTCCTAAAAACATTTCTCAAAGTCATTGTTTCTTCATCGAGAATTCTGAACTTAATTCAAAGTTTTCTAACCTAGCTTTCAAACTTGAAATAAGCCATTTTCGAGGAACATGAAATGTCTAACACTTTTAAAATATTTTCTCCTTTTAAGACATCTCTTGTCTCCCTCTCCAAATGAAATACCCCGAACTTAAAAATGGTGATTAAATGATTCTAATATGGTATTCGAGGGCCTATTAGTGCCTAAAGAATTTTGGTGAAGAAAATAAATCCAAAAGAAAAGAGAAAACGCTTAGATGGATTTCCAAGGCTTAATAATGCCTAATTAATATACGGGAACGATTCCTGAAGAAAACGGATCCATGAAATGAATTAAAAACGCTAATAAAGCTTTAGCGCATGTTTTTCGAGAAAACCTGAAAACGTGACTTTGAGTGGTCAAACGAACCCGTAAAAATTATAGTCAACCAAATAACTATAATTAAACATTAATGGAAGCTTAAGAACCATTAAAATTAAAAGGACGAGAAAAATCCGGAAAACGGGCCCGGTTAGTGAATAGTGCTAAAACCGGGTAAATTAACGAGCGTTTTCTGTAAAAGACAAAAAACGCTCGAGCTTATATACATATGTGGGGCCGGTTTTTAGCTAGCAATCAGCCTCCCCTCACACACATTAAACTATAAAAGAAAAGAAGGAGAAAAAGTAAAAGAAGAAAAAGTATAAAAGTAAGAAAAAGCCCTCATTTTCCTCACCTTTTTCTCTCTCTCCCATTCTCCTTCTTCCCCATCGTAACCTTCCTCCTCCCTTCTGCATTTTATGGTGATTTGCATCCTTCCATGGTTGTAACACCCCTACTACGCACATGTAACTAAATGAAATCGCAGCGGAAATAAATAACTAAACAGTAACTAACGCTTCGGTGCTACAACGCCGTCAACCACCCACGTGGTTGACAAGGCAGAATAAATACAAGTGTACTGGTCTGATGATCAGACTCCCGAGCATAAAACTAAACCATAAATACATCATATACAATACCGAGTGTTTACATAACCTTCACTGTATTACTCCACTGTTAACCGTCACAACCAAATATATAACACGCCACGGGAGCACAGGCGCATCCCGGGCCAACATCCAAAAGTATACAAAAGTAAGTCACTTCCTAGGATCTAGAGCCACTCCGCTTCTTCGATCCTCATCCTGCAGCATAAGAAATATGGATCCCCCGAGGGGGTCAGCAACCCTTGGCTGGTATGGTTAACGCGCAGCCCATCGGCTACCGGGATACGCGCAACTAATTGTCATGATAACATGGCATTCATTTATATACATAAAAACATAACATATGGCTTAGCATCAATGGTGCACGGCACAATAACACATACACAGTGGATTTTCACTCCACGATAACAAACCACAAGGGTCAAATAACACAAGAGCCTAGAGAATGATTCACCCTCATGTTAAGCTCGTTAAACACACTCATTACCGTTCTGTTAGACGAACGAGTAACTTAAGTCACAGGTGGTTCGGATTTAGTGACCCGAACACACCACACAAACACATGTTCCCACTAAACCGATCATAAGTCAGAATAGGTAAGCTTTGGAAGAAGCTAGCGGGAGATCGAACGCCAAATTAAGGAGAACAATCTTAACAACTAAGAGTCGAATCTGATTCAGATATCTACTCTTAACTTACATGCATGACCGGACAACCGGATTCCTCACTTCCCAGTTAACACTTGTTAGAAGTTCATAGTGGAACTTAACAACCGATACACAATAGGTGATAAGTCATGTTAAACACACACAAGGGAAATGAGTCACAACATAACATCACAATAATATGAACAACTGTAAACTCATTACATGTTTAAATCTTATAACGTCATAAACACACAAGAAAAACATACAACACAAGCCGTGTAAACCGGTAGACAACAGACTGCAAGAAAACCATACCTTGGTCCTTGCCTTGATTTGTTTCCACCGTAAGTCACTCCTATACATGATTCAAGAATGTCGGTTAATTAACTTAATTAACCTCCAAATTTACTAAGTGTTTAACATAATTATTTGACATGTTTAATGTCTATCTTACCCTAGGTTACCTTCATTATACACCCTAGGGTTAACTACATAAGTCACATTCTTTTCTTTTTTTTTTAAGTTTTGGTATGTCCGACCCACCGTCCGACCCACAACTGGGTCGGACCCTTCCAGTGGTTTTCGGGTCTGAAGAACCTTACCATGTCCGACCCAACCTTCTGGGTCGGACCATTCCAGAGACATGTCCGACCCACGTCCGACTCACTCGACTGGGTCGGACCATTACAGAGAACTTCATCAACTTCAGAACATACACGTCCGACCCATGTCCGACCCACCCTTCTGGGTCGGACCATTACAGAACATTTCACCGCCTTACAAACATGCCCGTCCGACCCACGTCCGACTCACTCGACTGGGTCGGACCATTCCAGAACATTTTCCCTCCTTTGAAATATGACCGCCCGACCCATGTCCGACCCACCCTTTTGGGTCGGACCATTACAGAACACTTTCCTAACGTCTAACAAAGGCTGTCCGACCCAAGACTGGGTCGGACCCCTGGGTCGGACATCCTCTAAACTTACCCAAACTTTGTCAAATCTTCACCAAACTTCTCCTAAAGCCTCTTAATGCTTCCTAACAACATTTGGTAACCTTATATCCACATACAACATCTATGAAACTCATTTTCTAATTCCTTAAGCCTTTACTTATTTCCTTGTAAAATCCCTTAACACTTACAACATTTTATACTAGGTTTCTAAATGGTGTTTCTCACCTATGATAACTACTATCCCAAAATGCTTTCTCCTCATCTTAACATCACCTCTTAAGCATTATTTCTCACAACCAACTCCTTATGTCACTCTTGAAATTCTTTTCCAAGTTTACACTTTCTCCTTATTTACCAAAGTTTGCCTAAGTCTTTTTCTAAGTCCAAAATGACTTTGGTATATACTAAAACCTCAAGCTCATGCCTAAGTCCTTGTGACATCCTAAATCACCTTAATGCATGTTTCTTACACAAGAACAACACTTAACCAACCTAAACACCTCTTAACTTATCAAACTCATTTTAACTCTTAGAACTTCTCATTTATTACCTAAATTTCGACATAGGTTCTCCTAGAACATTACTAAACCAAAACACATTGTTTTTTCCAACCAAGAACACTAAAAATCCATCAAGTACTTATTATACACAAACTCCACTCACAAAGCACTACATCACAATATAGTGCATAATTTAAATTGCATGGCACTTAGGCCCTTAAATAACATGGCTCTTAGGCCCTTAAGATGCATAAATCATAAACACTGAATTTCCACAATATATTTGCCTTTAACCTGCAAATACACTCAACAACACATATGCCTTTTACTAAGCTCTTGAGAACACTTTACTAAGTCATTCACCATTTGCTCTTTAGGTAGTTTTAACAAGCATTATAAGCTCATTTCTCCTAAGGCATTAAACAACATTAGGTTAGTAGATTTACCTCTTTTTCCAAATAACTTCTTTCTTGTTTCCTTTAAAAACCGGTAGGATATTTGATTCTTTGACAAGTTCTAAACAATATACAAACATTATAATGAGTATTCAAGCTATAAGCTTCATCTCATTGTAAACCCTAATTTTACATTGTTTCAAAAACATTAATGTAGTTGTTTTACCTTGCTCTTTGAAGAGAGTTTGAATATCTAGCAAGAGAGGACTCCACCTAGTCCATGAAGAGTTGGAATGAAGCTAGAACAAGGTCACACAAAGAGCTCCTTCAATATGTATTTTCGGTTACCACAAAAACATGAAGGAAATGAAGTTTTTATTTGAGATTCCTTACCTAGAAGCAAAGGAGAGTAACAATATGTAAAAATAAAAGCTCAAGCTCCTTCAATGGTGGAACTCCATGGCACCGAAATGGTGGTCTTGGAATTTTAAGAAGATAGAAATGGAGAGCTTGATGAGAGGAAGAGATTGGTGGTGTTTGTTTTTGATTTGAACAAGTGAGCTAGATTTTACAAGAGATCAAAGAAGAGGTTTAATGGAGGTGGTGTGGTATTACCGTGGAAGAGAAGGAAGAAGAGAGGTGTGGAGCCGTGTGAACAAGGGAGGAAATGAGAGAATGAGATAGAATTACTTTTTGAAGATATTTGTAGTAATAAAGTAAAAGTAAGTTTAATTAGTCATCTTTATTTGTCTAACAAAATAACAAGTGAGTGGTGAGTCACCACACTTAAGAAAACCGGCCCCCATTTACACTTAGGGGTAATATAGTCTTTATTTGTCAATTTAATTACTTATACAAACATATGTTACAAAATAGCTTATAAAAAATCACTATTCATGAAAACAAGGCACATAGAAGTGAAATTTTTGATTTCCCATTGATATAGACATCCAAATGTGATATTATATAGTACACATATATATTTAAGAGTAATGATGGACATCTAGCCACTCAAAACTCATTTACAAGACAATTTTTCAAAAATGTGCTTTAAGACTCCTTAAAGCACATTTTGTGTTTAAACTTGTTTTCAAGCTTGGTTTTCTTTGGTAATTGGTTTAATATGTTCATTAGTGTATAAATAAAGTCTTGGTAAGTTCATTAGGTCTTAACCAAGTTTATCCCAAGCTTAGAGCACATTTTGGCTCTTATTGACTTTAAAGCACATTTTGTGTTTTCTTTTGTTTTAAATTTGTTTACTAATGTTTATAAGACTCTTTTTAGTCTTAATACACCATATTTAAGTGTTTATACAATATATTAAGGTTTGGGGTATTTCAATGGCAGCCCACCTTCTCTTGCTTGCCAAAGCTTCATCCATGCCCCCAAATGCAAAATAAATTACATATTTGAACTCCCCTCACCAAGCTCTACATTTCTCTCTTTTCAAAATCCAAAAATGATGAACTTCATCTCCATGGGTTTAGCCCATTTGAAGAGAAAATGGCATCAACTTGAAGCTTGGAGTCTCCTCTTTCAATCAAGGTAAAAATCTCCAAGAAAAACTCACTTTTCCCTCATCTTTAAGTGCGACCGATTTTTCCCCCTTGTGATGCCTTGCTTTTCTCTCTTTGTTGAGCTTTGCTTCAACCTTTCAATGGTGGTGGGAACCCTCTTTTGATTCAAGGCTTAAAACCCCTCTTGGAACTCCAAAGGTAAAACCCAACTTATGGTGCTTTAAGCTCTCTCATTGAATTAGAGTATTTCTAAGGGTTTAGAAGTTTAATTGAATCCATTTTTGTGTTCCTTGAATGTTGGGATGGAGTTTGGCAACTCCATTGCCTACTTGACCGAATTTGAGAAGAGGAAGAGGAGAATTTAAAAGAGGATATGAATATTCAAGGTAAGAAAATCTACCTTAACTACTATCTTGATGTTTTAGAATTTTTGGGAATGGGAAATAAAAGATGAAACCAAATCTGGAGCAAAAGTGTGTTTGGAGAAAGTTAAAGAGAATTGTGAACTTGTTGATTGAATTATGAATTGAGGGCCTTGGAGCCAAGAGATTTGAGATCTATGTTCATATTGATGTTTGGTGAATTTTTGATTGAACTTATGTGCTGGTAGGACCCTTTGATGGGTGTGGTTAGTTTTGGATGAATTTAGGTGATAAATGATGAATTGGGAGATGTTAGAATTGTAGGTAAGTTATGGCAAAATTTTGGTAGGAATTATGGTGTTTTAAGAGATGTCATAAGTGAGGAGTGACCTAGGGTTAACTAGGTGTAGGTAGGGATTGAATTGGTTGAAGTAAACACCCATAGAGGGTGAGTGAAGGTTTGAAAATGATAGAAGAAAAATCTGTAGCAAAACAGTGTCACCATGGGAAGGTGAGTCACCATGTCTTATGCCTTTTATAAGTTTTAAATGTAAATTTTATACTAGTTTTTAGGTAGAAAATTCTTTTGCCATTAAGTATTATAGCACATGGGAAGGTGAGTCACCATGTCTTATGCCTTTTATAAGTTTTAAATGTAAATTTTATACTAGTTTTTAGGTAGAAAATCGGCCCCTATAGAGCTCCTTGTTTTACACTGCCTTTAATTGATTTAGAGGGTCAATTCATCCCCATTTAATATTCATAATTCGTGGCATGTCAAAAACTACAAGGTAATTGCGTAAAACGCGTTTTAGTGACACCCAAAGGTGCGTTTTTGTGCTCTAAGGATATTTTGGGAAATAAGTTGTCTTTTTGAGTTCCAAGTGTTTATAAACATTTATTATAGTAAATAATGATATATTAAGGTGTTACATTGAGTTATATGAGGTTACATCAACTCAAGACATAATTCCCGGGCTATCGGGACACTCCCGGGGCAAAAAGGAGCGTTAAGGAAACTCCCCAAGGATTTTGTTGAATTTTGAGAAACTAGCTCGTGGGTTCTCTTTAGAATGATTATTAATGATGTTAGGAACTCTAGGAATGAATTTTATAGGAGTTTGTGCCGCCTCGGCACCTCTCCGGGCTTTTCGTGCTTTAAGGGGCGTGCGTGAGCACTCCCGAGCGTTTTGCGTTTTTGACTAGATATAGCCTAGGGACTAGGTTTGTATAGTTATATAATGAGGGTATGACCATTTGGTTTGAGTTTTAGAAGGTCATACAAGGTCATGCTTAATCGCATGTTTCTAAGGCGTTTTACGAACGTTCTTCTTGTCAAGATGTTTAGTGCGCATCTTTGACCTTTGATGAGTTATTATATCCTCATAGTATATACAATAGGTGTCTAAATGTGTATTTCAATTTATTGTGGCATTCATAAATGCTTAGGCATTCGTAAAATATTTATGTTGCTCGTTTGTATACACGTTGGTATTGTTCTTTCCTTGTTGACGCTCTCTCTATCGAGCTTGTTATGCAAGAAGTTTAGTCCTTGTTAATACTTGTACATGAACGTTTGTACGAATACGTTTAGTAAAATTACGCCAGTTAGCGTTCTATGGTAAAACGACTATTTTTATGTGACATTTGCATGCGTGAGTTTGCATGTGTACGCGTAGTAATATTAATTTTCGTAACGTTTGCATGCATAGATTAGCATGCTTAACTAAAATGATCTGGTTCTAGATCAATTCTCCATTATTTAATATTTTTAAAGTATTAATTAGATTTGGGGTATTTCACCTGACCACAAGTATACGGGTATAAATAGACCCTTCAGATGAGAATGAGACTCTCGCAAATTTAAGGGAAACCGGAAACCGGACCCACAGAGAGTAGTGTAACTACCTCCTGACCACATGTATACGGGAATTTAACCCAATGGAGAATGTAACACTTTCTCCTCCACCTTCACGACGTACATTTGGTTGGAAGACGATCTGATGCAGATACGACTCCCGAAATTTGCATGCATGGCCAGAAAGAAAATCTTCTGGGCACTTTCCTTCTTTGGACAAGTTATGAGTCTTAGTTAGACAGCGTCCTACCACTAGGATGATTAGTCGAATATCGCATTTGGAGCATCGACATTATGTTTAAAGGGAGGTTAGTGAGAACTTGGGTACAAGTTCTCTTAATGCAATGCGCACATCATTAATCCACTTGGTATCGTATGAAACGTACATGTAATTTGTTTGCTCCCAAGGTGCGGTTAATTAACTTAAGGCAATCACGAGTAATAACCAAACACACACACACACACATAATCATTTAACATGCATTAATCTTGGTCGTTAATCACACAACAAATAGCACACAAGCCGGTATAAACCGTTAGCAAACAAGCTGCAAGAATCCATACCGTACACCGGAGATGGATCTAGCGTGAAGCCCTAAGTATTAATTCCCAATAAATTCTTAAACCATTCGATATCCCTTTTAGTTACTAATCCTTTGTAATTAACCACAATGATTAATTATTCATTATTAATCAGGTTATTACTTAAAATGTTCAAATACGGAAGTAGTTAATCAACGCTCTTAACTTAATTTACCAATATAGACATATATGTATATAAGTATATATATATATGTTGCGTATTCAGTTCAATGGAATTTAATGTGTATATGCATAATTGAACATTAGCCAAGATTTGTTTCATTTGTCATTTTCAAACAAAGAAACTTGTATATATATTTTTGTTCGACTGTACATTACATTAACACGAAGAAGAGGACAAATTAGTTTGTTGATTAAACTTTATATATATATATATTATTTATTTATTTATTTACCCTCATTCCTTAATTTTCCATACTCCAAATAACAACTTATTTCTTCATGCTCAATCATATACATCTTTTAATCCCAATTTGGCACCAACTACTAATTTCACCAGAATTACCAATCGACACTAAAGCTTCACGTTTAAACTTCCTAGCCAAAATATCACAACTATGTCATATCCTTTTCCTGGATTTATCCCTTAATACGTCATGAAGTTATAATATATAATCCAACTTTTATATGATAAGCCCAAAGTCCCGTAACTCATCAACCGGTCAAACTCTAATTCACTAACTTTACAACTTAATCCTTTATTCTCATATTACCATTCTGTTATTTATTCCATCATGTTTTCTTAATCTTATATATACATTATATATTATATACTTTTCTTTTCATCCTAAAATTGTATACCTTCTCAACTACTTAATAATTAATTATTTATTCCATATAAATCATTTTCCTCTTTATATCAAACTTCTCCCAAACAGCACTACCGCCAAAGCTTGTACTCCCAAACCCTTATCAGCTTAATTTAACGTGTCATGATCTCATCTAATTCATTACTAGATGTTTTCGATGATCCCAAACCCTTATTGTGTTGTTATGGTGTTGTACTATCAAGATTATTGTGCTGTTAACAACAATCTAGCGTGTTGTATTAGTGCAGTAAGAATAGAAGACAAGAGCTTGAAAGTGTGTTGTTATGATGCAGAAGTTTCAGAATTTATATGTTGTTATGGTGCTGTCCTACATGTGCAGATTTTTCTATTCAAATGTGTTGTTTTCGATGTCTAACTACTAACTTAAAATCTGTTTAACTAACCCATTTAGGCTATGTTAAATTTATGCCAATAGTAGTCCAAACAAGTAAGTATAATAATGTATTCAAGTTCTTTTCTTATGATGCAACAACAAGTGGGAACTTATCAAATCTAGGCAGATTACTCTTATTTAAGAAGAGTGCAAAAACAGCTCATATAATGCTCAACTTCATGACCGTTAAATCAGTTAATTTAGTGTAAAGTGACAACCTGATAGCATCATAAGTAATTGTTATCAGGTAGATTTCTTTTTGTTATAAGCACGTTTAATTATGCCTCTTAACCTACTAATACCGTGGCAAAAGAAGACTCAAAATAGGTTGTAATATATCTCAACCAGTACTCATGTAAACTGCCCATAATATGGTATAATTAACAGCAAAATGGTAGCGATAAACAGCATGTTTTCGAAGCTCGAAACTGCTGAAACTTAGTCATTGTTACGCAGTCAAATCTGATGCTAAACTTTGTCAAGCTCAATAGCAACTCACAATCGGAGCTTTTAAAAAAAACTAAACAAAACAGATTGGACTATGCCCATATTGTGTCTTTTATCAGTGTTTAAAGATGAAGCATTAAACATACTGCACGGTTGATTACAGCAGTAACAATAAAGGCAGAATGGCATAATTTAGTTGTTGAAAACTGCTGAATGGTTCACCTAACAGCAGCAGAAATATCAAACTTTTTACCAAGCTGATAATGCACATTATATCAGCCTGATCTTTAGCACATAGTCAAAGCTCAAGCCTAAAAAAAATGGAAACTCTCAAACCATAAACCAGAATAACAAGTACCAAAAATCACAACCGTTAGTTCTGTTTCCAATCTGGTATGCGAGATGCAGTTTTCTCTTCTTATTTTTTTTACTGCAGCAGCACACACTGGACACAACAGAAGAAAATCCATCTCCAACTACTTTTTTTATACAGCAGTTTGGGAGGATGGAAAACAGCACTCTACTCCACATTTCATACTACACGACATGACTTGTGAATTCTTGACACAACAGGGAGCACGTACTGCCTATAGTGTTCATCGTTTGCTTGACTTTGTGTGACAGAAAAAATTTGAAACTACTGTTTTAATCCCCAAAAAGTAGAAGAAGGTAAGCAAAGAGTATATACCGGTTCTGGAATGAAATGTTTTCTGCCCCTATTTCAATCTGGCGTGCAAGATGTAGCAGTTCCAAAGGTATATCGCTTTAGAGGAGCAGACACAAGGAAAAAGCAAGGAATGAGAGAAGAACAGAACATGTATTCTTTATTTGTTGTTTAGGGTTGTAAAATTACCATGAGAGAATGGAGAAAATCAACAGGGGTAGACTTGTACATTTTTTGTTCACCAACTGGATTTGTTGTTCAGCAAAGGAGTGAATGAAGACAGAGCTGGTGTTCCTTGCCCGTTGGTCAAGGTTGCAAAAATTGCCGTGAGAGGAAAGGTTGAAACACCCCAACTGTAATCTCCACACTTAACCAAAAATCGCAGCGGAAAACACAACTTAAACATTAACCAAAAAGGGTGGTGTTACACGCCGTTAGCCACCCACGTGGCTAACAAGGCTGTTACATACAAATGTATCGGTCTGATTACAAGAATCCCGAGCATAATTACAACCTTCAAATTACTATCCAAAAAGAATCATAATATACCGAGTGTTAATGTACAAAAATCACCCAACTAATTTTACACCCTCCAAAATAAACCGCCTCGAGTATACAAATACTACTCGGGTCCACTATCCAAAATATCAAAAGTATTCCCTTGAGCTCCGTGCTATAACCACTCCGCTTCCTCGATCACTCTCCTGAAAAATAATATGGTGCCCCCAAAGGGGGTCAGCAACCCTTGGCTGGCATGGTTAACGTGCAGCCCGCTGACTACCGGGATACATAATAGAAAGTATAATGAATGTAGTTTGTATACTAGGGTTTGTATGTAAAGACGGTAAGAGTGATTGCAAAAGTGAACATTGTGTAATCGTTTATTTCTGTGTATATATCAAATACAACCTACCGTTCTCTTTATACTAAGATAAGTAGTTACTATATCTCCTAAATACCAGCAAAAGATAAAAGTTTACATAATCCTCCTAAGCGCAAAACTATAAAGATAAAACCTGAAACTAAAGTAATAAACTGAATGGACTAAACAAATTAAACGGGCTAAGCCCAATAGTAACATAACTCCAATACCCCCCGCAAGCCGCAGGGAAACAAGTTGACCAAGGCTTGGATATTAACTACCGCGCATGCCCATGCGGCAGAGTTGTTCTTTGTACCTCGTACCAGGAAGAACCTTGGTTAACATGTCAGCTAACTGGGAAGAGGTATGAGTGTAAACAACGTCAACAAGACCCTGCTGAATTTTCTCACGCACAAAATGGCAATCAATCTCAATATGCTTGGTGCGTTCGTGGAAAACAGGGTTACGCGCGATATGAATAGCAGACTGGTTATCACACTTGACTGGTATGGGTTCGATATTCTCAACACAAAATTCTGATAGAAGACGGGTCAACCAAGTTAATTCCGCCGTAACCCGACGGAGAGATCGATACTCTGCTTCTGCACTCGAGAGAGAAACAGAGTTCTGTTTCTAGTCTTCCAGGAGATCGGACTTTGACCCAAGAAAACATAATACCCTGAGACAGACTTTCTGGTGTTGGGACAAGCAGCCCAATCCGAATCACAATAAGCCAGAAGATCCAAAGGCTTAGAATCTCCGCCAGCTAAAACAATCCCATAAGTGATAGTGCCCTTGACATAACACAGAGCATGGAGGGCTGCTTCCATGTGAACAGTGGTCGGTTTCTGCATGAACTGACTCAAATTTTGAACAGTAAAACTAATGTCCGGACGAGTATTGGACAAGTAGTTTAACTTGCCTACCAGTCTCCTGTAAGCAGTAGGATCAAAAGAGGCTCTCCTTCTCCTGTCAAAAGAGGTTTGCCAACGATCATGGGTCCTTGTGCAACCCTTCTATTCTGACAACCAAACTCCTCAATGAGGTCCATACAATATTTTTGCTGAGATAAAAATAACCTCCTGTTGTTCGAACAAATTCTATCCCCAAGAAATAATGCAAAGACCCCAAGTCTTTGATTTTAAAATTCAAGTCCAGCGCAGCCTTTATCTTGTCAAGTTCCTCTTGCCGAGGCCCCACGAGAAGAATATCATCCACATAAACAGCCATGAATATCCTTCCCCCGTCGACGTCATTAAAAAACAAGGAATAATCATTTTTAGACTGAACAAAGCCTAAAGTCTGAAGGAAACTAGAAAGTTTAGAAAACCATTGCCTCGAAGCTTGCTTAAGACCATACAAAGATTTCTTGAGCAAGCAGGCTTTGTTCGTCCCATCAACTTCGAGACCGTCGGGAACTCGCATAAACACTTCTTCATCAAGTTCTCCATGGAGAAAAGCATTATTCACGTCAAGCTGATTAATACACCACCCGTTGTGAAGGGCCACAACAACAAGAGCACGTATTGTTGTAAGCTTGACCACAGGAAAAGTCTCACTATAATCTAGGCCATGACGCTGTGTATACCCTTTTGCTACCAAACGGGCCTTATACCGTTCCAAAGTACCATCGGATTTCAGCTTGATTTTATAAACCCATTTGCAGCCAATCACCTTTTTCCCACGTGGCAAGGTTACAACATCCCACGTATTATTTTATTGAGCGCCTGCAATTCTTCTTTCATGGCCTGCTGCCAATGAACATGTTTGGAAGCTTCCTTGTAAGTAGCAGGTTCTTTCATGTCAAGCGGACGAACCTGAGAACTGGCAAGCAAAGTCATGCAAGTGACTGGCGTGATATCAGTGAGACTGGCACAACCACGGATGAGGTTAGAAGCACTGCTGTCTCGAAAAACTCGCTCGTTGAGTACATCTCGGAAAACAGAAGTACAAACGTAGTCTTTCAAATATTCTGGTGGATGACTTGTTCGTTGTGACCTACGAACCGGTGGATCATGCGTGAGAGATGTATCACTGGAACCAACATCGGCTGGGGTCAAGACAGCTTGTGGCACTGGCTCATGCATACTATCATCAATCATAGCATGATTTATCTGGACGCATGTCACTGTGCTCGAAGAAGAAGCACGGTTTTGTTTGTGTGACACAAATAGGAAATCAAGACACATGAAACTTGACATCTCTACATACCTCAACTGTGTGAATGGCTAAGTCCAAAACCTTGTGCCCCTTCTTCCTCGGATCCTCTCCTAGATAGACACACGCTTGTCCACGAGGTCCAAACTTTCCTTCTGTGTGATGAATAATCGTTTTGTAACACAAGCACCCAAACGGCTTAAGCATGTCATAAGCAGGTTTGTGTCCATATAAGCTCTCAAACGGTGTCATCCCCCCCAGAACTTTAGTGGGAAGTCTGTTAACCAAATATGTTGCATGCAATATGCACTCTCCCCAATATTTGAGTGGCACATTAGATTGAAAATACAAAGCTCTGGCAGTCTCAAGAAGATACCTGTGTTTTCGTTCCACCACTGCATTTTGTTGTGGTGTGTGTGCACATGTAGTCTGGTGAACAATCCCTCTGGAAGAAAAGAAGATTTTCCCGTCGTTGGAACTTCCTAGTTCCTTAGCATTATCGGATCGAACAATTTTAACCGTGGCCTCAAACTGTCGCTCAACCATGCAAAGAAAACTGACAACTGCTTCCCAAGCGTCACCCTTCTGCTTTATAAGATGCACCCAGGTGGTTCTCGTGAAATCGTCAACAAAACAGACGAAGTACTTAAAACCATTGTAAGTTTCAACCTTGAAGGGCCCCCACACATCAACATGAATCATTTCAAAAGGCCGTTTAGTTTTAATGAAAGAATTGCTAAACGGTAACCTTTTTGCTCTGCTTTTATAACAAACATCACAAGCATAATCATAACTGAAATCTGTATGCTTTATTAAACCCATAGTAACAAGTTTCTTAAAAGGCACATGTCCAAGTGTAATATGTATGTCTCTTGCTTTAGAACTAACAAAAAAACTCTGGCCCACTGTAACACCGGCCGGCTCATCAGACACGAAACTGGAGCCCAAAAGAACTTCCGCATCCGTGTCCACCTGCGTGACCTCCTGGGCTTCACGGGCAAGGCCCAATGCTGCGTCCATCGCTCCAGATGCCAGCACATAGAGCCCACCGGAACTGCGCCCCAACGGCTTAATCACCCCTGTCAAACGGTCCTGTACACAGCATTTATCAACATCAAAAATTAGGGCACAATCAGATTCTTCAGACAGCCGCTTCACCGAAACGAGATTGAATCGGAAACCCTGAACAAACAACACGCCGCTCAACCACAAACCATCACCGATTTTGGCGTCCCCTATCTGATTCACGGTATGAGACCGTCCATCTGGTAAGACTATAACCCTCTCAGTTCGCAAGCTTCTCAGATTCGCAAGGTAAGTCTTAGTTCCGGTTATATGATCTGTCGATCCTGAATCTAAGATCCACTTGCCTGCGAATAAATTATTTGAGCTAGTAAGGCAGAAATTGTTAGGGTTACCTGAGAAGTTGCTGTAACCCAGCTCTTCTGCCTTTGCTCCCGTGTTGGCGTTGCGAATTAATTCTGCAATCTGTTGAACCTGCTTCGGTGTTAACCCAGGATCTGTACTCACTTGCTCTGCCTGTTCTGATTGTTCTTCTACCCTCGCACTGTTAGCGAAGCCTTTTTTCCTTCGAGCTAAAACATTATCCCTCCCATGGAGGTGAAAACACTCGTTTTCTGTGTGACCGGTCCGCTTGCAATGGTTGCACTTGAGCCTCTGGAAACAATTTTCTGAACTATGCCCGCCTTTCTTGCAAAGACTGCAAGTTAATCTTTTCCTGTCGTCGAACTTGGGATTTCTGGGGGTCTCTGTCTGTGCAGTCTTGTAAGAAAAAAAGACATGGCATCATCTTTGAGCTGTGTTTTACCACGTCTCTGTTCCTCTTCTTGCACAATCAGAGAGAAAGCCTTCTCCAAGCTCGGTGGATCCTTCATTGCCATAATCTGGCCCCGAATAGATAAGTAGTTTACATTCAATCCCATGAGAAAATGTATTAGTTTATCTTCATCTACTGCTTTTCTGATAGAACTGTTTATATCACAAGTGCATTTGTTGCAAGTACACTTCTGGGCTGGCTTTGCTTGTTCGAGTTCACCCCAGACTGTTTTTAATTTGTTGAAGTATTCTGCGACTGACTCATCTCCTTGCTTGACCTCCCATAGATTGCGTTTCAAGACATGTAGAACAGCTAGATTGCTGTGCTCATAGCGGGTGGAAAGTGCATCCCAGATCTCCTTAGGATCATCGACAAATCGCATACTCTGAAGAACATCTCCACCGAGAGAATTCTTGAGCCACGCTACTACAAAAGAGTTAGCCCTTTCCCAAGATGAATATCTTATTTCATCTGTTTCATCCGGTTTTTTGATTCTGCCTGTAACAAAACCATATTTGTTTTTGGTTTTCAGGGCTGTAATCATATCGAATTTCCAACCAAGGAAACCGGTGCCGGTGAACTTCGAAACAAGAGTCAATCCGGGGCTCTCCGCTGGATGAACATAAATGGGGTCATTGATATCTATCTGAGAAACCCCAGATGCAGAAGGTGGAAGCATATCCTTCTTCCCTTTACCAGTAGCATCATCCGCCATGGTTCAAGATGAAAGAAAAACTCAACCTTCCTGTGCTCTAGATACCACAATAGAAAGTATAATGAATGTAGTTTGTATACTAGGGTTTGTATGTAAAGACGGTAAGAGTGATTGCAAAAGTGAACATTGTGTAATCGTTTATTTCTGTGTATATATCAAATACAACCTACCGTTCTCTTTATACTAAGATAAGTAGTTACTATATCTCCTAAATACCAGCAAAAGATAAAAGTTTACATAATCCTCCTAAGCGCAAAACTATAAAGATAAAACCTGAAAATAAAGTAATAAACTGAATGGACTAAACAAATTAAACGGGCTAAGCCCAATAGTAACATAACTCCAATAATACACGCAACTATTTGTCATGATAACATGGCATTGATTTTAGCATACAACATACATATTACATAGCAAGAAATATTGCATAACAATAACAACACATACATGGTGAGAACATTTCACTTTAAGAAACAACCAACATAGTTAGCCAACATAGTGTTGGAGAAATATGTGACTACTTCTACCACTTAGGCAGTGTACCTATCGTTTTGCGGAATAGTGGAATTGTGGGGTTGTCGAACTCTTGGGGACCTTGCTGTAGTTTAACTGATAGTGTAAATTAACTGAGAATTCTAATTAGACTATTGGATAGAAACTTATCACTTTTTTAGGGAAATTGTGGTTTAACACTTAACGTAAACAAAACAGTAGAAAGAACAATTAATCAAAACAGAATAATAATAGCGGTTTATAAAACTCTTTTGCTTTTTAGGAAGTACCCTGGGTTGTTCTGCTCACCTATTTTATCCAATTATATTACTATAAACTTCCACCATTTTAGCAATAAACTCAGGAATTATAATTAGTTCATTGACCGGTCCTTGTACGATAAACCCTGATTAATTTAAATAACAAGCTGCAATCCTTGCCCAAGTTATTATAAATTAATCGCTTTATTAACAATTCCTATTGGAGACAGATTAACCTATAGGCGAGCCACGCTTCTAGTCGTTAACCCGTTTTGACTTCTTTTGTCTAGAACCTTGTCTCAGCACCGCATTTTAACAAGAGAACCACAAATATCACTTTAATAATTGACCTGAAGATTAAAGCGCATTAAGCACGAGAATCAAAATATTGCTTAAACATATTATAGTGGAAAGTCTACATAACACAATTGTATAAAACGGGCTTGCTTCCCAACCCGGGAGGCTAAGTTATTACTCACACATAATTATAAAAACGAACATCGTAAGTACGATAGACATTAAAACGGAGGAGAGTTAAGGAAAAAAAGAACTCTCTGCACTCGCACGGGCTTATTTGGTGATGGGAAAATGATGGAAATGAAATGGAGATATGGATGAACGGAGGGAAAATGGAATTTTTGTGGAGGAAGTGTGATTTGGAAGTGAACGTGAGTGATTCGGAGAGTTGAGTTTTTGTGTACGAGCGTCCTCCCGTTCTGATGAAGTAGCAGTGGGTTTATATAGAAGGAAGGAGGAGGAAGAAGACAGGCTGGAGCATGCTAGTGGGTGAAGAAGATAAGGGAGGTGCCTGATATTGTTGATGGAGTAGATGGATATGTCTGTAGGCGCCGCAAAGGAAGAAGCAAATGGGGAAGACAGCGCCGAAGGAAATCAATCGCGTCAATTTCTGGATCTGGGTTGCATTTACTTTATGTCCGTGCTTTTTTCATCGGACATGTTTATCTCTTGTCCGGCCATTTTTGAGCGGACATATTGTGTCTTCTGTTTGTTGTCTGGCCAAATATCCACGGACAACTATTCTCTTCTTCATTTTGTCCTGCCTTTTTTCCACATACAGATTGTTCAATTTGACGCGTCCGAACCACTGTCTGGACCAGTGTGGTTCGGACGGTTCGATCTTGTCCGCCCTTTTCTCCACGGACACGCCTCAGTCTTTGATCTTGTCCGGCCAAATTTACCCGGACATGCCACGGACGGGTCTTTTGCAGTGTCCGAACCAGTGTCCGGACCAGTGTGGTTCGGACGCTGGTTAGTTTGCTCCCAAAATGTTCGTTTCAGCTCCGATTTAAGATCCGTTTGCGCCTACGCGTTTGTCTCTTTGTGTACTTTACTCCTAGCTTGGTTTTCCTCATGTTTAACCAATAAATTTGTGAGATAACTAATAAAACATAAACTAGAGGAAAAACATACGATAAGTGAGTAATATTATCCTGAAAGTAAGTAAGTACAAGATAAATTAAACCCTTATATGTCTATGTATTTCTCACTTATCAAACTCCCTCATACTTATCTTTTGCTTGTCCTCAAGCAAATCTTTTTGGCATAATGTTTAAACAAGTTAAATAGACAATAATCAAGTAAGGAGAGCACAGAAGAGGTAATTGCCAATCTTTTCAGATTTTAAAAGGGTACTAATAACATAAAATTTCTTAAATTTATTTCTCCGTTTCCGAGAATAACCCTGAAGTCCTACAAAAGAAAGAGAAGCAATAACATGAGAATTCTGCTTTTAACCCTGAGCCAATCCACCATTTTCTTTCACATTTCCTTGAACGACAGGGGCATGAAGTAAAATCTTATTCCATCATATCTTTCAATGCCACATACTCATGATCCATAATGATAAAGTTTTTATCAATTTGGTGCAGAATGCATAGATACTTCAATTTTGAAGTTCATTTTTCTTTTACCTCAGACTTTTTTCTCCACCCTTGTAGCGGTTTTGGGTCTACTATCCCAGATACCGAGTACCTTAGGTAGCCGGTTGATGAAGCACCCCTAAGAACATAATAACCGAGTGGACGAGGCCTGTTTAGGATCAGAATATGCCTGTCTGGATCAGAGGAGTACCTTGCCTTGTTCTTTTTCCACCGTTTCATTCCAATTCAAATCCAGGCTCAAAGTTAAAACAAAATTCAAATGATAATTTCCTCAGAATTTTTTAGCATTAAGTAAGGAGCAGAGTGGTAATTTTTTTTGTGTACCTTTTAAACCTGTTAATACCGGCATTACTCCCTCTATGGCTCCTTCTTTGATTATTAATCACTTAACAAATTTAAACATAGTGTCGAAAAAGAGGAGAACTTAAGAACAAGCTTTTGATTATTGATTATTATCTCTCCCCCACACTTGAACCAAAGCAATGCCCTCATTGCATAGAAAGAATTAAAATAACAGGGCATGCAAACTACCTGGGTAATGATCACAAAGCAAAAGCAATATGAAATTTTGAAAATTTGAAAGAGCAGGGTATAGATAGTGTACTCCCAAGAGTTTTGCAGAGTATGTAGTGTAGCTCCCCCACACTTGAGTTCAGCTGTAGGAATGTGCAAGATGTTCCTGTAATGAATATTCTAAGCAGCCAGAAGAACTCAAGTTAATTCTCCTCATTCTCTCTCTCTTTTTTTTATTTTACTATATATCGTTTAACATAAAATAAGACACAGAATATGAGCACAAAATAGAATAAAAAGATAGATAGTAGGGTGTCTCCTACCAAGCTGCCCATCTTTATGGTCTTTGGCTAGACCATACCTGAGTGATTTAAGGTGTGATTGGTTCTTTGAGAAGAAGTGCAGAAGCCTCTTCGTTGTCTAACATGTTTCCCAGAAACAACTTGATTCGAGCTCCATTTACTTTAAACGATCCATCTTTGTTATTGTTTGATTCCACAGCTCCATATGGAGAGGTGGATATTATTGTAAATGGTCCAGACCAGAAAGATTGTAACTTACCTGGGAAAAACTTAAGTCTGGAGTTATAAAGAAGGACCTGATCTCCCGCTTTGAATTCTCGCTTGGCAATCATCTTATCGTACCAACGCTTGGTCTTCTCCTTATAAATCACTGCATTCTCATATGAGTCATTCCTAAGTTCTTCTAGCTCAGTCAATTGGAACTTCCTTTTTTAACCGGCTTGTTGTAGATCAAAGTTCAACACCTTTAGAGCCCAATAAGATTTATGCTCAAATTCCACAGGCAAGTGACATGCCTTCCCAAAAACTAGTTTGTAGGGAGACACGCCAATAGGTGTTTTGAAGGCGGTACGGTATGCCCAGCGTGCATCATCCAATTTAATGGACCAATCTTTTCGAGAAGAGCTCACCGTCTTCTGCAGGATCCATTTCAATTCTCTGTTTGTTATCTCTACCTGACCATTTGTTTGAGGATGGTATGGTAGAGCAACCTTATGTCGGACTCCATATTTCTTCAGGAGAGCATCAAACTGGGGATTGCAGAAGTGAGATCCACCATCGCTGATTATTGCTCTAGGAACACCAAATCAAGTAAATATATTCTTCTTTATAAACTTCATCACAACTTTACCATCATTAGTAGAGCAAGCAAGGGCTTCCGCCCATTTAGAGACATAATCGACTGCTACTAAGATGTATAAATTTCCAAAAGAATTCGGGAAGAGTCCCATAAAATCAATCCCCCAAACATCAAATAATTCAACTTCTAGCATATTATTCAAGGGTAGTTCATGGGGGCGAGAAATGTTACGTTGCCGTTGGCACCGATCACAAGTAGACACAAAAGCATGACAATTTTTGTGAAGGGTGTTCCAATAGAAACCGGATTCAAGTACCTTATCAGCTGTACGGATTGCACCGTGATGTCCGCCGGTTTCTCTAGAATGGCAATGGAGAAGGATATTTCGGATTTCTGTCTGTGGGACACATTTCCTTATAATACCATCTGCACAGATTTTGAAGAGATATGGATCATCCCATAAATAATGTTTGACAATTGAAAAGAACCTTTTTCGTTGCTGATATGTCATATCAGCTGGGATAATTTTCCTGGCCAAATAGTTAGCAATATCAGCAAACCAAGGGCCTCCTGCCGTTTGAATTGCGAATAGTGCCTCGTTAGGGAAAGACTCATTGATGGGTCTTTCATCTTCTGGTGCCTCCATCCTTGACAAATGATCAGCCACGACATTCTGTATACCTTTCTTATCTCTTATTTCAATGTCGAATTCTTGCAAGAGAAGTATCCATCTTATTAACCTGGGTTTTGCATCTGCTTTGGCAAATAAATACTTGAGTGCAGAATGATCAGTATGAATAATAACTTTACTACCCAATAAATATGGACGAAACTTATCTAAAGCAAAGACGACTGCCAGCAATTCTTTCTCCGTGGTGGCATAATTTTTCTGAGCGTCATTTAAAGTACGACTAGCATAATAAATGACTCTCAAAACTTTATCCAATTTTTGGGACAAAACAGCACCCACCGCATAGTCACTGGCATCACACATGATTTCAAAAGGTTGGGACCAGTCGGGTGATACAACGATAGGAGCAGAAACAAGTTTTTCTTTTAACAAATTAAAAGTTGCTAGACATTTATCAGATTATTGAAATTTAGCATCTTTTGTCAGTAAAGTACAGAGAGGTTTAGAGATCTTGGAAAAGTTTTTAATGAATCTTCTATAGAACCCAGCATGTCCAAGAAAACTTCGAATACCTCTTACAGTAGTGGGAGGTGGGAGTTTTTCTATTACCTCAATTTTAGCGTGATCCACCTCAATACCTTTTGAAGACACTTTATGTCCTAGCACAATTCCTTCTCGAACCATGAAGTGACATTTTTCCCAATTCAGGACTAGATTTGTGTCTTCACACCTAGCCAAAATAAGATTGAGATTCTCCAAGCAAGTTTCAAATGTTGAACCAAAGACAGAGAAGTCATCCATAAAGACCTCTATACATTTTTCAATGTAGTCAGAAAAAATAGCCATCATACACCGTTGAAAAGTAGCTGGGGCATTACATAATTCGAATGGCATTCTTTTATAAGCATATGTTCCATAAGGACAGGTAAAAGTGGTTTTATCCTGATCTTCTAGAGCAATTGGGATCTGGAAGTATCTTGAATAGCCATCTAGAAAACAATAGTAATCCTGACCTGCTAACCTTTCCAGCATTTGGTCAATAAAGGGCAGGGAAAATGATCCTTACGTGTGGCAGTATTCAATTTCCTGTAGTCAATACAAACTCTCCAACCAGTAGTAGTGCGTTGAGGAATCAACACATCTTTTTCATTAGGAACGACAGTTATTCCTCCCTTTTTTGGTACCACCTGTACTGGGCTTACCCACTTGCTATCTGAAATGGGATAAATAATTCCAGCATCAAGTAGTTTTATCACCTCCTTTTTGACCACCTCTTTTAGAACGGGGTTGAGACGCCTCTATGGTTGTGCCAATGCCTTGAAATCATCTTCCATATAAATTCAATGAGAGCACAGATATGGGTTTATTCCTTTGATATCTGCTATTGACCAACCGATAGCGGTCGTATGAATGCGTAGCACCCCTAAAAGTTGCTTCTCCTGCACATCTGTCAATTTAGATGATATAATAACTGGTAAATCAGATGGCTCTTCTAATAAAGCGTATTTTAAATGAGGGGGAAGAGGTTTCATTTCTACTGTAGGTGCTTTCTCAATGGAAGGCTTTGGTCTGTCTGCATTTCTTTCTACTGGCTCGAATTTTTGTTGGTAGGTACGGAAATATGGTTGTCTCCTGTTCAACTCTTCAGCCATGAGAGCAATATCAGGATTGTCATCATCAGTTTCACAAGATGCCATGAGACATCTTTCCAAAATCATTTCTTCATCTTTACTGAGGAACGTCTCCAGTACTAAAGAGTCAACAGTATCTATGGAAAAACAGATTTGTGTATCAGAAGGACGCTTCATGTTCCGGGTCATATCAAAAACTACCTGTTCATCATGAAGTCTCAAAATTATTTTACCTCCTTCAACATCAATTAAAGTTCGGGCAGTTCTCATAAAAGGTCTACCCAGGATTAGTGGAACATCTTTATCTTCCTCAATGTCAATAATAATGAAATCAGCAGGGAAAATAAATTTGCCAACAGAAAACACTAAATCTTCGACTTTTCCTTTAGGGTAGATTATGGAACGATCAGCTAGTTTTAGCTGCACAAGAGTAGGAGAGCATTGACCTATACCTAATTTCTTAAAGATCGATAAAGGCATTAAGTTAACACTAGCTCCTAAATTGCACAACCCGTTATCACAATTTATGTCTTCTATTGCGTAGGGAATGATGGGGAGACCTGGATCTCCCAATTTCGGTGGTAGCTTCTTCAAAAGTACTGCAGACACTCTTTCGGTTAATTTCACCGAGTCATTTTCCTGTAAAGATCGCCTGTTAGACAAAATATCTTTCATAAATTTTGCATAAATAGGCATTTGTGTTAAGGCATCAGAAAAAGGAATATTAATAGTTAATTTCTTAAAAATGTTAAGAAAATTTCCAAATTGGTCATCCAAATTCTTTTTCTTTAATCTATCAGGAAATGGAATTGGAATATCATATGAAACCTGGGACGGTTTAATAGTAAGGGATGCAGGAGACTCCTTCTCCTTGGGAATTGTTACGTCTTCTTTGTTAGAATGAGGATTTCTTTGTTCATCAGATTTCTTCTCAGCTTCAGGGACATCGGATACCAGCTCTTTTCCGCTTCTCAGGGTTATTGATTTTGCATGCTCCCTCAGATTTGGATCAGTCTGGCTAGGGAGTAATCCCGTTGGTCTTTGAGCCAGTTGTTGGGAAATCTAACCTATCTGTCTCTCTAAATTTGTGGTTATGGTAGCCTGATCAGCAACTTTCGCTTCTATCTCAGCAAATTTTGAATTTGTTGCCTGACCTTGTTTTAGAAGCTGATTCATCATGCTTTTCAGTTCGCCCATATCTCCTTGTGAGTTGGGTGGCTGCTCCTATTGTCGGTTGTATTGAGGTTGTCGGTTTTGGTTGAATCCTTGGTTGCTCGTCTGTGGCTCATAATTCCTCCATGGTTGTAGATTGCTCCTCTAATTGTTTTGATTGTATGAGTTTTGATAAGGATTCACTGGTCTGTTGTTAATTAAACTTACCTCCTCAAGGCAACTGTTGCAACCTGAACCATCGCAGTCTGGGGTTTCATGAGCTCCTCCACAGTTTTTTGTTGTGGTTGACTGAGCGTTAGTTTCTCCACAACTTTTGTGAGTGCAGCTAGTTGAGCAGATACATGATCTTGCAGGGGAATACTGTACATTCCTGTTTCTTTCTTTACTTCACCTCTTCCCTTGTTTTTACACCACTGTCTGGTGCTGGCAGTCATGGTATCCAGTAGTTCAACTGCTTCTTCTCCGGTTAATTTCATAAAATTGCCTCCAGACGAGGAACTTAGCAACAGTTTGTTAGAATCATTTAAACCTCTAAATAATGATAACACAAGTTCCTGGCTACTCATATCGTGGTGTGGGCATAATATCTGTAATTCTTTGAATCTATCCCACGAATCATAAAGAGACTCGCCAGGTTCTTGATAGAAGTTGGTGATCTCAGCAATTTTTTCTCTTGTTTTGGACGGGGGATAGTATTTCGCCAGAAATTTGTTTGCTAATTCGGCCCAGCTGTGGATACTGCTGGGTTGTAAACTTCTCAGCCACCTGGAGGCGCCATCTTTTAAAGAATAGGGGAACAATTGCAGACGGATGCGCTCGTTTAGATTTCCTGTTTTTATTAAAAGTGTTACAGAAATCAAGAAATGCAGATATATGGTGTGGAGCATCATCTGAATCCAGCCCGCTGTATTGTCCCTGATGGTATAGTGTAGTGATGAAACTCATTTTGAATTGCCAGGCATCCAGTTCAGCCTGTGTAACTTGAGGAAGGACAATAGCAGAGGGCCTCCCTTCGACCGACAGTTGCTGGTATTCGTAGAGAGTTTGTCTATTTGTCATCTCTATTCTTTGTTGTCATCTTTCTCTGTGGAGAAATCTCTCGATCTCAGGTTCAAGACTGTTCTGAGGACTACCTGCAGATCGAGTTCGACGCATATATAGAAATAAAATGTAGTTTGAAAAATGGAGAATAACTAAAGAAAACAGAAGCAATAATTGAAAAGTAGAGATAAACTAAAGAAAATTAAATAACACAATTAGAAAGAAATATGGACGGGGAATTTTAAACAACTAAAAAGACGCAATTAATAAAACAAAAAAACTACTTTTTTTAGAGCAAATAAAACGAAAATAAATAAACAAAAAGGAATAAAAAATAAATGCAGTTTAACTAAAAACTAAAATAAAATAGAGAAAAAGGACAGAATTAATTGACAGTGGAATTTAAATGACGCGGGAATATAAATGACAGTAATTTAAAGAATTGAATTTAAATGACAGAAAAGTAAATGTCAGTAATTAGTTGACAGAATTTAAATGACTGAAAATTAAATGACTGAAAATTTAAATGACAGAAAACTAAATGACAGAAAATTAAATGTCAGTAATTAGTTTACTGGAAATTTAAATGTTAGGAGTTAGATTGCTGAAATTTAAATGTTAGATTGCTGCAATTTAAATGACAATGGAAACTTAAATAACTGGGAAATAAATGACAGAAATATTAAATAACTGAAAAAAAATAAATGACTGTAATTAATACGATATTTAAATTGCTAGAAAGATTAAATAGCAACAAAAATAATAGAAATAAAAATTAAAGAGTAGCAAAAGCTAAACAGAAAACTCAATACAATTAAAAACTATCAATTAACCGTGTCGGAGGTCCCCGACAACGGTGCCAAAAACTTGTTGGAGAAATATGTGACTACTTCTACCACTGACGCTGACCACGTCAGGGTTGAATGACTCTCGAAACTTCCTACAAGTGGACACAGATATGAATAGAAATTGGAATTTAGGGCGTCACTCGAAGAGGCGTGGACCGTGGAGTCCTTCGTCATGAGACCGGTGTGTCTGCGAGTGACATCACCCAAAGAGCCGTGGACCGCAGAGCCCTTTGTCATTAGAGCGGTGTGTCTGCGGGTGATTAAGGAAATTAGGTGTTACTGTCCGAGGAGCCATGGACCGTAGTGTCCTTCGTTATTAAACCGGTGTGTCCACGGGTAGTAGACGTTGGTTAGCATGGGGTTGGGGATCATCAAGTCCTGGTCTTCATGACTGCTTCCCTGTGATTTGCCATCGTTAAAGATATGCATACACATACACGCGGAGTGGTGTAGAGGTATCCTCGCGAGATACTTGCATATGAATAGGGGTGCGTGAAGTATGTTATGCCCCAATTTTTTTTTTCTATTTTATTTCATCTTGTTTCAAATTCGCAAGGGAGCTTTATAACTTTCTAATCTTATATTAGTGGGATTATGTGGTCAACAATATAATTCCTAAGTTAGAAGGAAGGAGGGTTAATCTTGTCCTTTTGGTATTGTTACTAATTAAGGAGTTGGAGAGTTAGAAAACTAAATTCTTTTTAGATATCCTAACTCTTATTTTTTATTCTCTCTCATTCTTATTTCTCGATCATCCCTCTCGACAGTTTTCTTCCTCCTCCTCTCAACTCTCGTTCTGCAGAAACTTCCCCTCCCTTGCTCTCTTCTTCACAATTCCTCAATCTTGCAAATTAATTAGTCTGGTGTCTAGCTTATGCATTGATGATTCCAATCCGTAGAGTCCGAGTGTGCGTTGCTGTTCGTCGATCAAGTTCCTTTCGTCTTCCTTCGTTGTTGGCCCTCTTCGATTTGTGCGAGCATTTGTGATTTTGGGATGTAATTCGAGTGAAGCAGATTGTAGAGTCTATAGAGATGGCTTAGCGTCGGATGAGAGGTAGGTGGTGAATGGATTCGGGTGGGTGTGTTCAACCACGAGGGATTTCTGTTCTTATTAGTTTTATGTATATGATTGCTTGATTCTCTGGTGGTGATGGTTTTGGTTGATTTTGATGTGCTTTTGATGCGTTAAAACCCCGTGGAAATGTGTTTTCGATTGGCTAATTTGCTATAATAAATTATGTATGTTTTGTGGGGGATTTGTGGCTTGGTTCTGGCTGTTTTCCGTAATTGATTTTGCAGTTTTCGGTATGTCCGAACATTGAAGTTCGGACATCATACGCCGGAAGATTTTCAGACTCTCGATTTAGGTCCGAACATGCAAGGTCGGACGCATGTTCGGACCGGCCTTTGTTTTAGCATAACTTCTTCGTCTGAGCTCCGTTTTGAGTGCCTTTTGCGGCGTTGGATTCCTCTTTTCGAGTACTATCTGATCTAATATGTTTTAGCATCTGTATATGTGTACTTTAATTTGAAAGTCTTGGATAAGCCTTTGAACTCTAATTTGCTCTGAAAGAGTGTTTGAGCTTCTACGCTTCTGTTGCTATTCGTGTTTGCTAGTCAGTGTATGACTTTTGTTTTGATAAGGGCTTATGATCCATTTGATGTGCTTCGGCCCTCCGTTCTGTTCTGTTAAAAGCTTCTGCTTCGTTTTGAAAAGCTTCTGTTTTGGGACCTAGATGTTTAGCTTCTGAGCCTTGGATAGTCAGGTCTGGCTGTCCCGTAGCATGCTGCGCAGGAATTCCTTCTGTTATTCCCTCGGGTTCCCTTCTGTTCTATCTCTCAGGGTCCCTGGGATGTTTAGTGACCGACGGGTCCATAGCTGTCTCTACGGCTTCTATTGTGGGATCTTCGGATCCATAGGACGTTATGTGAGTCCTTTTGATGTGTCAGCTGGTGTCTAGTGTCCCACCTCTATTTTGATTGAGCTTCTGATATGAACTTCTGAGTTTGTAGTTTGCTTTGTTCTGATTTAAGACTTCTGTTCAGTTTGCTTAGTTCCTGCTTCTCTGCTCTGATTTGACAAACTTCTATTTCGGTTCTGGCTTGTCACTCCTTTGATTTGAGAAAGCTTCATTCTCTATCTGATTTATGTTACAACTTCCAGTCTGATTTGCTAAGCTTATGTATTAGTATACGATTATGTTCAGTATATGTTTTGAGCATGCTCAGCTGATGAAATTTATCACTTGCTGAGCTGTAGTTTGGCTCACCCCTATTTCCGTCTAATTTGCAGGTTTAAGTTTCCTTTGAAGACTCCGCTCTGCTTTCTGCTTCATCTTTCGCTTTGTATTTGTAGTTGTGGCTTAAGGCCCTTTGTAATTTGATTCTGTTATGTAATGAAGTTGGGCTTTCGCATGTAATGTCAGATTGACCTTGTAATCTGTTTCTAGTTAATAAAAGTGTACTTTGCTTCGGTTTTGGGTTTCGTATGTTAGAGCCTTGCGTTATTAGGTAATAGATACGCGGCGTGTAACGTCCCTAACTCCTAAGGTGGTTTTGGGGTCGTTACATTTAGTGGTATCAGAGCCAGGTTTAGTTTTCGTTGGGATTTGTGGGTGTTTGCCTATCTACGCTTCCGTGTCTTTGCCTGCTATCTGCTATGTGCTAACTGCTGCGTGATTGTGATTGCTATATGGTGTCTGTAATGTGTGTCTGCTCTGTGGTTAGCTGCTATCAGAGTAGCGCAGCGGAAGCGTAGTGTCTGTTTATCTGTGTGCTTTTGTGCTTTGAGTCTGAGTCCGAGGGAGTCAGGTCCTTTGGAAAAGGATTACCGAATGTGAGTTCTAGTTTGTTTGAGAGGTGTGCTAGGGTTGTGTGTTTGTGATGTGAGTTGTGTTATGTTGTTTTATGGGATGTGAGTTAGAGAGATGTGTTCAGTCTGTGAGGTGTGAGTGGGTTCAGATGGGTTTGGCTTAGGTGATTGTTATGATGCTGTTTGGGGAGTGTTTTCATCGTGAGACCCGGTTAGGTATGTGCTTTGGTTTAGTATTGGAAGTGTTGTGAGTGTGGGCTGCGAGTCTAAGTGATATGATACGTTGGGGTGTGAGATCGGATGTGAGCTGAGTCGTGAGTTCTGCGTTTGGGTGAGAGTGTTGGTTTGAGAGTTTCAAGCTGTGTGATGTGAGCCTAGGGGTGCATCAGTGTGTGTGTTCCAGAGTGTGTTGTGCTTTGGTTCTGAGTGGCTTGTGGGTGAGTTCGAGAGGTGTGTTTGTTTAGTCCTTTGGATAGGGACATCTTCTGAGAGAGTTGAGTGTTTCTTTTGTGTCTCTGGGCTGAGCTTAAGTAATCTTTTGTTATGTCCCTTCAGTTTGTCAGTCAGCACGAGTACTGCCCTAATCCTTCAAGCTTTGCCTTCTGCGATCTTGTGTTTCGCTCATTCTGTTAGTGAATCTGCCTATGAGGTTAGGTGTTGGCTCGAGTGAGGTAGAGCTTTTGAGACGTGTGGTCACCTTTTATGTGCTTCTGGAGCCTTCGTGCTTAGCCTTCAGTAATCATCTGTTTCGCTTCTTTTGTCAGAGAGCGAGCCAGTAAACTTTGAGTGCTAGCTCTTTGAGGTTAGAGCCTCTGAATTGGGTGAGTGTTCTTCTTGCGCCTTGGGGCTAATCTTCTATTGAGTTCCTTTGTTAGCCTGTCAGTAGTGAGTCTCAGTGTTGTGCATATGCTTCGAGTTTAACCTTCTGTAACTATCTAATTTGCTCCTTCCGTTAGTGAATCAATCTGAGAGGTCCGTGTGATAGCTGGTGCAAAGTTAGAGTTTCTGGAAGTGTGAGGGTTCTTTCCATGCCTTGGTGTTGAGCTTTTTAGTAATTCCCATTTGGTTCCTTCTATCTGTGAGACAGTCAGTGATTCGGTGAGCTGGCCCATGTAAGATGGAGCTCTGAGATTGTGAGTGTTCCTTCGGTGCCCTAAAGTTAAGTGGTTAGGTAATCTTTTGCTTTGTTCCTTCTATTAGTGAGTCTGCTAGTATGCTTTGCAAGGCGAGTTTCTAAAGTGTGTGGGTGCTTCTCTTGTGCTTTGAGACTAAGTGTTGGTGACCTTCTAGTGTGCTCTTCTGTCAGTCAGTTAGCAGTGAGATGAGAGTGTTCCAGCTCCTTCAGGCCTAGCCTTCAGTAACCTTCTGCTTCGTTCTTTTGTTAGCATTGAGCCAGTAGGTTTGGTGTGTTAGCATAGGTATGATTAGCGATGTGGAGTGTGTTTCTTGTGCCTTAGTCTGAGATTGTAGGGATCTTCTGGTATGTTCCATGTATGTTAGTTAGTGGTGAGTTTGGGTGTGGCTCCTGTGCTTTCAGGCTTAGTTCTTCGTTACATTTGCTTCATTTCTTCGGTCAGCAAGTCAGTTGTCAAGTTGGAGTGTTAGCTCTGTGAGATGTAAGTGTTTCCTTCCGTGCTCTAAAGTTTTGCGCCAGTAATATTCTGCTTGTCCTTCTGTCAGGCTAACAGTTGTGAATCTTGTTTTGAGTGTCAACACCCTGTGAGGGTTGACCTTTTGACCTGTAAGCTTCATTCTGCATGTCTTAGAGTTTGTAGTATTCCTACACTTGTGGTGCATTCGGGTGTATTCCGCGTTTCGTCAAATTTCGAGGACGAAATTCATTTTAAGGGGGGTATAATGTTATGCCCCAATTTTTTTTCTATTTTATTTCATCTTGTTTCAAATTCGCAAGGGAGCTTTATAACTTTCTAATCTTATTTTAGTGGGATTATGTCGTCAACAATATAATTCCTAAGTTAGAAGGAAGGAGGGTTAATCTTGTCCTTTTGGTATTGTTACTAATTAAGGAGTTGGAGAGTTAGAAAACTAAATTCTTTTTAGATATCCTAACTCTTATTTTTTATTCTCTCTCATTCTTATTTCTCGATCATCCCTCTCGACAGTTTTCTTCCTCCTCCTCTCAACTCTCGTTCTGCAGAAACTTCCCCTCCCTTGCTCCGTTCTTCACAATTCCTCAATCTTGCAAATTAAATAGTCTAGTGTCTAGCTTTTGCATTGATGATTCCAATACGTAGAGTCCGAGTGTGCGTTGCTGTTCGTCGATCAAGTTCCTTTCGTCTTCCTTCGTTGTTGGCCCTCTTCGATTTGTGCGAGCATTTGTGATTTTGGGATGTAATTCGAGTGAAGCAGATTGTAGAGTCTATAGAGATGGCTTAGCGTCGGATGAGAGGTAGGTGGTGAATGGATTCGGGTGGGTGTGTTCAAACGAGGGATTTTTGTTCTTATTAGTTTTATGTATATGATTGCTTGATTCTCTGGTGGTGATGGTTTTGGTTGATTTTGATGTGCTTTTGATGCGTTAAAACCCCGTGGAAATGTGTTTTCGATTGGCTAATTTGCTATAATAAATTATGTATGTTTTGTGGGGGATTTGTGGCTTGGTTCTGGCTGTTTTCCGTGATTGATTTTGCAGTTTTCGGTATGTCCGAACATGTGTCCGAACATTGAAGTTCGGACATCATACGCCGGAAGATTTTCAGACTCTCGATTTAGGTCCGAACATGCAAGGTCGGACGCATGTTCGGACCGACCTTTGTTTTAGCATAACTTCTTCGTCTGAGCTCCGTTTTGAGTGCCATTTACGGCGTTGGATACCTCTTTTCGAGTACTATCTGATCTAATATGTTTTAGCATCTGTATATGTGTACTTTAATTTGAAAGTCTTGGATAAGCCTTTGAACTCTGATTTGCTCTGAAAGAGTGTTTGAGCTTCTACGCTTCTGTTACTATTCGTGTTTGCTAGTCAGTGTATGACTTTTGTTTTGATAAGGGCTTATGATCCGTTTGATGTGCTTCGGCCCTCCGTTCTGTTCTGTTAAAAGCTTTTGCTTCGTTTTGAAAAGCTTCTGTTTTGGGACCTAGATGTTTAGCTTCTGAGCCTTGGATAGTCGGGTCTGGCTGTCCCGTAGCATGCTGTGCAGGAATTCCTTCTGTTATTCCCTCGGGTTCCCTTCTGTTCTATCTCTCAGGGTCCCTGGGATGTTTAGTGACCGACGGGTCCATAGCTGTCTCTACGGCTTCTGTTGTGGGATCTTCGGATCCATAGGACGTTATGTGAGTCCTTTTGATGTGTCAGCTGGTGTCTAGTGTCCCACCTCTGTTTTGATTGAGCTTCTGATATGAACTTCTGAGTTTGTAGTTTGCTTTGTTCTGATTTAAGACTTCTGTTCAGTTTGCTTAGTTCCTGCTTCTCTGCTCTGATTTGAAAAACTTCTATTTCGGTTCTGGCTTGTCACTCCTCTGATTTGAGAAAGCTTCATTCTCTATCTGATTTATGTTACAACTTCCAGTCTGATTTGCTAAGCTTATGTATTAGTATACGATTATGTTCAGTATATGTTTTGAGCATGCTCAGCTGATGAAGTTTATCACTTGCTGAGCTGTAGTTTGGCTCACCCCTATTTCCGTCTAATTTGCAGGTTTAAGTTTCCTTTGAAGACTCCGCTCTGCTTTCTGCTTCGTCTTTCGCTTTGTATTTGTAGTTGTGGCTTAAGGCCCTTTGTAATTTGATTCTGTTATGTAATGAAGTTGGGCTTTCGCATGTAATGTCGGATTGACCTTGTAATTTTTTCTAGTTAATAAAAGTGTACTTTGCTTCGGTTTTGGGTTTCGTATGTTAGAGCCTTGCGTTATTAGGTAATAGATACGCGGCGTGTAACGTCCCTAACTCCTAGGGTGGTTTTGGGGTCGTTACAGAGTACCCCTAGTGAGACACCTTTGAGTACTTCTGGTTAGTTTTGCACCTTGTCTAGTGCTGTGTATGATTGAGTTTTGCACCTCGTCTAGTGCTGTGTATGATTAAGTTTTGCACCTTGTCTAGTGCTGTGTATGAATGAGCTTTGCACCTTGTTTAGTGTTGTTTATCAATGAATGTGTCATGATTATTGACTATATGGAATGAGATTATTGCTGTATCAAATGTAATACATATAGACTAGATCTGAATGTAGTGGGATGTACTCCCTAGTCATGATCTGTCTGTGATTACTTAGTGGAACTAGATTCCTTAGGTGAACTGTTGATGACTAAGGACTTCGGGACGAAGCCTTTTAAAGGGGGGTAGACTGAAATACCCCTAACCTTTAAAACTTAATTAAATGATCTATTAATGATCTAAGATGGTTAATAAACATCTAAATATTATTGGGGAACAATCTAAAAGATCTCAACAAGGCAAAACATGCCTTAAGATCGGTAAAGCCAAAAATGTGCTTTAAAGCACCATAAAGATTGTATGACCTCAAATAGGATCCAAAGTGGATTCCTAAGTATTATAATGAAGTAAGGAACACAACAAACCTATTCTCAAAGAGAACTAAGCTCAGAAGCACCTTGCAACACAAAATGTGCACTAAAACACCTTAAAGCACGTTTTTGTGAAATTGCCTTCTAAATTGGCTTTTAATGGGCTTAAAGGTTATAATTACCTTTAAATATGATAATATATCACTTTATATCATATTAGGAATTTAATTCCAGAAATTTACAAGTTTTTACAAATTTAATATTAAAATATTAATAAAACCCTAAGAGGGGGCCCGCTTGAGTCAACATTGACTAAGAATGGTCAAGAGGTCAAAGTTGACCCCTTGGACCACATGGAATTGGCAGCCACAAGCAAGAGGAGGCTGGATTCACCACTTGCACATACAAGGGACAAGTCTCCAACACCACTCCTTAAATTAAGGAGACTACCTTTTACCTTTTAATATTATGACTTAAATTATACACATTTGCTCCATGATTGATTCAATCAGCCTCCAAACCGTGTGAGACCTACCTTGCCCCTCCAATAACCGATGCCATCCCATGCTTATCCCCTTGGATGAGTCATTAGCCATTTACTAAACATAAACTAATCAAAAGTTGCTTTTTCAATCAATAATGCCCATTTCAATCATTCACTTGCCTCTAGCTCCATTCCAGCCGAGCTACTTCAGTTCCCAGACCCTCTCAATTGGTGTTCTTGAGTTAGGAAGACAACTCCATCTCTTAAGCTCCTAAGGTAATGGTTTAAGGCTTATTTTGGCTCTTTTTCTTCATCTCTTCATTACCTACACTTAGATCTCGTGGATCATCACTTCCTATGGCTTATTCTCAGTGTTTTAAGGTTAGAACACCAACCAATTTCGGCTGAAGCAAGTATAGGGACCAAGGTTTCCCAAATTTGCATTTTAAGGTAAAAACATACCTTAAGCTTCTCTACTCTTCATCCGATTTTCTTCCTTTGATTTTTATGAGTTTATACACTCATAATCTTCATATTTACATGTTCATTCAGTTGGTTAGCCTTTTGGAGCAAGGGTGGCCGAGATCTAAAGGAAATACCCTTCTTTAAGGCATTTTTCCAAGGTAAAACCTAATACCAAGGCAGCTTGTTGTTGTCTAGCTATTTCCTATGCCTATATGGTGAATTTAACACCTTGTGGTGTGTTTAAAACAGACCGAATTCCTCTTGAAGTTCCCTTGCATTTTTAAGGTGATTTTTGCTTTAAATCTTACATTAATTGTTCCTTATGGTTAAGCTCAAGCTTGAGTATACTCATATCTTTTTTGGTTGTATTAAACATGTCTAAATGAAGTGGTGAATTTACCTTCAAGTGGCCGAGTTCATACAAGGAGAAATCAAGGTATAAACACCTTAAAACTTATGATTTTATAATTTCTAAGCATATATATAAATTATGCCGAGAGTGGAGTTTAACATATGGGTTATATTAACCTAGAAATGGAAAAAAATGACTAAGATAAATTAAGCTAGTCATTTAAGTGATTTAATTAACATAATGGTCAAATTATGACATTATGTGGAAAATAAATAAACTAAAGTGAGGCCGTGAGTTTATACTATATTTTGAGACATTTAAAGTGTAATTTATTTTGCAAGTTCAAGGTTGTAATAAGGCCATGTCATTAGGCCATTTTAATTTAAGTTTATAAGCTTATTTAGTTAGGTTTATGCTTATATAATTAAGTTTGGGGCCAAACCGTAATTATTGATAAAATATTAGGCCGTGGGCTTAATTTAGAGGAATTTAGGGTTTTTAAATGAATTTAATAAAAATTATAACATTTTATAAAATTTTGGGTCAAAATTGTAAAAATAGAAAAGTATGGGGTAAGATTGGTAATTACCGAGAGTTTGGTCCAATTTGGTATTAGAAGTCAAAGTTGACTATATAGGAGACTTTGACTAAGTTTGGAGAATTTTAGAAATTAAAATACTACCTTATATTAAGATAAGTATTAAATTGTAAAAGATTTATAAGAGATGGGGCTATAGTGTAATTTTCTAAACTTTGGGGTACTAAATGGGATTTAGTACAGTCCTTAAGTTATTAGGAATTTTTAGAAGTTTATTTGGTTAAATTTGGAGTTTATATGAATTATATAAGTATAATATATGATATTTTATAACATTGTTACAAATGGGTAAAAACCGAGAATTATGGAAAGTATAGGTTAGGAATAATATTTATGACCTTTTGGTAAAGTTTGGTAATTTTTGGAGTTATATATAAGATTTTATAAAGATATATGTATAATATATAGTTTTAATGTTGTTAGAAAACTATGTATTATAAATTGGGAAGATTTGGGAAATATACAAAGTTTGGTGGTGGGAATTTAATTAAAACAATCCTAGGGTCTGTTCGAAAATTATAGCCTTTAAAAACTATAGGTTATAATTATATTAAGGTTTGAGGATTTTAATGTAAGGTATATATTATAAGTGTAACAATGAAATATAATTTGAGGTTGATTTGTGATTTATAGAAGTTTAGTGGTATTTGATGAAAGCCGAATAATATAAGGGCTGTTTGGTATTTTAAAACAATTTACAACTATATGTTATAATTGTTTTAATAACATAAATGTCATAATATATGTTATATAACTAAAATGTAACATTATATTAATTATGTGGTGGATTTTGTAAATATTTAAGAACATAGGTGCTGTTCGGAAATATTACCATTTTTAAATGAAATTTATAATATGGTTTTAATGTTATAAGAGTTATAACATTTATAATATAAGAGGTATTCATTAAAAAGAATGAATATATATTATAAGACTTACCACATAATAAATAGTTTCATAATACATGTATATAAATAAATATATGTTATGGTGTAGAAAATGTAATATGGTTCAATAACTATAATTATCATAATTAAAATGATAATAGATAAAGAGAAAAGAATTACAAACATTGGATATGGAATTCTAATGTTAAGAGTGTACATGGGATAATAAGGATTTATATAATACAAAGTATTGTTTACATATGAATGATACCACATTGAACTTGAAAAAAAAAAACAAACCTTAGAAAAATAAATACTAAGGTGAGATGTATAATACATGACAAAGAATCATACATGCAATAAAGAAACAAACTATATGGTATACAATTATACATTAAGTTACATGCGATAACAAAGTTCCACGAAAAGTATATAAATATACGAGACAAGACTATGCATGTAATATAACATCTTTTCCAAATCTCGAGTTAAGCCGAAAACCCGACAAACGTTGACAGTTAATAACGGGGGATTAACCGGGAGGTATTAGTGATGGTACGGGGTACCGTAGAGTTATACTGTTATACAGGACGCTAATCAGTAGCGTTATGTATTGTTTAGACTGTTGGTGACGATACGCGGAGCATAGGATCTTGCTGATTCATACTCCACCGTAATACAATCAGAGTGAACGGTATGTTATTTATGTGGCTTGATTGTCTCTGAGGATTTCCTCAGTTCAGACATTGTGTGAAAATCTATGATAAGATTGAATGTCTGCTTGTGTGAATTAATATGCTTGAGTTGTGTATTAATGCTGCTTTATTATTATTACTGTTGTGCGATAACAGTACCGTTCGTATATATGAACATATTATAAAACGAACTAGCGGCAATGATGCTATCTTATATGTGTAATATAAGGAACGTAAGTAAAGCGTTGTAGCATTAGGATAACAAGATATATATAATATCTGAGACTTATATACGGAGCACTGACCTCTTTAACGCCGCTCTCGTATCTAGCACTGGATCCCGAGTCGACATACTCAGGATTGGACTACGACCTTAGTCCGCTGTGTTAGAAAAAATAGTAAAACGATGCGATGGTATAGATAAGTTTATCAAGAGGATGTGGCTCTTGCTGTGAACTGTGATCCATTAACGATACTAGGATACCGTGTGGTAACCGTAAGTATCTGGATAAATTTCCAACGAACTACAGATTGTTCGTAGGTCGGAGAATCTACCGCTGGAGTGGCTATTGCCGTGGGTGACCCGCCATAAGAGATGGGTAACTTAGAGACACGTCGTTCTAACGAGACGTTGTCATTAGACATGACTGAACAATTACGAACGACTATACTAGCTCGTACATTAGGCGAACATTATTTGGGCTTGTACGCCAAAGACAAGTAATTATACCTGTTTATAACTCTCGTTGTTTCGCCTTGTTGCTCAGTGGTTATGCTTTGTAATTATGCGTGGTATGTTGGTGGATTTGTTTGAACGAGCCATTGTGCTCATATTGTGTGTTGAGAACTGGTTGAGTCGAGTCGCTGTACTCATGTGTAGATTATGGTGGATTGTTTGGTCGAGTGAGTCGCCGTACTCAATTATGAACTAACAAGTGTTTGTTGGAATGGAGTCTCTGTACTCATATAAGCGTTGTAATGCTTTCAGGGGTTTATTACGATGCGATGTGTGAAGCCAGGGGCTTGTTTGTTATTTGAGTTTACTGCAATATATATTGTTGCTTTACAATTTTAACATTAAACTACTTGCATGAAAATGATTTGCATGCTCTCGACCAATTTACTGAGGGTCCGAGGGGGCATGACAGTCATGTAGTAACATACTCAGCAGGGGCTGATTTCATACCACAAACAACCATTTTTGTAGGTATGCAGCTTCCGGTGTCGGCAAAGAGAGTGACGCGCTGGGTAGTTTAATTACAGTTGTTTTAAATATGCACTGTTGCATTTTGATACGAACTTAGAAACGTGTATAGGATTAGGATACTTAGAATGCTCACTGTGAATGTATTTTATATTGGTTTGGGAAGGATAGATCTATCTCTTGTTGTCACTGTGGGAAATTGTTTCGCATTTAAGAATATATCAGTAAGCACGTTATTACTCGTATGGGCGAGTAAGAACGGTGACACCAGTAGTACAGTTGTTGAGATTACCGCTGCGATTATGATGTTAAATAAGATGATTAGGAGCCGATTAGAGTACGGGTGTTACAGGAGGTGCCTGATATTGTTGATGGAGTAGATGGATATGTCTGTAGGCGCCGCAAAGGAAGAAGCAAATGGGGAAGACAACGCCAAAGGAAATCAGTCACGTCAATTTCTGGATCTGGGTTGCATTTATTTTCTGTCCGTGTTTTTTTCATCGGACATGTTTATCTCTTGTCCGGCCATTTTTGAGCAGACATATTGTGTCTTCTGTTTGTTGTCCGGCCAAATATCCACGGACAGCTATTCTCTTCTTCATTCTGTCCTGCCTTTTTTCCACGGACAGATTGTTCAATTTGACGCGCCCGAACCATTGTCCGGACCATTGTGGTTCGGACGGTTCGATCTTGTCCGCCCTTTTCTCCACGGACGTGCCACGGACACGCCTCAGTCTTTGATCTTGTCCGGCCAAATTTACCCGGACATGCCATGGACGGGTCTTTTGCATTGTCCGAACCAGTGTCCGGACCAGTGTGGTTCGGACGCTGGTTAGTTTGCTTCCAAAATGTTCGTTTCAGCTCCGATTTAAGATCCGTTTGCGCCTACGCGTCCGTCTCTTCGTGTACTTTACTCCTAGCTTGGTTTTCCTCATTTTTAACCAATAAATTTGTGAGATAACTAATAAAACATAAACTAGAGGAAAAACATACGATAAGTGAGTAATATTATCCTGAAAGTAAGTAAGTACAAGGTAAATTAAACCCTTATATGTCTATGTATTTCTCACTTATCACATAGTAAGCCTAGAGAATGTTTCCATCCTCATGTTAAGCTTGTTACATAACTCGTCACCGTTCTGTTAGTCAAACGAGTAACTTAACTTAAAAGGTGAGTCGGGTATAGTGATCAGAGTACACCGTACATATTTCCCCTAGCCCGAGTGGAAGTCAGGTAGGTAAGCTTTGGCTAAGCTTGTGGGAGGTTGAAATCAAAAGGAAAACAACCCTAACATAAGAAGAGAGCCGAATCTGATTCAGATGTCGACTCCCGTACATACACGCGTGACCGGAATGACCGGATTCCTCACTCCCCGGTTAACACTTGTTAGTAGTCCCATTGTTGGGACTTAACACAATAAATCACAATAAAGTATTTAAGCCCAGTTAGGACACACAAGGGAAATGGGATACACATTAACAACACACATAACAACTAGCTCATACATAGCCGAGGTTGAAGCGTTCCTTAGGTTGAAACGTTCAAACCGAGTACCGCTCTCTTACGTATCCTAGCTTGGTCAACTAACGGGTTAGTACGTATTCGAGGTTAACGGTACCGGCACACATACGTCACAATAATAACAATGACTGTAAACTCATTCCATGATTTAAGTCTTACAACGTCATAAACACACAGAAAAACAAACAACACACAAGCCGGTGTAAACCGGTAGGCAACAGACTGCAAGAAAACCATACCTCGGTCCTTGTTGAGTTCGAGTTCCACCGTAGGTAGTTCCTATACATAATTAATAACGTCGGTTAATTACCTTGCATTAACTCTCGGTTTACTAAGTGTTTTACAAGTTTACACAACGAGTTTTCACACTAAAGCTTACACTTAATTATCCTCATAATACACACTAGGGTTTACTACATAAGCCTCCTTACCTTTCTTAAAAATAATTTTTTTTTGTTTCTGGTCCGGACCGCCCCACTGGGGAGGTCCCAGGGGCGGTCCACAACAGAGGCTCCTACGATTGCAGAATTTCACTGGACCTCCCCTTAGGGGCGGTCCCTAGGGGCGGTCCACAACAGAGGGCAATTTTCAAAGTGCTTTTCTTCTCATTTTGAACTCCAAATTGAACCCAATCTTTTCACATGTTTCCCCACATGTTTTAACAACTTTTTGGCACACTAAAACCCTCTCTAAACATCCCACACACTCCTTAAACATTTACCCAAACTTTTACTAAAATCCTTAACGCTTAGAGCATTTTCCTTTCTTGTTCTACTTGTTCTCTTCACCCATTGTTTCCCCAAGCTTCTTACATGTATTAAGGTATTTTATAACACTAATATAACCTTTTAAACTTGCTTAAATCATTATCTAATCTTGTTACCCAACTCTTAATCAATTTCACCCAAATTTCTCACTCTCCTCTTACAAGAACTAAAGCTTAGTTTTGTTAAGTGTTATGCTACAGATTTTTCTCACCACTCTCACCCACTTACTAGTCCACTAACAATGTAACATTCCCACCTTAAAGTTCACTCATCTACCCATCTCCATTTACCTAGTTTCTAACTGATTTTTATATTACATTTTCCTCTCAAAAATACCTTGTAGTTCTCTAGTTTGTTCCCACTTAGAAATGCACTTAAACCATTAAATTTCTACACAAATTTTTACATAATCTCCCCATAATTTTAACATGTTCCCACACATTATTTAACCCACCAAAGTCCCTCCAACCATCAATTCACCCAAGGCACTAATCCACACTTAAATTCATCATTTCCAACAACAATAGCACCCAATGTACATAAACCTTAAAAGCTTGGCTCTTAGGACCTTAATCAACATCAAATTAAACACTGAATTTCCTCATATTATTAGCAACACCTGCATTTCATTCAACATTTATATTTGCACCAAAATAAAACACAAATGCCTTTAAACACCACATAAGCTTAAGGTAAGTTATTTACCGTGGACTTCTTTCAAAATTTCCCTCCTCCTTACTTCTTGTTCCACAACCGGTTTCCAAATGGGTTACTTGCTACACTAATGACCCAATACCATGAATGGTAATGAGCACCAAGGAATTAAATAAAGTTCTTGCAACAACCCTAAAACAAGAGGATGTTTAAGCATGAAATTGAAGAGAATTTACCTTCTACTTCGCAATGGGCTGTTTAGGAATAAAGATGGGAAAGCTCCAGCACTTAATGAGAGTTCAAACAAGCTAAAAATGAAGAACAAGATGGAGCTCAAAACAGAGGCAAAACCGGCCAAGAAGAAATGAAGAAATGGGTGAGCTTTTGAGCCATTTCTTACCTTAAACCATCAAAGAGGTTTGTTAGCTTCAAGAATGGGTGGTTTCCTCTTCAAAATGAGCTACACCCATGGAAGTCAAATGTGGAGTTTGCAGATTTGGAATGGTGCAAAATGATCTCCAAAGCAAGGTGAGTATTTTGGTGTATTTTGTTTTTGATTTTGACTTGCTTTAGTGAAGGAACAAGGAACACTAGTACAAAACAGACCTACCGCGACACCCCTATTGCAGCGGTTGTAAGAGGAATCGCTGCAATAGGACGTTTTAAAATTTTTGGATCACCTACCACAGCGGTTGTTAGCTAGGAACCGCTGCGGTAGGTAGGTCAATTTTTTCAAAAAAAAGTAATCTATCGCAGCGGTTCCTATAACAACCGCTGTAGTAGACTAATTTTCCCGGTTATTCTTTTTAAAAATTTCACTTTCCCGGTTTTTTTTAGCCTATTGCAGCGGTTGTTACTAGGAACCGCTATAATAGACTTTTTGTTTTAATATAAAAGTTTCTCCTCTGATAATTTTGCAACCCTAACTGGACGCGGCGAACAAGGACGGCTCTGCGCTCTCTTCTTCTCTTCACTCACTGTCAATGGCGAACAAGGTACGCATGCTCTGCGCTCTCTTCTTCTTGCACTCATTAATTCTTCTTCTCTTCCCTCATGGTAATATTCTCGAACTTATCTTTATTACTTCGGTAATTTTGCAACCCTAACTGGCAAACCAGATGCTCTGCGCCTCCATTATATATTCTCAAGCGGTAATGTTGCAACCCAAATTGGCGAACAAGAACATATATGTTGCGTGCCTCTTTCTCTTCTCATATCTGCGCCTCTTTCTCTGTAATTTTGCAACTCTGATTGGTGAACAAGGAACAAAGGTTGCGCCTTTGTATTCTCTTCTCACGGTAATTTTGCAACAGGTTTGGTGAACAAGGAACATGTTGTGCGCCTCTTCCGACCACTATATACTCACGGTAACTTTACAACTTGATCTGGCGAACAAGGAACACGTTTTGCTGAATCTGAGAAGAGAACTCGTCCGTGAACTCGCGAACGGCTGCGCGAGGAAGAAGATGAAACAGCTATTTTTTTTTAAAAAAAAATACCTTTGGCAGCGGTTCCTAGCTAACAACCGCTGCAATAGGTGTATTTTTTTATCCTAAGACCACCTATGGCAGCGGTTCCTAGCTAACAACCGCTGCAATAGGTTTTTTTTTGTCCTGAAATCCACCTATGGCAGTGGTTGTTAGCCAGGAACCGCTGCCATAGGTTACCTACTGCAGCAGTTCAATAACCGCTGAGGTAGATAGATTCCCTATCGCAGCGCACCTCGTCGCAGCGGTTCTAGAACCGCTGCGATAGACCCAAAACAACCGCTGCAATAGGCCTGTTTTGTACTAGTGGAAGGAAAAGGATGGGGTTGGAGCAGCTCAAGAAATCGCCATGGAAGAGCCAAATGAGCAGAGAGAGAGAGAGCGATGGCAAGGGGAAAAATCGGAAGAGAGAAAGAAATAGAGGAAAGAGAAAATGAAAAGGTAAGTTGTACTTGTTTACTTTATGTTTTTTGTCTTTTAGCAATTAGAGTAGAATAAATAAGAGAAGGGGGGGGGGGGGGAATAAAATGTGGGATGCTTCTCACATAAGGGAAAAATCTGATTTTTAATAAAGTAGAGAGGAGGTGGCATATGGTCATTTAGCAGATAACACCCGTAAATCCCAAACTGTCAGTACTTAGCAGTCCGGGTCCGGTTTTCGGATTTTTCTCGTTTTAATTATTTTAATGGTCCTAGACCTTGACTAATGTTTAATTATAGTCTTATGATTGACTATAAATTTTTATTAGTCCATTAAACCCGTTTAAAATCACATTTCCCGGGTTTCTCGAAAAAACGTGCTTTAAAGCTCGTTTTGCGTTTTTAATCCACTATTTGGATCCGTTTCCTTCGGGAATTTTTCCCACATGTTCTTAGGGACTAACTAAATCCTAGGAATCCATTTAGGACCCTATTTAAGGTTATATACCCACTATAATTACATAACGCGCGTTTTTACGTTTTGTGGCTTTTACGTGTTTTCCTTTTTCTTTTAGGTTTTTATTTCTTCACTAATGATCTTAAGGACTTAATTAGCCTTAAAATATCATAATTACATAATTAATTAACATATTAAGGTTTGGGGTATTTCAATCTACCCCCCTTAAAAGAACTTTGTCCCCAAAGTTCACACTTCCCACGCGTCTTAAATACTAGAACACGGAGATTACTTTTAAAACAACACTTTCATAACAAACATACTTTACATAACATCGGATTCAAGGTCCCCATAACAAAACATCACTTAGACTCAAGGTCTATAACATAACCACATAGACATGTATTTCAATACATGCCGTACATACATAACCGAAACGGCTCTACCCCTTTAAATAGGGGTACGCCCCGTACCCTATACATACAAATACTAAGAAGTAAACAACGACGGGTACTTCGCCCTCATCTTAACTTACAGCTCCCTAGTGGCCTCCTCGACTTCCTGGTTAGACCAAAAAACCTTCACCAGTTGAAATACCCCTACTTAGTTAAATATTGATTAAACATATAATCAATTAAATTAAGGCCTAAACATGCCTTAAAAATAAATTCAACACAACAAAGTTTAACAGAAAACAAGAATTACACCCTTTGACCTTTTAGGGTGATTAAATATTCAAACGAACTCCGTTTGACCCAAAATTTTAACCTGAGCCTTATAACTCATAAACGAACAGATTAAAACCATTTCCAAGGGAAACCAAGCTCAGAAACTCATTGGAACACAAAATGTGCACTAAGCTTCCTTGAAGCACATTTTTGTGAGATTGTCTCCAAAATGAGCTTTATTTGATTTTAGGGTCTTGAATACCCTTAAATTAATGGGGGCCACGGGTCCGGTTCCACCGGTTCCGGTTCCGGTTCCACCAGTTCCGGTTCCGGAAGATGTGTATTCGTATTCGGAACCGGTCTGGGCGGTTCTGGTTCTGGTTCCGGTTCTGAAATCTGGATTCGCTTCGGATTCGGTCAAAAAACCGGTTCCGGCCGGTTCCGGTTTCGGTTCCGGTTCTGATCGGTTCCGACCGGTTCCGGAGCGGTTCCGGAAAGATTCGATCGGCTCCAGTTGCTTCATTTTAGCTCCGATTTGAGATCCGTTTGAGCGCACACGTTGCTCTTTTCATCCACTTTACTCCTAGATAGGTTATTCTTCAAGTTTATAATCTTAAATGTGTAAGAAACAAAGACTTAGGAAATTTTATTGAATTTACAAAAAATAAGGAACAAAGAGAATTTTATTATATGATTCACTGCCTCATTAAAAGCTTATTAGGTAAAAACCCTTTGAGAAAACCTTAATAAGGAAAAAGAGTACAGCTACTAAGAGGTTACATGATTTCAATTTGCAAGTCTTAAAAAAAAATTACATGGAAAGAAAGTAATACTAAATTACTAATACATTCTAAAATATTAGAAGATAGAAGTCCTAAGTGGTGTTATCCCCATTCATCTCATACCAATCATGATGTTGGCCTTCATATTGCAATGCGCGTGCTTGGGATCTAACGACTATTTTCTTCAGAGGAGCGCGCGCCCGAGACCCAAAACGACGTCATTTTGGCCCGATTCCAACGGTAACTTCAACCGGTTCCGGGGCGGTTCCGGTTCCACCGGTTGCGGTTCGGGTTCCGGTTCCCGGTTCCGAATCCGACGACGGTTCCAAGCGGTTCCAGTCGGTTCCGGTTCTGGTTCCGGGCCCGGTTCGGGCCCGAATCTCAAAACATGTATTCGTATTCGGAACCGGCTGAGGCGGTTCGGTTCCGGTTCCGGTTCCCGGCCGGTTCCGGTTCCAATCGGTTCCGGGTAGAACCGCCGGTTCCGGGTAGAACCGGACCCGATGGCCACCATTACCTTAAATATACTAATGTGACATAATGTACCACATTAGAATGTATAATTCAAAGTTTTTCAAAAACCCAAAAATATGTGCATTGTTTTGTGAATAATAAGCAAATAGTGCAAAAATAACATTTAATCTCTTAATCTAGTCTATGGGCAATATGTTGCCCTTGAATTTGACCATAACTTCCACCAATACAAGGCTCTTTTTCCAGCATATTACCGTCCCCATTTACAAGTAATGGTGAGTCACCATTTTTACTTTCATTAAGTAACGATTTTATTACTTTTCAATATTAACCAATTAAACACACCTATCTACCTTGGCCATGTATTTCCGCCTGCTATGGCATATTATTCTCATCCAATTGCAGTCTCTAAACACCTGTTAAAAGTCCACTGATCACTACATATAGGAGATAAGTCTTTATGACATGTGTATATATAATATAAAGTAACATCTTACTACTACATAATATTAACTAATCTAACTAATTATTCCCACCGAAGCTATCTACTCCCGCCTGTCTTGTTATGTCATGCTCATCCATTATAAGCTCTGGACACCTGCAAAAAAAAGAGAGACATCTATCTATGTACATATTTATTATATAATAACTAAGCTAAACTACCTATCTCACCCTCCTTGTACACATCATTGCCGTTGCCTATTCAACCCATCATATCTGCTTGCAGGACTTGCAGAGACCACCGAATACCACATCAGATACGAGCATGTATACATAATATATACATAGGAAAATCAAACTTCTCCTACGTACTACTACTACCTATTTTCTACCCAACTTGACCGACAATCCCTTCAAACTCAAGAGCTTGCTTCAGACAAGGAAACTTCCCATTTGAATTATTGGCCAACCTCTCCTGCTACTACTCTAGCCGCTTTCTTTTTTTTCCATCTCGGTAACCTTTCTTCATCTTCTTCAACCGTAGCTAACTCCAGCTCTTCTCTGCTGCTCCATAACCGAGAGAAACACCATCTTCCATGGCTGCTGCTACTTGCAGTGGGTAAGTATTTTTGACTCAAAAAAAAATACCCATTCTCCTCCTCCTCCAGTCGTAAGTCCCTGCCCTCTCCATGCTGTCCTTCCACCGAGAACAATACCCAGCTACAAAGACAAACCATTAGAGCTATAGGTAGGTGGTTAACGCAACCTTGTAACCAAAATTCTCACCTCTTCTTTGTAACACTCCCACATTGGGAGTGGGTGGGGCTTGGTAGTGGTTCTTAAGCGCTAGTGGCTCTCCTTCCTATTGGACCGGTCTTTTGGGAGGGTTCTCCACTTGGGCCACTGCTGGGTCTCGCTACATTGGTGCTTTCATTGAGAGTACCAACGCTCGCCGGAAGGGGCGACCTGGAAAGGAGCGACCTGGGAAAGGGCTACCTAGGAAAGGGCTACCTGAGAAGCAGAGTGAAGCCGCCTAGAGTGAAAGCCGCTCAGAGTGGGCAGCCAGAGTGGGCCAACGAGGGCGTTGGGACTCAAAGGGGAAGGCAATGTAACACTCCCACATTGGGAGTGGGTGGGGCTTGGTAGTGGTTCTTAAGCGCTAGTGGCTCTCCTTCCTATTGGACCGGTCTTTTGGGAGGGTTCTCCACTTGGGCCACTGCTGGGTCTCGCTGAGAACCACTACCAAGCCCCACCCACTCCCAATGTGGGAGTGTTACATTGCCTTCCCCTTTGAGTCCCAACGCCCTCGTTGGCCCACTCTGGCTGCCCACTCTGAGCGGCTTTCACTCTAGGCGGCTTCACTCTGCTTCTGAGGTAGCCCTTTCCTAGGTAGCCCTTTCCCAGGTCGCTCCTTTCCAGGTCGCCCCTTCCGGCGAGCGTTGGTACTCTCAATGAAAGCACCAATGCAGCGAGACCCAGCAGTGGCCCAAGTGGAGAACCCTCCCAAAAGACCGGTCCAATAGGAAGGAGAGCCACTAGCGCTTAAGAACCACTACCAAGCCCCACCCACTCCCAATGTGGGAGTGTTACAAACCAGCCCTTCTATCTCTACTACATTACCGTTTTATTTCCAGTTTTACCAGCGTTCCTAAGCTATCCTTCTTGCCTTCTTTCACGTACAAAAAAACAGAGGAGACCACCCACTTAGTGAAGGGAAAAGAATCCAAGCTCTCGGTGAGTTTTTTTTCCCATGTATGCCCCTTGTTCTACTGGTAATATGTTCCAGTTTCTTAGCTTAAATATGTGGCTTTCTTCACGTAAAAACAGAGGGGAATAACCAGCTTTGGGAAGGAGCAACACCCATGTAAACTCTCTTGCTGCAAAAAGTTCTCGGTAAGGTTTTCTTCATGTATACTCCTTGCTGTTCTACCGGTAATATACCCCAGTTTCCAAGTTTAAACCTTGCTCTTTTCTTGCAAAAAAAAAAACAGAGGACAATACCCATATGAGGAGCTCCTTCTTCACCCATTCGGTAAGGAAAAACCTGCCCTTTTCCTTCTTATTCTACCGAGTATAGCTGCTGGAATAAGCACCAGATTAACACTTTGTTTTGCTCAACCTATTCAGGCGGTAGCAGCCTCTCTAAGCCCACAATATTAAGGTAAATAATATGCCTTGTACTAAGCTTAAACTAGCTCCTAATGATCTTCATATCATGGGACTAATGCTGGTCTTTTTCCCTTGCATAAATGCAACCGAATGGTGTTATTACCATGGGGGAAAATCTGCACAAAATAAGGAGAACAAATCCAAGAATAAGTCTAGCAACCGTGAGCGTTGGAGTGTGCTGGGCTGATTCAAAAGCTTGGAAAATCAATGTAAGGATGCTAAACTAGTATTGTATATAGTTTTTATGTTATTAAGTTGTAATATAAATCAAACCGTGGAGTATACGGGTTTTATAGGACCTAACCATGTGTTAAAATAATTAATAACATTTTTGGTTATTTAGTTGGTGTTTAAAGGACCTATAAGGTCAAGGAGGGAATTTAAGGGGGTCAAATTGCAATATATAAAAATATATGGGGGGGAATATAAGGAAAATCCGTGAGGTTGTAAGCTTTGAAATGATCAAACTATGTATTAAAAATGTTTATGACATTTTGGGTAAATTAACCTAATGTTTATGTGACATATAATGTCATGGGAATTAATTAAATAGTTAGAATACAATTTATAAAATAATGTACAAATATGTAAACCAAAACCGTAAGCTATAATGCCTTCTGTGACATTTATAAGTAAATTATATTATAACCCAAGGTTTGTAATAAGGCAATATATTTTAGGTTACTAAGTTTTATGCTTTATTAAGTTTAAAGTAAATTATAAGTTAAAAATGAATTTAAAACAAATTAAAAATAAAAATAAAATAATAAGTAACTGTCGTAAGGCTATGGGGTTACTTTGTAATTAAAATGAAGTTTAGAGGCTGAACATTAACTAAGGCCTAAAACTATATCTTAAAAGGTTATTAAATGAATTTTATTAAGTTTTATAAAATTTGGGGTCAAAATGTAATTTCTGAAAATTATGGGTCAAAACCGTAAATAAAGAAACTCTTGGTCAAACTGGTGGTCAACGGGTCAACATTGACCAAGTTTAAAGCTTTGACCAAAATTAATTACATAACTAATTAAATTGTGAACTTATAATAATGTTATAAGTTAAATATGGAATTTATAAAAATATTGGGGTACAAAGGTAATTACCGAAAATTGTGGGTCAATATGGTTAATATTATAGTTTATATCATTAATATAAAGTTTGGGAATTTTTAGGGTTATATAAGTGGTTATATTAATAAAAGTGTATAATATATGGTTTTGTGACATATAGGAAGTATATAATATAAAGTGGGGTCAATGTGTAAATAAGGAGAAGCTATTGGGGCGGAAAAGGAATTAAAAACAGTTAGAGGTCTGTTTGAAAATAATGTAATATAAAACTATAGGTTATACAAATTATAAATGTTAAAACTATATAATATAACCTACATGTAACATTATGAAATATGTGGGTTAAATGTGCAAATATAAGGTGCTGGAAAGAAATAAACCAAAACAGCATGTGGGCTGTTCGGTAATTATATATATATATATATATATATATATAAATCATATGTTATAATGAATTAATGGAATAAAATGATATAATATATAGTATGTGTAACATTATATAAAATATGTGTCATGATTGTAATTATAAGGAAATAAGTGGGTTGGAAATGAGAGTTCAAAACAGACCTAGGGTCTGAGTGCAATTACCGAAAATAATGAAACTATATGATATAATTATGATAATGTTCAAATGATATAATGTAAGGTTAAAATGACATGTTATAAAATATGTGGTGGAATTGTAATAAATAGAAAGTGTGGGAATTGAAAAGAGAATGAAATATAAATTATATGCCTTCTCGGCAATTATAAGGAATTTTATAAAACTATAGGTTATGTTTTGTTATAAAGTTTTAATGTTATAAAATATGTTATTTATAACATGGTATAAGTTATGTGGTTATTTTATAATTAATGAAAACTATATGGATAAAGATGTAGCAAGTGTAATATATGTATATCATTTTCGGTAAATGATATTAGTTACCAAAACTATATGTTATAAGTTAATGGCATGTAAAATATCATACTATATGATATTATGATGTGGGTGTAACACTAAATAATTTGATGTGGTCAAAAGTATGGTTTATAGAACCAACATGATGAAGCGCATGCTTATATATTAAAAAGGAAGATATAAACTATAGTATACAATGGCATAAATACTATGGTTAATGTATGATTTTTTGGAATGTTTAAATAAACCTTGTATAAGGAATAATCTGTACATAATACAAAGTTTCTTATTTCATCAAGAAAACAAGGTATATATATACATAGGTATATGGCGCAAGTGATGTGCATATATAATATGGTTTACAAACCATATAATAGTAAATAATAGATGTTAACATGTAAGTATAATTGTATACTATAATGTCATAAGGTTTTATTTGAATACAACTTGTTACATAAATGAGAAGTTGTAAAACGTAAGGTATATCGAGGATTAATAATCTATCGTGTATTATAAACTAACGTTGCATGGAATGCATGCAACCATAGGTTATAAAATATAACCATGCATGCAACTATAGGTTAACAATACCTATGCATGTGATGTAACAGTTGAATTAATTATACGAGAACGAAAGAATTTGTATTAAGCGTAACGCTTATTAAATACTACGGTTGGAAACTGTAATTCCTAAGTTGAAAACGTTAATTACGACGTTCGTATAGAAACCGACGTCTTTGTTAAACCGAATACTAATACTTACTACGAGTAGGGGGTTTTTAAGGATAAAGATACCTTAACTATTAACAGTTGAAATCCGGGGATGTAATACCGGGGTTACGGACGTTATTCGGAAATACCGAATCACATTGTCATGTGGATTGACACTTAGCGTTCTTCGTATTTTTAGACCGTATGTCAGACGTGCGTGCTCGAGAAGCTTAGTGGTCTACACTGCGCATCCTAGGTCCATGGTGAACGGTATGTAAGGGGTTTGATCCGGGTTGTCCTGAGGAATTCCTCGGGCTCGGATTTGTTTGATATAACTTGTGTGGCGTGTGTGTGGATATGTGTATGTGATTATGTGTGTTACTGCATTATTTAAGTTATGCACGCGTGTCCTACGGGACTAACACTACGTCGACTATAGATCGACTTATATAAATCGACATATACAAGTAACATGATTGTGATTGTAAAGGTCTGTTGTAATACGCTAAGTATTATAAACTATGTAGTTATATCCTAAGTAAAATACTTAGGAAACGAGACTCGACATCGTCGGTTTCTAGGGCTTTGACTCGAACATGAATGTTACCTGGTCTAACCCTAGGTATGCGTAAGACCCACAGGGCGGCTAATAAAAGTAAGAGACGGTTCTCCATATTTAAACTGTAACGGTTAACGACTAACTAAGTCAACAATTGAGTGTGGTTAAAAGTGATGGTTACCTTAATCCAGTTAGTTATTGGCTGCTGGTCACGCGTTGAGATCTCTTGAGTTAACCCGGATCGGGCTTACTCTAATTTGACCTGGTCGATCCTAGATAGATCGACGGGTTTGGTGATAACATGGGCACCTTTAAAAAGGCAATATATGGACGCTTTTAAAAAGGCTAAGTGAATGGGCACCTTGTGTGCATGGGACTACTGTCCAAGTGAGGTTGTTACGGGCTGTCCTAACTGACGCCCGCCAGTGCTAACCAATTAATGATTTATGCGAGGGCCCGGGGGGCCGACTGGTGAAGTATGTGATGGTGCTAATCAACGTGTGTGAATTGTCGCCCTGATATGTTGCTTACTGTGATGTTGTGATGGGTATATGATTGTAATTGAAATACCCCAAACCATGATATATTGTTTAAATACTAAACTATGGTATGTAAAGGCTAAAAAGTGCCTTAGAAACATCAGTGAACAAATTAAACCATAGTAAAATGCAATAAAGCACTAAGATACAGTTTGAGCAAAAACATGCTCTAAGCTTGGAGTGAACTTGGTTAGGACCCAAAGAGCCTACCAAGACTTAGTAATATTCAGTTATGATTTAATAAGGCTAATTAAGTCCTTAGGAAACCATGGTAGACAATTAAACCAAACAAAACACAAATAAATACCTTAAAGTCAATATGGGCAAAAATGTGCTCTAAGCTTGGGATAAATTTGTATAAGACCTAAAGGTCATACCTATACCTTATAAATATGTTAATGAACATATTAAATCAATTACTAAAGAAAACCAAGCTTGAAAACAAGTTAAAACACAAAATGTGCTTTAAGGAGTCTTAAAGCACATTTTTGAAAAATTGTCTTGTAAATGAGTTTTGAATGGCTAAATGTCCATCATTACTCTTTAATTAACATGTGTACTTATATCACATGGAGGTAAATCAATGGGAAATCAAAAATTTCACAACTATGTGCCTTGTTTTGTGAATAGTAACCAAAATATGCAAATTTATAACATAAGTCAATATAAGTAAGTTAATTGGTCAACAACGACCAAAACACCCTTATTATTAAATGGGGGCCGGTTTTTGTAGGGTGAGTCATCACCATTTACAAATCAATTAAAGAAAAGAAAAGTGAGTAAAGTAAAGTACTATTTGCTTTATATGTAAAATATCTTAACAAAAGGCATACCTCTCACCTCCTTTGTTCATTTCCTCCATTCCCCATCGGTTTATTCATCTTCTCCCAACTCCAAAACCATTCTCCTACAGCACCATCTCATTCTTCATCTTCTTTCACTTGTAACTTATGATTCCATGCTCCAAAATCAAGTTCAAGACTACCTTTGTCTTAGTTAGATCAAGCTCTTCATTTCCCTCTTTTCAAATCTTCAAGAACTCAATTTTGGTGCCATGGAGATTCACCATTGAAGGAGCTTGAGCTCATATTTTCATGCCTTGTCATTCTCTTATGCTTCAAGGTAAGGAAAATCAAAGAAAAACCATGTTTCCTCTCATTTTGGTACATGTACGAAAATTCACCTCACAATGGTGTTTTGTCTTGCTCTTTTCTTAGCTTAATTCAAACTTCAAAGGACTAGGAGGAGTCCTATCTTGCTACTTAACCAAGTTCTCTTTCAAATTCAAAGGTAAATATCATTTTAGTGTATTAAAACACTTATGTTAAACTAGGGTTTGTATATGAGTTTAAGTGTGAATTCTTAAGCTCATTACCCTTATATGTATATTGAAAAGAAAGTTGACAAGTGATCAAACTCCTTGCTGATTTTCGGTTCAAGGAAACAAGAAAGAAGTTTGAAAGGAAAAGAGGTAAACAAACTATCTCAATGTAGTTTAAATGCCTTAGGAAAAAAATGAGCTTGATTTGCTTAATAAAATACCTAAGGAGCCAATGGTAAATGACCTAGTAAAATGCTCTCAAGGAAACTATTAAAGGGCATATGTGTTGTTGTATGTAATTGCAGGGCAAAGGCATTATTTATGTGGAAATTCAGTGTTTAAGGTTTATGTTATTTAAGGGCCTAAGAGCCATGTTATTTAAGGGCCTAAGTGCCAAGCAATTTAAGTTTATGCACTATATTGTGATGTAGTGTAAATTTGGTGAAGTTTTGTGTGTGAGAATACTCTTGATGGATTTTAGGTGTTCTTGAATGAAATAAGGTAAAAACCTAAGTGTTTGGATGTGAGAATATACAAGAGAAGCTATGGCAAAATTTGGAAAATGTATAAGGAGTTCTAAGTGTTTTAAATGAGTTTTAGTGAACTAGGAAGTGTTAAAGGTGAACAAGTGTTTTACTAGGGAAGAAAGCATGTATTAAGGTGATTTAGAGTGATACAAGGATTTAGGTGTTATCTTGGAAGTTCTAGGAATTCAATGTGTGTTTTTGAGGATGTACTAAAGTCTTGGAGAAGTTTGTTTAAGGTTTAGGAATGTTATGTACAAGGAGGAAATGATGTTTTGGTAAGATGTGAAAAAGGAGATTTAGTTAGTAACAAAAGATGTTTGAGAGATGATGTTATGATGGTAAGGAAACATTCTTGGCATAGTGGTTATCATAGGTATGAAACACCACTTGGAGAAACTAAGGAGAAAACATTATAAGTGTTAGGAATTTTGGTAATAAAAGAGTAAGTGTTTAAGGAGTTATAAAATGAGTTTTATGAATGTTATATGAAGGGTTAAATGTGCCAAATGATGTTAGAACACATTAGGAGGATTGAGGAAAAGTTTGGAGAAAGTTTGACAAGTTTTGGACAAGTTCTGATGTTGTCCGACCCAGGGTGGGTCGGACAGCCCCAGTTAATTCACCCGTTGGAGTTTCTGGAATGGTCCGACCCAGAGGTCTTGGGTCGGACAGGTGGAATTGAAAGACGGAAAAACTTCTGGAACGGTCCGACCCAGTTTGTGGGTCGGACGGTGGGTCGGACAACCCAAAAGATGTAAAAAAAAAAACAAACTAAGTGTGGTTTAAGTAGTAAACCCTAGTGAGTTGTAATGACAATTTAGTGGGGCAAAAGTTGAATTAAATGTAAAAGTAAAACAAGTTAAAATGTGAAGTTATTTAACTAAGTTAACGGGGATAAGTTATGAGCATTAGACTTTAAACAATCATGTTACCCCGATGTTAATAAAAGTACATGTAATGTTATCAGTTGTTCGAGAATTGCTCGAGGAACATAAGTGGACATGATAGAGTGGGCTCCGGTGACAGGTATGGTTTTCTTGCAACCTGTGTCCTACCGGATTACACTGGCTTGTATGCCAATGTGTTTTTCTGTGTGTTTGCCACGTTATAAGATAAATCATGAAACGAGTTTACAATCGTTATTGTTGTTGTGTGTTTACGTGCCGATACCGGTAACCTCGAATGCGCATGAAAGGCTAGTTAACCATTATTAGGTAAACGTAAGAGAACGGTATCCGGTAATAACGTTTCCGACCTAAGGGACGTTCTAACCACAGCTATGCGTGAGTTAGTCATGTGATGTTTGTGTGTGATGTTTGTGTGTGAATGTATGACTCTCTCTTCCCTTGTGTGTGTCTAACAAGACTTAACCCAATGTTTGTGATTATTTATTAAGTTCAATGTTGAACTTCTAACAAGTGCTAACGGGGGAAGTGAGGAGTCCGGTATGTTCCGGCCACGCGTGTGAGTATGGGAGTCGATGTCATAACCGGTTCGATTCTCTTTGTATGTTATGGTTGTTTTCCAATTTGGTTTCCAACCTTCCCTTTAGCTTAACCAAGGCTATTTTACTGACTCACGTCGGGCCACAGGGGCATACTATGTTTATGTTTGTTCGGGTGCTTGGATCACTATATCCGAGACACCTTGTGTTAAGTTATCTGTTCATTTAACGAGACAGTAACGAGTTATGTAACGAGCTTATCATGAGACTGGCAACATTCTCTAGGCTACAATTGAACTGACTATGTTTGGGCCGGTTCATAAAGGGAACCGTTTCCCGTTATGTTATGTATTGTTGTTGTGCTGCAATTCTTATTGCGATGTGATGTGATATGTTGTTAAGATGTGGAGTATGTGGATTATGGATATGAATTCCAGTTTATTGTAAGAGGCGTTTAAGGATAATCCGATTGGTGGGTATGTGTCGTCTATTAAGGTAATAGCCCGTTTAAGGAGAAACACTCTAGGGATTAAAGATCACAACGAGTGACTTGTTAAGTGTAGTTGAATTGGCTGTTTTAATGAGCCATTGTTGTGCAGTGTAATGTGTTGTGTATTTGTAGTTTACATGCATGATTCTGATATAATCAACCGCATGCTAAGACGACAAATAGTTGTGCGTGGCCCGGTAGCATGCGGGCTGCGGGATTACCATACCAGTAAAGGTGCTGAGCCCCTGGGGGGCCACCCTTTCTCTACTTTTCCTATTTGCAGGTACAAGGAGCTGGAAGCCGTTCAAGAGTAGGACGGGGTAGTCGTTTGTACATGGGTAGCCATTTAAATTGTGTATGTATTGTAGGTGTAGTAAGACCGAAATTGTTATCGGCATCAGTTGGTGAATACTCGGTACAGTTGGATTGTATATGTATATTGGTTGTTGTTATTGGAAAGGGATAGTAGTGTGTTGTTGCTCGGGAATCTAGTCCATCAGACCGATACAATGTATAGGTATATGTATTAGCCTTGTTAGCCACGTGGGTGGTTAACGGCGTGTAGCACCATTGAGTTAAGTAATGTGAAGAGTTCGGTTTTCCGCTGCTATTTTGTTGTTCAGTGTATGGTTGTGGTTGGGGTGTTACAGTAATGACTGTTTGGATTGGATGGATGGTTATGTGATCATGTATGTTTGCTACAGTATTTATTATATCTGTAAAATGGTAAAGCATGAAATCAATCTAATATCAAGATGGTTAAAAATGACAAGTGACCAATAGGGTCCAGGCCCGGCATACTCAGCGTCTATCGCTGAGACTACACTCATTGTGCAGGTTGCTGATTTCCGTCGAAGCCGAAGTGCGGGAACAGGGTAGTTAGGATTACTTTAATCATCGCACATGGTATTTATTGTATAACGGTAACAGCCTGTAGATGTATGACGGTACGGTTGTATTTACTTGGGTTTTGGGTAGATGCTCACTTGTCGACTGTTATAGATGTGGACTTAGTATGATGTATAGGTGATATCTCGTTGTCACTGCGGTTTAGTAGCGTTGTGTATTTTGGTTGTTGGATTTAGTTCTGCTTCGTTACTCGCATGGGCGAGTAATGGCAGGTGACACCCGAGTGAGTATTATTGTTGTTATTTATCCTTCCGCTGTAAGACGTTTTATTTATCTGTTAACGTGAGTGATCATTACGTGTTTATTGAGAGGGGTGTTACACCAGTCTTACAGACTTATGGCGAGTGTCTCGAGTCTTAGTGTCCAGAATCCGTACGGGAGTCTCCACTGATCGCATGGTCGGCTCTAAGATTAGCCTTTCGTGCTGAAGCACATGAGACGGATGAGACATATATTTCTTCAATTGGGACACATGAAATACATCATGTACTTTGCCCAGCTCAGCAGGTAAATCAAGCCTGTAAGCTACCGGGCCTATCCGCTCCATCACAACATAAGGCCCCACATATTTCGGGCTCAACTTGCCTTTCTGGCCAAAACAAAACACACCCTTCATGGGCGATACTCTAAGAAATACCTGATCGCCCACGGCGAACTCCAGGTCACGTCTGCGCACATCGGCGTATGCTTTCTGCCTATCCTGAGTTGTCTTCATGTTAGCCTGGATCTGACGTACTTCTGCTGGTACTTGCTCTAAATACTCAGGTCCTATAATAACCGTCTCACTCGACTCATCCCAATATAATGGTGTGCGGCATGGTCTACCGTACAAAGCCTGGAAGGGAGACATATTGATCGAAGCATGGTAACTGTTGTTGTAGCTAAACTCGATCAGATGTAACTTATCAATCCAGCTGGTCTGAAAGTCAAGTGCACATGCACGTAACATATCCTCAAGCGTCTGTATGGTGTGCTCACTCTGACCATCTGTCTGTGGGTGGAACGCCGTACTCAACTTCAGTTCGGTACCAAGCGCTTCCGGTGTAGTTCTCCAGCACCTCGAGAGGAATCCGGTATCCCTATCAGACACGATAGTCTTCGGTACCCCATGATGTCGTACTATCTCACGGTCGAAGAGCTCTGCTAGCTTCGCCACCTTCCGAGTGTCCTTCATCGGAATGAATCGGGCCACCTTGGTCAGTCGGTCAACAACGACCCATGTCATATTCAAGCCTCCCCGAGTAGGCGGAAGCGCAACAACGAAGTCCATGGAAATATCATGGAACTTCCACTCAGGAACGGGCATTGGTTGCACCATACCACCAGGACGTCGGTGCTCAAACTTGACCTTCTGACAAGTGAGACACCTAACAACATAGTCTGTCACATCTTTCTTCATACCGGTCCACCAGAAATATCTCTTCATATTCTTATACATCTTTGAAGCTCCGGGGTGAATAGAAGTAGAGGAACAGTGTGATTCACTCAGTATGCGCTCCTTCAGCTCAGCGCTACTTCGTGGGATACAAAGTCGGCCATTCAGTCTGATTAGATCATCATCGTGAAGTCGGAAATCATACTTCTGACTTTCAAATGTGTCGTCAATAAGCTTCTGTCTGATCTCTTGCATGTACTGATCGGACATCTGAGCACTCCGCACCTCATCAACCAAGCTAGAGTGAGAGATTAGCGAATGGAGAGAGTGTGCTCGGCGACTCAATGCATCAGCTACCACATTTGCTTTACCTTCTCATACTGAAGGTTAATATCGTAATCAGTAAGAAATTCGACCCATCTTCTTTGCCTCATGTTCAAATCCTTTTGAGTGAACAGGTATTTCAAACTCTTATGATCTGAATAAATAGTCACATTCACTCCATACAAATGGTGTCGCCATATCTTCAAGGCGAAGGCAATGGCACCCAATTCTAGATCATGTGTAGGATAGTTTTCTTCATGTCGTTTTAACTGTCGGGAAGCGTAAGCCACGACCTTCCCGTGTTGCATCAAAACACAGCCCATACCTTTACCTGACGCGTCGCAGTACACCTCAAAACCATCGGTACCATCTGATATAGTCAGAACTAGTGCAGAAGTCAAAGCATCATTGAGATTCTGAAATGAACTCTCATAGTCAACTGTCCACTCAAATGGTGCATCCTTCTTCATTAAGGATGTCAACGGTTTCGAAACACTAGAAAAATTCTTTACAAACCTCCGATAATACCCTGCCAGACCGAGGAAGCTCCGAATGTCGGTAACCGTCTTTGGTCTAGGCCAGGTGCGCACAGCATCAATCTTGGCCAGATCCACAGTGATCCCGCCTCAGAAATAACATGACCAAGGAAGGAGACTTGGTCGAGCCAAAATTCACACTTCGAGAACTTCGCATATAGCTAGTTCTCCCTCAATGTCTACAATACACTCCTCAAGTGATCTTCATGCTCAATCTTGGACTTAGAATAGATAAGAATATCATTGATGAAGACAACCACTGTCTTGTCCAACTGATCTCGAAACAAACGATTCATCAAGTCCATAAACTTCGCCGGTGCATTAGATAAACCAAACGGCATGACTGTGAATTCATAGTGTCCATATTTGGTTCGGAATGCGGTCTTCTCAATGTCACTGTCTCTGATAGCAATCTGATGGTAACCCGATCGCAAGTCAATTTTAGAGAACACGGATGCACCTTTCAGCCGGTCAAACAAATCATCGATACGCGGCAATGGGTAACGGTCCTTCACCGTGACGGCATTCAGCTCCCTGTAATCGATGTAGAGGCGGAGACTGCCATCCTTTTTCTTCAAAAAAAGGACTGGTGTTCCCCATGGTGAAACACTCGGGCGAATAAATCCCTTGTCGAGTAGGTCTCGCAGCTGTTCCTTTAACTCTGTCATCTCAGCTGGAGCCATGCGGTAGGGCGCCTTCGCTATCGGTCCGGTGCCCGGCACCAAATCAATCTCAAACTCAACTTCCCGTGCTGGCGGCATGCCTGGGAGCTCCTTAGGAAAGACATAAGGAAACTCCGACACAACCGGCACATCTGGGCTAAACTCTGGATCTCTCTCTATGTCCTGGACATAGCAGAGGTATACATCATTCTTTCTCCTGATTTCACAATACATGGTCATGGCGGAGATGATCTGTGTCGAAGGCTCCCTGGGCCTATGGCGGTATGAAATGGTAACCCCAGACGGACTCCGAAGAAGCAGACGGTGCTCGGCACATATGATTCGGCCCTTGTGCCGCTCCAACCAGTTCATCCCCACAATCACATCAAATCCGAGCCCCTCGAACTCTATCATGTCGATCGGAAACTCTTCATTATTAATTCGAATGGTGGCATCTCGGTAATAATGGGTGCATCTGATCCGCTCCTTAGACGGGAGAGTGACTAGGAAGTCAAACATCTCCTCTGCGTCTAACCCCAGTCTCCTCGCAAATGAGAGTGAGACAAATGTATGTGAGGCTCTAGAGTCAAACAGGATCGACGCATCCACGTCATTCACTGGGAAGGTACCAGTGAGGATAGTGCCGCTTCTATCGGCCTCTGCCTCTGTACACACACTCGGTGAACCTTCCGTTCCGAGTGCAGCGCCTAATTTATTTCAGAAACTTTATAAGTATAACGGTAATAACACGAGTGGTTTACTCAAGAAATCATCACTGTTTTATTCATAAACCCATCCTTTACACCATGAGTGGTATTACATTTAACAACATCACTTAACAACTAGAATACTTAATACATCACATGCCCAACATACAACTAACTTCACGGATTACATGAGTACACATGGCTTCAAAATTGCCTAAAGGTTAAGTTCAAACGTCCAGGTTTCATGTGTGTGGCATTAATTACTGTCGGAGGCGCTGTATTCAGTTTGATCTTCTTGATACCATGATACAGCATCCTCGACTGCCCACCCGTGATTCACACATCTCCTGACTTCAACACCAACTTCCTTGCGAGGTCCGCACGCTTCTGCTCGCCGTAAATAAACTCAGCGGTATCACCTATGGACCAAGACACCACGAGTACTCCCTTACTAAGAAACTCGGGTGTCTCGTCCTTGTCTTGGTGTAAACCCAGTCTTCCACCCTTTTCGTAGAAGTTTACAATATATAAATCCGCTTTGATACTTGGAATTGTTCCGATTCAACTTGCTGAGCAATTCCCACGGTGTGGTTAACACCCGCAAGAAACTCCTTAGGTATACTCGGTATGGTCGCTCCATCTTCAGCTCGTGTATCCTGATATGACTTGGTGTAAGGGTTCCAATCCTTACCCATGCATATCATCTTTAAATTCATCTTCGCTCCGCTTGGGTATTCGGTGTGTAGAAACCTCCAGGTGCTGCTCCAAGCTCATTGCATCGTCGAATGATATGGATTTGTGCTTCGGGTGTCAGGTATCCTCTTAATAATATCATACCTGGCTGGATAACCTGACACTGTTATGTCAGATAGTCGATGATGTTGAGGGTGGTCTCTTCGGGGGTTGGTGTGGGTGAGATTGGATAACAAATATTGAAGGTTCCTAAGTTTTTTTGAATTAACTCACTCAGGTTAGTGGTATGACATACTTCAATTTATTACTCATGTAGTTATACATTTCGGTTTATTAACACTCATGCATGGAATGCGGTAAGCAATCACTTATTTCACTTAACGGTTTAGGTGGTACCTGGCCGAGAAGAGGATCCTGGTGCCTCTGACTGGTCTACCACATTCAAGGCGGCCTTGCCTGCTCCCGGCCCTTTCCCCTTCTGGAAGTCAGTGTTCCCCTATCCTGAGGATGGCTGGTGAGTCGCTTTCGGGCCTTCCGTGGTCGCGGCAGCCTTACCCTTCCACTCCCCCTTAGGCCTATAGTTTCTGCCATCGGGGTTCTGGTAGCACTCGAAGTCACGGTGCCCCATCTTCTTGCAGTAGTGACATTGCACATCATTCCCTTTCCAGTCCTTGCCGGGATGGTCACCGTTGCACCACTTGCAGAAGTAGTGGCGCTCCGGTCCAGAGCCTGTACCGGCTTCTATCACATTACACAATCTGTACACACTTCATAACTTAACAACACACGTTTATATTCAATTTAAGAGTCAGGTGGTTACCCTTGAGCGGTTGAGAGCGTAAGGGCTTAGCCGCATAGGCATAGGTGAGCTTCAGCGGCTCCTCAGCGGTGGTGGACTGGGTTTGGCCTTTGCCACCTTGTTGCTGGCCTTTCTGGGGCTGGGGGTAAGGTTTCTTCTTCTTTCCTCCCCCGTACCCTTGTGTGCTTTGGCCCTCGCTTGAGACCTTACGCTTATGCTCATTCTCCTCGTCCCTCAGTCGGACGGTGATCTCTACCTTAGCAGCGGCATGATAGCACTCCTGAGGTTCAAGGTGTTAGTCATGCCCCGCACACATTTACACACTCACATATAACATAACTAATTCACACTTAGGCATTAATTGAAGATACCTGCAAGGTATTGTACTCGGCTGGCCCCATGCCGTAGCGTAGGCGGTGGCTGAGCCCACTGTAGAATCGATTCACTAAGACTAGGTTCGAGTAACCTAGGTCGGGTAGAATATGAACAAGGTCGGTGAAGCTGGTGTAGTAGTCGTCCACCGACATCTTGTCTCCTTGTTTCAAGCTATCGAGTTCCAGGCGCTTTGCCTCTTGCACATGTACTGGGTAGTACTTGGCCCGTAGCATTGCCGTGTACTGCTCCCATCTAAAGTTCAGGTTGGCCACCTTCTCGTCCCGTACCAGTTTCCACCAGTTTCTAGCCGATCCCTTCAAGTAAAACGCAGCAAGACGGACCTTGGCATCAGCAGGAACAGCCAAGGTCTCGTAGGCGGCCTCTAGCTCTGAGATATACGCCTCTAGTTTGGAAGGGTCGGTCTCCCCTTTGAATGACGGGGGTCGTAGATCGGCCAACACCTTCACCCAGTTGGTCTCGCGTGGCTGTGGTTGTGGTGGTGGTTCCGGATGATCTTGACCAACGGGCTGTTGCTGCCCTTGCTGCACTGTAGCTACTATCTGTGGTACCACTTGAGCTAGGGCAGCCGCCACTACTTCGGCCATCATCTGAGCGGTAGGGTTATCCCCCGTGTCTCCTGGACCGGGACCCCCGCGGCATCGTCCACGTGGTCGCCCTGCCATCTGAACATACATGAACGCACATTAGTATTATGCTTACAAACTTATCGGGTCAAATGTTTATAACGTCCTTTGGACGACAAGGTTTAAATTTCCTAACTCGGTATATTCCTAAGCTCGGTAATCGGTAATACCACTTTTTGTAGCACCCCAACTGTAATCTCCACACTTAACCAAAAATCACAGCGGAAAACACAACTTAAACATTAACCAAAAAGGGCGGTGTTACACGCCGTTAGCCACCCACGTGGCTAACAAGGATGTTACATACAAATGTATCGGTCTGATTACAAGAATCTCGAGCATAATTACAACCTTCAAATTACTATCCAAAAAGAATCACAATATACCGAGTGTTAATGTACAAAAATCACCCAACTAATTTTACACCCTCCAAAATAAACCGCCTCGAGTATACAAATACTACTCGGGTCCACTATCCAAAATATCAAAAGTATTCCCTTGAGCTCCGTGTTATAACCACTCCGCTTCCTCGATCACTCTCCTGAAAAATAATATGGTGCCCCCAAAGGGGGTCAGCAACCCTTGGCTGGCATGGTTAACGTGCAGCCCGCTGACTACCGGGATACACGCAACTATTTGTCATGATAACATGGCATTGATTTTAGCATGCAACATACATACATAGCAAGAAATATTGCACAACAATAACAACACATACATGGTGAGAACATTTCACTTTAAGAAACAACCAACATAGTTAGCCAACATAGTAAGCCTAGAGAATATTTTCATCTTCATGTTAAGCTTATTACATAACTCGTCACCGTTATGTTAGTCGAACGAGTAACTTAACTTAAAAGGTGCGTCGGGTATAGTGATCCGAGTACACCGTACATATTTCCCCCTAGCCCGAGTGGAAGTCAGGTAGGTAAGCTTTAACTAAGCTTGTGGGAGGTTGAAATCCAAAAAGGAAAACAACCCTAACATAAGGAGAGAGTCGAATCTGATTCAGACGTCGACTCCCGTACATACACGCGTGACTGGAACGACCGGATTCCTCACTCCCCGGTTAACACTTGTTAGTAGTCCCATTGTTGGGACTTAACACAATAAATCACAATAAAGTATTTAAGCTCAGTTAGGACACACAAGGGAAATGGGATACACATTAACAACACACATCACAACTAGCTCATACATAGCCGAGGTTAAAGCGTTCCATAGGTTGAAACGTTAAAACCGAGTACCGCTCTCTTACGTATCCTAGCTTGGTCAACTAACGGGTTAGTACGTATTCGAGGTTAACGGTACCGGCACACATACGTCACAATAATAATAATGACTGTAAACTCATTCCATGATTTAAGTCTTACAACGTCATAAACACACAGAAAAACAAACAACACACAAGCCGGTGTAAACTGGTAGGCAACAGACTGCAAGAAAACCATACCTCGGTCCTTGTTGAGTTTGAGTTCCACCGTAGGTAGTTCCTATATATAATTAATAACGTCGGATAATTACCTTGCATTAACTCTCAATTTACTAAGTGTTTTACAAGTTTACACAATGAGTTTTCACACTAAAACTTACACTTAATTATCCTCATAATACACACTAGGGTTTACTACATAAGCCTCCTTACCTTTCTTAAAAATAATTTTTTTTTTGTTTCTGGTCCGGACCGCCCCACTGGGGAGGTCCCAGGGGCAGTCCACAACAGAGGCTCCTACGATTGCAGAATTTCACTGGACCTCCCCTTAGGGGCGGTCCCTAGGGGCGGTCCACAACAGAGGGCAATTTTCAAAGTGCTTTTCTTCTCATTTTGAACTCCAAATTGAACCCAATCTTTTCCTATCTTTTCACATGTTTCCCCACATGTTTTAACACCTTTTTGGCACACTAAAACCCTCTCTAAACATCCCACACACTCCTTAAACATTTACCCAAACTTTTACTAAATCCTTAACGTTTAGAGCATTTTCCTTTCTTGTTCTACTTGTTCTCTTCACCCATTGTTTCCCCAAGCTTCTTACATGTATTAAGGTATTTTATAACACTAATATAACCTTTTAAACTTGCTTAAATCATTATTTAATCTTGTTACCCAACTCTTAATCAATTTCACCCAAATTTCCCACTCTCCTCTTACAAGAACTAAAGCTTAGTTTTGTTAAGTGTTATGCTACAGATTTTTCCCACCACTCTCACCCACTTACTAGTCCACTAACAATGTAACATTCCCACCTTAAAGTTCACTCATCTACCCATCTCCATTTACCTAGTTTCCAACCGATTTTAATAACATTTCCTCTCAAAAATACCTTGTAGTTCTCTAGTTTGTTCCGACTTAGAAATGCACTTAAACCATTAAATTTCTACACAAATTTTGACATAATCTCCCCATAATTTTAACATGTTCCCACACATTATTTAACCCACCAAAGTCCCTCCAACCATCAATTCACCCAAGGCACTAATCCACACTTAAATTCATCATTTCCAACAATAATAGCACCCAATGTACATAAACCTTAAAAGCTTGGCTCTTAGGACCTTAATCAACATCAAATTAAACACTGAATTTCCTCATATTATTAGCAACACCTGCATTTCATTCAACATTTATATTTGCACCGAAATAAAACACAAATGCCTTTAAACACCACATAAGCTTAAGGTAAGTTATTCACCGTGGAATTCTTTCAAACTTTCCCTCCTCCTTACTTCTTGTTCCACAGCCAGTTTCCAAATGGGTTACTTGCTACACTAATGACCAAATACCGTGAATGGTAATGAGCACCAAGGAATTAAATAAAGTTCTTGCAACAACCCTAAAACAAGAGGGTGTTTAAGCATGAAATTGAAGAGAATTTACCTTCTACTTCGCAATGGGCTGTTTAGGAATAAATATGGGCAAGCTCCAGCACTTAACGAGAGTTCAAACAAGCTAAAAATGAAGAACAAGATGGAGCTCAAAACAGAGGCAAAACCGGCCAAGAAGAAATGAAGAAATGAGTGAGCTTTTGAGCCATTTCTTACCTTAAACCATCAAAGGGGTTTGTTAGCTTCAAGAATGGGTGGTTTTTTCTTCAAAATGAGCTACACCCATGGAAGTCAAATGTGGAGTTTGTAGATTTTGAAATGTGCAAAATGATCTCCAAAGCAAGGTGAGTATTTTTGGTGTATTTTGTTTTGGATTTTGACTTGCTTTAGTGGAGGAACAAGAAAGGAAAAGGATGGGGTTGGAGCAGCTCAAGAAATCACCATGGAAGAGCCAAATGAGCAGAGAGGAGAGAGAGCGATGGCAAGGGGAAAAATCGGAAGAGAGAAAGAAATAGAGGAAAGAGAAAATGAAAAGGTAAGTTGTACTTGTTTACTTTATGCTTTTTGTCTTTTAGCAATTAGAGTAGAATAAATAAGAGAAGGGGGGGAAATAAAATGTGGGCTGATTCTCACATAAGGGAAAAATCTGATTTTGATAAAGTAGAGAGGAGGTGGCACATGGTCATTTAGCAGATAACACCCGTAAATCCTAAACTGTCAGTATTTAGCAGTCCGGGTCCGGTTTTCGGATTTTTCTCGTTTTAATAATTTTAATGGTCCTAGACCTTGACTAATGTTTAATTATAGTCTTATGATTGACTATAAATTTTTATTAGTCCATTAAACCCGTTTAAAATCACATTTCCCGGGTTTCTCGAAAAAACGTGCTTTAAAGCTCGTTTTGCGTTTTTAATCCACTATTTGGATCCGTTTCCTTCGGGAAATTTTCCCACATGTTCTTAGGGACTAACTAAATCCTAGGAATCCATTTAGGACTCTAGTTAAGGTTATATACCCACTATAATCACATAACGCGCATTTTTACGTTTTGTGGCTTTTACGCGTTTTCCTTTTTCTTTTAGGTTTTTATTTCTTCACTAATGATCTTAAGGACTTAATTAGCCTTAAAATATCATAATTACATAATTAATTAACATATTAAGGTTTGGGGTATTCCAATGAACAGGGGCATGGAGCATGATTGTTCCTTCATTCTCCAGTTAGGTTTGTAAAATCACCAAGAATGGAGAGAACGCATAGGTGAAGCGAAGAGAATGAGACTGAGGCGGCAGAGCATATACATTTTTCTTGCTAATTAAGGTTTTTCATTTTTTTAAGTGGTAGGTATTTGTTAGAGAGAAAAACATTAGTTAATTATTATAAGAAGTGAGGCATTGGTAGTGTAGTGGCTTAAATAACATGGTTATTTAATTAATTTTTTTGTAACTTAATACCTTACAAGTTATATCATTTCTTTCTTTATTTTTTTTCTATATTCATTGCATAATACAAATTAACATATATTGTCTCCTTCTCATAAAGAGTGTCCTCTTCAAATATGTTATATATTATAGTATTTTTAATCATTATATGATTATTTGGATAGGTTTAGAATTTAATAAACGCTTCATAAATCTTATGGGTATTTATACAAATCTGATTAAGGCATAACAAGCCTATTAAAACCATATACTTACTACATAATCCTTTATCAGACTTAATTAATAAGTCTCCTTAAATTAATTATTAATGTTTACATAACTTTTCTTTTTATGTTGTCCTTATTATTATTTTATGTACCTCCTTGTACATTATACATTATGTACATTATATAATACCATTGTTGATATTTAATTTCTCTATTTAAGGTGTTTAACGATTCCCTTTTTAACCCTTACATATGTGTATACAAAAATGTACAGTTATTGTTAAATAAACTCTCTCAAGATCATTTACATTCTATTGTTCCTTTTTACATATTTAAGATATTTGACATTTCATTAATCACCTTCATCTAATTAATTTATTATTAATTAGGATAATTAATATTTGGGATATTTCAATTTACCACTTATATCATTTTATCTTATAGTTTTATCTTCATTTTAATAAAATCCAATTTCGTACTTATATTTTCGATAATTACCAACATACCACAAGCCTAATTTTCGGACTACACCTATAGTTTCCCTTATTTACGTTTTGACCCCATAACTTTTTCAACTTTACAAATATGTTATTATTCTTATTTAACCAATAGTTTTAACTCTTTTATTTATTTAATCCCACACTTACATTTTAATTTACTGAAATTATAGAATTGACCCCATTTAATCCGGCCTAGATTTAACATTTTCCTTAATTGCAAACTCACCCCAAAACTTTAAATCCTTACATTTTATGTTATAATTCACATTTAATCCTAAGTTTCAATATTTAATCTCAACTTTTGGTCAACACTTTGACCCATACCATATTTAACCTCTATTTCTCTTATGTACCCAGAATTCATAGTATTTACAATTTGGCCACTAAATTTTATAGAATTTACAATCTGACCCTAAAATTCCTTAAACTTATATTTTCCCATTTCTAACCATATCAACCTTACACTTTTGGATTAATATCATCTTTAGTACCTCAAATTTTTTTCCTTATATGTCACAACCCTTTTATAGATTAAAGTTTATTAAATGATTATATAAACTTTATAATTCATTTTAATGTCATTTATTGTACTTAAATTTATCAAACACTTCTAACCACTTATATCTTTTTACTAAGTCCTCAAGATGACTAAATTCACCAAATAACCCTTAAATTTTCAGACATAGCACTAAGTTTCATAAACTATGCTTTTATAGCATGTTATGTTACAAAAACCTTATAATATACAAGCCTAAACAAGTGGCTATTATATAAACTTTATCATAAACTTAAAATACATATAAACCACTGTTGGGTCTTGGCTTTTACAGGTTATACCCCAATATTTTTGAAAATTACATTTTAGCCATAAAACTTTATAAACTTGTCATTTTTAATCCTAAATCCTTAACTAACTTAACCAAAAGTCCTAATACAAGTTAATACACATATTTAGGTCATTATAAACCATATCACATAGTACCCTCACGGCTTTATTTGTTTTATACTCCAAGGTTTTCAAAAATTGCATTTTTAGCCCCTTTAACTTAATCCTTTATACATTATTCCTTTAACTTATCCAAATGTTATAGTATGGTTTTATACACATTTAGCTCATAATTTTTCATTTTACACAGAGGGCTCTCGGAGTCTCGGTTATTATATGTACACACTTAAACAAAATTTTAAAGCATAAAAAATATGTTCTAAAGTTAGAACTTTTACCTTATAGTTTCCAAGCTAAATTTGCTACTTGTAACCCCAAGTTTTGGTCCTATTTATACAGAGAAAGAAACTAAGTTTGTACAAATTGAAGGGCTTTAACAAAATTTAATCACCAAGGTTTAGTTTAGGAAGTTTACCCTCCTTAAGGTTGATTTCTCCACATGTGTTTTCCTTGTTTTTCAGCCAAGGTTGGGGAGTTTGAAGACTTCAATTTTTGAACATGGTACAAGGAAGAAAATAGTTTAAGAGTTAGGTCGTTATATACTCTTTAAACAAAGCTAGAAGCTTAAAGCACAAAATGGAGCTTAAGTGTTGATTTTTACCTTAGAGAGTCAAAGTTGATGATTTTTCCTCTCCAAAAAATGGCTAACACTAGGAATATATGAACAAAGTTAGGTCCTTGGTAGATCTAGGAGTAAAAGATGAATTAAGCAAAAAAAAAAAGAGTTTATTTCAAGACTTTACCTTAGGTTGTTTCCTCTTGTTTTTTCGGCCCTTCTTGAAGGTTGATGGAAATCAAAGTTTGAGTATGAAATGAGTGAAAAAAAATGAGTTAGAAAGGCTGAGATTGTCGGACTCGTGAATGGAAGGAAAGAACTTGGAGTCTTAAAGCATATTTTTACCTTTGTTGTTGTTGAACTTAGTTTGCTAACCCCATGTGTTGTGCTTGGTTTTCCAGCCCTTACAACAGCAGATTTTTGGCCTAATAAAGAGGAGGAGAAGAATGATTAGTCTTTGATGAAGAAAGTAGAAGATTTTAGGTAAAACAAGTAAGAACACTTATGTTCTTCCATTGAGCAACAAAGAAAGAACTAAAGGAGGGAGAAGAGCTTACCATCGGCTGAGAGGGAGGGGAGGAGAGCAGGCTGTCATAGAGCATGGGGCAAAGAGAAAAGGAATGGGGGAAGAGGGTGTATTATGTGTGTGAGTTGATGTTCTCAATGAGAGTAGACTTTGTGCGTTAGGAAACTTCTTTTACAAAAGCAAAAAACACTTTTGGAGTTGTACTTCTCCTCACTAAAACCGGCCAACTTTGCTTTTTTGGGGGGGAATTTTGAATTTTTTACTTAATATTATGACTTTAATGTTGTACATCTTTGGACTTGTTTGATGTGTTAGGTTGTAACATGTGTTGTTACCTTGTCCTAAGGTATATAAGTGAATTCTTTGTTTTTCTAAAAGTGAATATTAATTTCAAGAAAAGTAAATCTTATATAAGATTCATTTTTTTAATGAATAAGGTTCATTTTATTATTAAAGAAGATTCATTTTGTTAATGAATAAGATTCACTTTAAAAATACATAATATATACTTATTCAAAAAACATAAAATGTTAAGTTTACCAAAATATATTCATGATGCATCTTATTTTGAAGAGCATGACTTATGATGAATAATAGTATAATTTTTTTTATTTTTGCACTTATATTTTATAAGATAAAATTTTAAAATTTATTACACTTTTTCTTTTAATTTACTTTTTCTCTCATGTCTCTCTCCTCACATCCCCACCTATTCCCACTTATGCTGGACACTATATATACTAAATTACTTATTTATCAAAAAAAAAATAGAAAAGAGAGATGGCCAATATTTAACCATACATATGGCATATCCCACCATCATTGAGCTAGATGCAGGGTCTTTTTTTAAAAAACTTCCTGCAAATTCTCATTATCAAACATTCATGTTACAGACTCAACTCTTTGTCCAAGAGACAAGCACTAGTAATGTTATAGGGAATGAGATCTCTTTCCCACACTTTCAAACCCGAGGGAGAATCATTAAACATTCTAGCAGCTAACATACTAGGAAAATTAAAGTAGTCACTTGAGCTATTACACACATAACTATTAACCAAATTACACAAATTTGTAAGCTTCAATTTTTCTTCCTTGATCTCTAAGATGTGATCATTTTCAGCCCCAAACAACTTCTTGAGGTGCTCCTCCTTCATATTATCAAAACAGACACAATGGTTACCTCCTGAAATAGCAAGTTCCACTGCATTACAAGCCGCTTTGATAACAACAATTCGCACTTTGCAAGTGCTTAACATCTTCTTGTTGAAAGCTAGAATTGAAATTCCTACCATATTTCTCAAAAGACCACCAATCTGGTATGGATGATTCCTTCTTGTGAAGACATTCAAAGAGACAGATACGAAACCTGGGGGCAGGGGATTCCATTTGGTACCTTCTTTGATTTCCTGAGAATTCATATTATTAGCAGCTTTGAAAGCCTCAATATAAGCAAGGTTTTTCTCAATCACATTCCACCATGCTAGATCTGAATCATGTCTACATCTATTTCTAGCATCATATATCACCCACATAAGGTTTATAACAGAGGAGAGCTTTTCCTTCCCCCACACTCCTGCTTGATCAATGAACCAATCAACATTAGCAGCACCATCATTAGTTGGAGCACTTTGAAGGTTGATACTAAGACCCCAAATATTAGTGATAGCACAACACTTGAAAAAATAATGCACAGGAGTATCTTTGTCCCCACAAAAGAAGCAAGCAGTAGCACCACCAATTCTGTTACCTATGTTACCTTGACATGGGGTAATTCCTTTCATAAATTTCCAAAACACCAGTCTAGCTCGAGGAGGATAGATATCTTTATCAATTATGTTTCTAAGGGAAGAAAAACAATTAGGCAGAGACGACTGGCCATCTTCATTAACCTTCTGAATCAAATTGAAACCAGATTTTACCGAGTACTTTTTATCTCTAGTGAATTCCCATACCCAGTGATCATTTTGTGTGGAGTTTATAGGTAGGGAGGCAATGAAATTACTTTCTGTGGTGCTGAGCGTCTGTTGCAGTCTTTGTATGTTCCAACTATTAAGACTTGGATTGATGAAATGAGAGACCAACTGGGCAGAAGAGGAAGAAGGGGGTTTTGCGAGATAATGTGGAACGCACCTGGTCTAGGCACCCAAGGAAATCCCAGAACAAAGTAGAAGACCTATTACCTACTTTCTTCATAATACCTTCTTTTAATAGACTGATGTTGGGATGCAATGATTTCCAAATTTGACTAGCTTTGGATGGAAGCTTAGCTTCTGTTACGTACCCATTTGGGAAGTAGAGGGCTTTAAGTGAAATACCCCAAACCTTGATATGATGTTTAAATATTAAACTATGGTATATTAAGGCTAAAAAGTGCCTTATAAACATTAGTGAACAATTTAAACCATAGAAAACACAATAAAGTATTATAAAGACAATTTGAGCAAAACATGCTCTAAGCTTGGGATAACCTTGGTTAAGCCTCAAAGAGCTTACTAAGACTTTATTAACATGCTAATGAACATTTTAAACCAATTACTAAAGAAAACCAAGCTTGAAAACAAGTTAAAATACAAAATGTGCTTTAAGGAGTCTTAAAGCACATATTTGAAAAATTGTCTTAGAAATGGGTTTTGAGTGGCTAAATGCCCATCATTACTCTTTAATCAATATGTGTACTACTTAGTATCACATTAGGAAGTATAAATCAATGGGAAATCAAAAATTTCACAATTATGTGCATTAGTTTGTGAATAGTGCTCAAATAGTGCTAGTTTAAGACATAAGTCAACATAAGTTAATTAAATGGTCAACAAAGCCATAAAATATCCTAGTACTAAAGAGGGGGCCAGTTTTTAAGTGTGACACATCACACTTGGCTAGTTTATTAAGGAAGGAAAGATGACTAAAGTAAAAGACTATTTGCTTTATGATTAAATAGCTTACAAACTAAACCTCTCTCTTCACATTCTCTTCATTTTTCTTGTTTCCCACCGTCTCCAACCTTCTTCCTCCCTTCTCCATCAGTTTTGCTACAGCACTATCACCATTCTTCATCTTTAAATCCTTGTAACTCCTAGCTCCATGCTCCAAAATCAATTTCAAGACTACCATTCTTCTAGTTAGAGCAAGCTCTTCAATCTTGTCTTTTCAAATCTTTGAGAACTCCATTTTGGTGCCATGGAGATTCACCATTGAAGGAGCAAGAACTCATCTTTTTATACCTTGTCATTCTCCTTTGCTTCAAGGTAAAGAAAATCAAAGAAAATCCATGTTTCCCTTCATTTTCATATATGGCCGAAAAATCACCTCTTAATGGTGCATTATCTTGATCTTCATTTTTCTTGATTCAAAGTTCAAAGGACTAGGAGATTTCCTCTCTTGCTACTTAATCAAGTTCTCTTTCAAATCCAAGGTAAACATCTCATTTAGTGTTTAAAACACTTATTTAAATCTAGGGTTTATTTATGAGTTTAAGTATCAAGCTTAATGCTCATTACCCTTATATGTGTATTGGTTAGAAGATTGACAAGTGATCAAGTTCCTTGCCGATTTTCAATCAAAAAAGAACAAGGAAAAACAAGAAAGAAAGTCTTGAAGAGAAGAGGTAAATAACCTAACCTAATGTAGTTTAGTGTACTAGGAAATTAAGCTATATTTGCTTAATAAAATAACCTAAAGAGCCAATGAGAAATGAGATAGAAAACTATCCACAAGGAGGTTATTAAGGGTATATGTGATGTTGTGTGTATTTGCAGGTTAAAGGCAATTATTATGTGGGAAATTCAGTGTTTAAGATTAATGCAATTTAAGGGCCTAAGAGCCATGTTATTTAAGGGCCTAAGTGCCAAGCAATTTAAGTGTATGCACAAAATTGTGATGTAGTGTAGTTTATGGTATAGTGGTGTGTAAAGAACATTCCTTGTGAAGGTGAATGTCTTTGTTTGTTTAAAGGTGAAAAACTATGTGTTTTGGTGTAAGAAGGTGCTAGTGAAGCTATGTCAAAATTTGGTTAGTAAACAAGAAGTTCTAGGTGTTTAAAGGAAATTGGGTGGCCTAGGTTGTACTAGGAATTGATAGTTGTTAAAAAGGTGAGAGAAAATGACTTAAGGTGTTCTTGAGTGTTTAAGATGACCTAGGCATTGTTTTGGAGATTTAGAGTGCAAATGAGTGATTTGGATACACCAAGGTCATGGTGGGAGTGTGGTTAAGTCATGTGCAAATTTTGGTAAACAAAAGAGGTATGATGCCATGTGAAGGTTTAAGTATGAACTAGTGGGAAAATCTTAATGAGTTGTGTAAGGTAGATCATGATAATGCAAAAAGATGTTTTAGAGTGGTTAAAATGATTGTGGGGAACACTTTGGTTAGTTGATATTGTAGGCTTAAACTACCACTTAGAAACCTAAGGAAAATTTTACAAGTGTTAGGAGATTTTGCAAGTAAATGACTAGGTGTTTGAGGAGTTTAGAAGTGAGTTAGAAAATGAGTTTGGTGGATGATTTATGAAGGTTTTAGAGTGCCAAATGATGTTGGAACACATTGGGAGACTTGAGGAAAAGCTTGGAGCAATTTAGGAAATTTTTGGGAAGTTTCTACAGTCGACCGACCCAGGGGACCAACCCTGGCTGGGTCGGTCGGACTGTAATAACTGGGCGGAAATGTTTCTGGAACGGACCGACCCAGAGGGCTTGGGTCCGTCGGGCAAAAAAAACAGTGAACCCAAATGTTTCTGGAATGGACCAACCCAGGGGGTTGGGTCGGTCGGTGGGTCAGTCGACCCATACTTAAGAGAAAATGTGGATTATGTAGTAAACCCTAGTGGGTATAATGAGGATAACCAAGTGTAAGTTAAGTGTAAAAACATGCCATGTAAGTATGTAAAACACTTAGTAAATTGGAAGTTAAATAAAGTAATTAACCGACGTTATTAATTATGTATAGGAGCTACCTTCGGTAGAACTCGAACGCAGTAAGGACCAAGGTATGGTTTTCTTCCAATCTGTTTGCTACCGGTTTACACCGGCTTGTGTGTTGTTTGTTTTCTGAATGTTTATGACTTTGTAAGACTTAAAAATGAAATGAGTTTACAGTCATTGTTATTAGTGTGGTGTGTGTGTACCAGTACCGTTAACCTCGAATACGTACTAACCCGTTAGCTAACCAAACTAGGATACGTAAGAGAGTGGTACTTGGTTTTAACGTTTCAACTTAAGTAACGTTCTAACTACGACTATGTATGAGCTAGTTGTGGTTGGTGTTGTTTAAAGCGTATCCCATCTCCCTTGTGTGCTTAATTGGACTTAAACACCTATGGCGTGAATTGATATGTTAAGTTCTAACATGGAACTGCTAACAAGTGAATAACCGGGGGGTGGGAATCCGGTCGTTCCGGTCACGCGTGTATGTACGGGAGTCGATATCTGAATCAGATTCGACCCTCCTTATGTTATGGTTGTTTTCCTTCTTGGATTGCAGTCACCCACAAGCTTAACCAAGGCTTACCTACCTGACTTTTGATCGGGCTAGGGGGATTATATGTACGGTGTGCTTGGATCATTATATCCGACACATCTTGGGGTTAAGTTAAGCGTTCGATAAACATAACGGTAACAAGTTATGTATTGAGCTTAACATGAGATTGAAATCATTCTCTAGGCTTACCAAGTTTGGCTAACTAATGTTTGGGTTGTTTCCTAAAGTGAAACATCCCTGTTATGTTATGTGTTGTTGTTGCTATGCAAGGTTCTTTGCTATGCTTATTTATGATGTATGTTAAATTAATGCCATGTTATCATGACAATTAGTTGCGTGTATCCCGGTAGCCGATGGGCTGCACGTTAATCATACCAGCCAAGGGTTGATGAGCCCCTTTGGAGCACCATATTTCATTTTGTAGGATGAGGATCAAGGAAGCGGAGTGGCTTTAGATCCTAGGTGTAATGGAATACTTTTGTTAGTTTTTGGATGTTGGACCCGGGATGCGCCTGTGCTCCCGTGGTGGTATATTTTGGTAGTAATGGATTTACAGTGATGGTTGTATATATACACTCGGTATTGTTGGTTTATATGTATGTAGATGTTAGAAACTAATGCTCGGGAGTCTGTGTCCATCAGACCGATACACATGTACGTATTCAGCCTTGTTAGCCACGTGGGTGGCTAACGGCATGTAACACCGACTCGTTTTAGTTATTGTTTAAGTTATAAATTTCCGCTACAGTTACTGTTTATTGTTAAGTTTATAGTTGGGGTGTTACATTAAGGGATCTGGTCATGAGAGAATCTGGTGAAGAAATAATTCTCCACAACTGTTTAGTGAGCAGAGCTTTGTTGAAATCCTCAATACTCCTGAGACCCAACCCTCTAACATCAGTTTTACTACAAACATTTCTCCACTTCAACTAGACCATAGTCTTAGAGTTTTTGTTTCCACCCCACCAGAATCCTGCTATAATAGAATTTATTTTGGCAACAACCGTCTTAGGGAGAAGGAAAAGGATCATAGAGTAGCAAGGGATGGCTTGCAGGACACTGCTCACCAAGATCGTCCTTGCCGCTTGGGACATAGGAGTACTCCAGGAGGCAAATCTTTTTTGGATGGCATTAATAATATACTCAAAAACTTGGGATTTGTTTCTTCCTATCTTCAACGGAAGCCCAAGGTACTTTGAGAAACCAGACACTTCTGACACCCGTAGAACATTGGAGATACTGTGCTTTTGAGGGCTTGCCAATCTCTTACTGAAAAGTATCTCTGATTTATCAAGATTTATGTGGTGACCAGAGGATTTGAGGAACTTCTGAAGGGTAATATGGAGGAAGGTTGCGTTTTCAGCCGAAGCACGCCCAGAGAAAATTACATCATCGCCAAATGCTAAATGAGAAATAGAAGGGCTGTCGAACTTCATTCTTATACCTTTAAAAATGAAAAGCCATAGACTTATCATATTTTATAAGCTAGATTTGTAGTGTTATTAGTTAAAATAAGGTTAGAATAGTTAGTATTTGCATTAATTTATATAAGAAGTCAATTTATATGTTCAGACTAATGCTTTTGGTGTTTTTCATGCAAGGAGCAAGTTTTTCATCAAAAACCGAACCTTGCCGGATATGAGGCCAGATCTCTCATGCACGGCATAAGTACACAGCAGAAATGGGACGCTGCCGGACATGGTGCCGGGTATGTTGTATCCGGCATAAGCAAAAGACGCGCCTGTCTACCAATAGATGTCGGTTATTTACCGTTATCCAAACATTAGATGCCGGGTATGATGCCGGATGGAATATGTCCGGCATAAGTGACTTTTCGCGCCAGGGCGGTTTCTACTGTTACGGAAATAGCACGTGTTTAATCCCGATGCCGGATGACTTAGACCCGGCATGAGACCCGGCATCAGAAGAATTTTTTGTCTATAAAAGGCACAAGAGGCTGAACATTTTGGGTGTTCATTCCACCATATTTCCACACACTTACTCCACAGAATAGACGCATTTTCGACTGAAGAACTGCTGCACAACCATTCAAGAGAAGAAGAAGAAGATTTGGAAGAAGATTTAGAGGGTGAAGGCCATGTCAAAACTCTCCCTTCTCCTTGTATTTCCTTCTTCAATTCATGGGTGATTGAGTAGTAGTTCCTTCTGTTCTTGGTTAGGATGAAACTCCTTTTGTAAGACAATATGATCTTCTTAATATAATTTTCAAGTTTATTAAGAGTAAGGTTCTTAATGAAGGAGAATTGGTTGATCTCTTTTTCTCTTCATGCAATTTTTACTTGTGGAGGATTAATCCCAAGTAGAATAGGTTAGACTCTCTTAATGATCTTCCTACTTCCTTCTTGAGAATTAAGAGTTGGTAGTAAGAGTGAGAATTAACCCACATTTCCCATTACTTTGTTCATTTCGTGGCATGATATATGCTCGGATTGTTAATAGGTAGTGAGTCTTCTGTTTTCTTCTCGGAAACTGGAAAAAGAATATGCATTATGACTATGCCGGATGCACTGCCGGGTGGCCAATGTCCGGCATATTCAATGTCTTTGAATATGCCGTGCAAGTGGTATCCGGCAGGACACCCGGCGTGTTCAGTTGTTGGTTAATTCGAAGGCTTGTGTTTATGTTTCGAGTTCATATTGATGCTTAGATGGTTTTACTCCCTTAATCAAGAATAAACTCATTGTAGATACCATTTAGTTTTGTTAGTTTTACTAGAATTAGAAAAATCTATCATTTTCCCCCCTCTTTACTTAGTAATTACCAAGGCTAGGACTAATTTTCTATACAAGTCCCTAGGGTTCGACTTGCTTGGTCTTAATATGCTTCCCTGCTACTTTTGACCGGGTTTTGGTTTGCTACCCGTATAGATTGAGTAGGTTTTCCTTTATAATTATTTATTGCCGTGCTTGGTGCCGGGTAAGTTACACCCGGCACATTCTTGATTTATTCCCTATGTTTCTGTTTAAATTCTATACATAAATGTGTATATATTACCTACTAAAATCTCTGTTAGCAAAATGGTTCATCCACGGGCATCACACTCATGCGAGCAGTAGTCCTAAGGCGGTGATAGGTAAGGGCGGGCCTCATCTTCTTCCTCTTGATGAATATTTCTACCCCTGTACGGGGGTAGAGTTCATTAACCACATAAATATGCAGGAAATGGAAAAGGGCTGACTCCTCACTCTGTAACTTTGCGACCCAAATGCTATTAGACATCCTGAGCACAAAGTTGAACAAAGGGTGAGACAATTGTAAGAGGAATAACTGTAGATATCACATATAGAGAAAGAGAGAAAAGAAAGAAAAAAAAAAGACTAAATTGAACGAGCCGGGTAGTATGCCGGACAATATGTATCCGGCATAGGACTTCCTCCGATTGTGCCGGATTACAATTAACCGGCATCCTACACGGCATGTTCCAATTAGCAAAAAATAATATTAACAACTTTTAAAAGTACTCGTGGGGACGAGTTTACAAATTCGTAAGACATGCCGGCTGCACGGTCGGATATATCACACCCGGCTTCAGACTTCCTCTGGTTATGCCGGGTACAATACGTCCGGCATTGAGTCCGGCACATTCTTAACAATTGGAAAAACAACAGAAAAAAAAAATCAAAGAATGAAAGAATAATATGGCAATTACCAGGTTAAGGACTTGGACTAATTCCAAGTCCCCGGCAACGGCGCCATTTTGCTAACAGAGATTTTAGTAGGTAATATATACACATTTATGTATAGAATTTAAACAGAAACATAGGGAATAAATCAAGAATGTGCCGGGTGTAACTTACCCGGCACCAAGCACGGCAATAAATAATTATAAAGGAAAACCTACTCAATCTATACGGGTAGCAAACCAAAACCCGGTCAAAAGTAGCAGGGAAGCATATTAAGACCAAGCAAGTCGAACCCTAGGGACTTGTATAGAAAATTAGTCCTAGCCTTGGTAATTACTAAGTAAAGAGGGGGGAAAATGATAGATTTTTCTAATTCTAGTAAAACTAACAAAACTAAATGGTATCTACAATGAGTTTATTCTTGATTAAGGGAGTAAAACCATCTAAGCATCAATATGAACTCTAAACATAAACACAAGCCTTCGAATTAACCAACAACTGAACACGCCGGGTGTCCTGCCGGATACCACTTGCACGGCATATTCAAAGACATTGAATATGCCGGACATTGGCCACCCGGCAGTGCATCCGGCATAGTCATAATGCATATTCTTTTTCCAGTTTCCGAGAGAAAAACAGAAGACTCACTACCTATTAACAATCCGAGCATATATCATGCCACGAAATGAACAAAGTAATGGGAAATGTGGGTTAATTCTCACTCTTACTACCAACTCTTAATTCTCAAGAAGGAAGTAGGAAGATCATTAAGAGAGTCTAACCTATTCTACTTGGGATTAATCCTCCACAAGTAAAAATTGCATGAAGAGAAAAAGAGATCAACCAATTCTCCTTCATTAAGAACCTTACTCTTAATAAACTTGAAAATTATATTAAGAAGATCATATTGTCTTACAAAAGGAGTTTCATCCCAACCAAGAACAGAAGGAACTACTACTCAATCACCCATGAATTGAAGAAGGAAATACAAGAAGAAGGGAGAGTTTTGACATGGCCTTCACCCTCTAAATCTTCTTCCAAATCTTCTTCTTCTTCTCTTGAATGGTTGTACAGCAGTTCTTCAGTCGAAAATGCGTCTATTCTGTGGAGTAAGTGTGTGGAAATATGGTGGAATGAACACCCAAAATGTTCAGCCTCTTGCGCCTTTTATAGACAAAAAATTCTTCTGATGCCGGGTCTCATGCCGGGTCTAAGTCATCCGGCATCGGGATTAAACACGTGCTATTTCCGTAACGGTCGAAACCGCCCTGGCGTGAAAAGTCACTTATGCCGGACATATTCCATCCGGCATCATACCCGGCATCTAATGTTTGGATAACGGTAAATAACCGACATCTATTGGTAGACAGGCGCGTCTTTTGCTTATGCCGGATACAACATACCCGGCACCATGTCCGGCAGCGTCCCATTTCTGCTGTGTACTTATGCCGTGCATGAGAGATCTGGCCTCATATCCGGCAAGGTTCGGTTTTTGATGAAAAACTTGCTCCTTGCATGAAAAACACCAAGAGCATTAGTCTGAACATATAAATTGACTTCTTATATAAATTAATGCAAATACTAACTATTCTAACCTTATTTTAACTAATAACACTACAAATCTAGCTTATAAAATATGATAAGTCTATGGCTTATCAAAAAACACCCGCAAGGTCAGATTTATTCAAGTAACTAGATAAAGCCTCTTGCACCAAAATAAACAGAAAGGGAGAAAGTGGATCACCTTGTCTAATGCCCCTTGTTTGCTTAAAAAAACTGACCTGGGGACCCATTGACGATTACTGCACATCTAGCAGAGGAAATGCAATTCATAACTGGAGTCAACCAGTTTGGAGGGAAGCCCATAGCTGTGAGGATTTTGAAGATAAACCCTCACTTCAGCCTATCATATGCCTTACTAAGGTCTGTTTTTAGAGCAAATAACCCTTTTTTTTTTTGCTAAGCTTTCTCTAAATAATGATGGAGCTCACCAGCAAGGATGATGTTATCTGAAATAAACCTGCCCCTTTACAAAACCTGATTGGTTTTCAGAAATGAGGGAAGGAAGAAGGGTTTAAATTCTTGTGGCTAGGATATTGGAGATGATTTTGTAGGTAAAATTGCAGAGGGCTATGGGTCTGAAATTATCAATACTAACAGCTCTTTTTATTTTAGGGATCAAGGCTATAAAGTAGTCATTTAGGTATTTAGGAAGGCATCCACCTCTCAACACATTAAGAACCGTGGAGGTGATATGAGGACCCACAATGTTCCAGTAAGTTTTAAAGAATTTACCATTGAAACCATGAGGACCAGGGGACTTGTCTGAGCCCAGAAGTTTGACAGCTTCAAACACTTCTTGATCTGAGTATGGAGCATTAAGATCCAATATGAAGGAGGGAGAGAGCTTGTTTCTCACTGCATCCTCAAAGCACTTTCCCCCGGAAGGGTTAGAAGATGAGAATAGATCCTGGTAATACCTTCTGGAGATTTCCTCAATCTGATCCCAGCCATAACACATCTCCCCATTCTCATTCTTAAGTCCGAAGATGTCATTAGTCTTCTTAGCATACGAGGCCTTAGCATGAAAAAATTTTGAATTCCTGTCACCCTCCTTTAGCCAATAGACTCTTGACCTTTGCTGCCACCAGATTTCTTCTTTCATCGCAACCAACTCAATTTCAAACAGGAGTCTCTTTCTGTTATTTTCAACGCCCGAAGTAAGAGGGGCTTTCGAAAACTCTGCTAGCTCCTTATTTTTAACAAAATCTTCCACTTAATTTTTTTGATGGACCATCCTTTCCACTGGGATAACTTCCTAGCACATTTATCAAACTTCTTCCCCAGGTTCAGATGGTTCTTACCCCACACTTCTTGGACAATAGACTTACACTTCTCCTCCACACACCACCCATTTTCAAATCTAAAGATTCTCCCTGGAGCTTTATAGTTACTGAAAAATCTAATGAGGATTGGACAATGATCTGAATTCTCACGAGGAAGATGCTGAACAGAGAGGTTTGGAAAGGACTGCATGCCAAGAGGGCAACTGAAAACTCTATCCAATCTACTTATAGAATTTTTAGCGTCCAATTGACACTTAGTGTACGTACCAGCCTCACCAAAGAACCCCATGTCCTGAAGATCACATTAAGCAACAACTTGTCTGAATGGTTCCATATGATTTTCATGCCTTCTTTTCCCTCCATTTTTTTCATAGTTATACAAAATCTGATTAAAATCCCCAGCCACGATCCAACGCCCCGGTTAGTGAATAGTGTCAAACGGGGACTTATGGGGTGTTAGTTGCTAAAAGACCAAAATGCCCCCACTCATTTTTGTTAAAAATCTGGCTCCTTACCTAGCCATTCACGTTTTTGAACCCCCCTCTCTTATCTCTACCAATTTTATACTATTGACAAAAGCATAAAGTGGATAAAGTACAAATCACCTTTTTCTCTTCTCTCTCTCTTCTATTCCTCTCTTCTCACATTTTTTCTCTTCTTCCCCAGAGCCTCTCTGCTCATTCTCTCCATCCATGGCGATTCTACAGCCCTTCCCCCACCTTGGTCTTCTCCTTACATTTTCAAGCCCTAAACAAAGTCAAAGCACAACAATAATTACATATCCTTCTTCCCCTCATCAAGGGCTATCTTTCTCTCTTTTCCAAATCTCAAAAGATCAATGTTGACCACCATGGGTATAACCCATTTGAAGAGGAAACCGCATTTTCTTGAGCTAGGCTGCATCCTCTTTGTTCCAAGGTAAGAAAAACTAAAAAAATACTCATCTTTTCTCCATTTCCTAGCTTGACCGATTTTACCCAGTTTTGAACCTCCATTGTTGCTCCCATTCTAGCTTGGTTTTATTATTCAAATGAGGAGCTGGAGCCTTGCTTTGTTGATTGACCAAACTCAAGTCTAGGGTTACAAGGTAATGCCCTAATTTTGTGTTTTATGCACCTTTCCTTGTTTTGGATTAATTAAGGTGTCTAAGTGATGTTAATTGGTCCCATTCCCCATTGAATGTTGTCCTAGAGATTTGGGCAATTGGATTTGCCCTTGGCCGATTTTGGAGCCAAGAGAAATGAGAGAGAGAAGAGGAGAAGATTAAAGGAGAAAATGGAGAACCAATGCAAATAACCCACCTTGATGACTACTCTAATGCTTGTAGGATTTGGGATGGGAAAACAAAAAGAATGAAACAAATTTGTGTTGAAATGTGTTTGATTGATATGAGGAGAAATTGGGATTTTGTTTAATGCATTGTGCATTGTTTTGTGATTTAAGGGCCTAAGTGCCAAGTTATTTAAGATTTATGCCCATGGGGATTATTGTGGTGATTGATGAGTTGTGAATGAGATTGTGTGCTGTTAGAACCCACTAAGTGTTTGGTTAGTTGATTCGTGAATATTTTGGCATTAGGTGATGGAGATGGTAAATTTGGATATGTTAGGTTTATGGGGAAACTATGGCGAATTTTCGGCAGAAACCTAGGAGGTTTAGGTGACTTGGTGAGTTTGAGCTATCTAGGGTGAACTAGATGCTTGGAGAGATCAATTGGAGTTGCTAAGCACCTTGGGGTGTTAGTTGGAGAAGTAGATAGAGTGGTGTGAACATCTGTAGCAAGGATGATATTTGAGAGTTTTGGTGTTGCTAGGAATGAACTTAAGTGTGTAGCTTGGAAACAAGAGTAGAACCTTGGTATGAGAAGTGCATTGGTCTAGGAATGATTTGTGAAGGTTGGTGGAAGGTTATGAAACATCAAAAGAGGTTTTAAGTGCACTGCTGTGCATAATGCAACAAAGGGAATAAAAAATTTTGTGAATTTGAACAAGAATTGGGTGGTGAATTGGACCAACGTTTTAGGAGTATTTAAGGAGTGTTTTAGTATGTTTAAACATGTATAAAACATGTGGAAAGTTGAGGAAATGATTGGAGGTGAATTAGGGGTAGAAAACTGGTCAAAAACTGTCAATTTTAACACCTACAAACATGGTCGGGGTTTGTGAACAAGTACACAAACTCGGACAACCTCAAAAACGTCCCAGAAACCTATTTTTACATGTGGTCCGGGTTTGTATCCAAGTACACAAACCTGGACCAAGTCAAAAACTACACAGAAAGTAAAATCCAGGATTTGTCTGGGTTTGTAACCCCGGACACAAACCCGGACCAGTTCAAAAATGCAACAGATTGTGTTTTTAAGTGTTGTTATGATGGGGAAGTGAATGGTAATGGTTTTAGATGATGATTATGCCTTGTTTGGTGACTTTTAAAGGCCATTGGAAGTATAAACAAGTGTGAGAGTGAATGTGTAAGTTGTGAACTTAAGATCACATAAATAAGTTAAGGATAACGGGACAACGGGGTTAAGTACGGGAGTAATAGAAGTTTACATACCGTAAGATTTTGTTGTTAATAAAACATTTGAAATACTACCAGTTGTTCATAGACTATCCGGGGAGCTTGAGATGACAAGTTGGAATGAACCCTCGGGGACACGGTAGAGTAACCCATGGTGTAAGGTATGGTTTTCTTGCAACCTGTGTCCTACCGGGTTACACCGGCTTGTATGCCTATGTGTTTTTCTGTATGTTTGTCACCTTGCAAGATAAAGCATGAAATGAGTTTACAGTAATTCGTTAATGTGGCGTAAATTATTTTGATACCGTTTAACCTTAATTATATGTTAAACCGTAGCTAACCGACTCTAGGATCACATAAGAGATCGGTATTCGGATTAAACGTCCCAACCTACGGGAACGTTCTAACTACGGCTATCCGTGAGTTAGTTGTATATTGTGGTTGTGTGTGTTGTGTGTTGCCTTTGTTTAATATATCGTTGTTTAATGAATGTTGTTGTCCATGTTTGTCGAATGGGATGTTACCTCCCTTGTGTGTGATTAACCAAGCTTGTAACACCAAATGGTGTCATGATGTGATAAGTTCCATAAAGGAACTTCTAACTAATATGTATATATTATGGGGGGTGAGGAATCCGGGGTGTCCCGGTCGTGCACGTGTGTTTGGGAGTAGATGTCTACAGTTGCTTTAACTCCCTCTCTGTTATGTTATGGTTGTTTTTCCTTCTTGAATTACAACCACCCGCAAGCTTAACCAAGGCTTACCTACCTCATTATTATTCGAGGCTAGGGGGATTTGTGTATGGTGTGATCGGGTCTATATTAAGACTGACACATCTAAGTAATGTTATTGTGTATGGTGTGATCGGGCCTATATTAAGGCCGATACATCTAAGTAAAGTAAATGTGTACGGTGTGTCGGACCTATATTTTATCCGACACACCTTAAGAAAAGTTACGTTCTCTAAGAAGAACGGTGATATGTTGTGTATATGTTGTTAAGTGATGGGTGTTGATATGTTTGTGTACGTTGATTACCAAAATCAACCCGGTGTTAAATAAGGAGGTAAATAAGTATAACCCGATTAAATGGGGATGTGTCGTCTAACAAGGAATAGCTCCATTAAGGTAGAACCCTCAGGGGACAAGGAACACTATAATGTGATCTAACCAATGTGATGTGTTAACCTTATGTTTGTACCCCTTTGATTGGATGTGTGTTTATTATAAGCATGTTATGTATTTAAAGGTCTATGTATGATTTAGAAATAATCAACCGCATGCTCAGACGACAATTAGTTGTGCGTGGCCCGGTAGTATGCAGGTTGCACGATTACCATGCCAGCAAAGGTGCAGACCCCGTTTGGGGGCCCCCATTACTTTACAAGTACAATGGAGTTGGCAGCCGTTCGAGAGTAGGACGGGGTAGCTGTATAAACATGGATAGTTATTAGTTGTTTATGTAGTTGTAAGAGATGTAAGACCGAAGTTTGATAATCGGTAGCTGAAGGTATAGACTCGGTACAGTTGTAATGTAAATGTATGTATTTCAGTTTAGAAACGGTTGGTAATGTAAAGTGTAATGCTCGGTAATCTTGTCCATCAGACCAGTACATTGTGTAAGTAATAGTCTTGTTAGCCACGTGGGTGGCTAACGGCGTGTAACACCCATTGGATTAGTCAGTGATTATGATGTGATTTCAGCTGCGATTAATGGTTAAGTGTGGTGCTGTTGGTAGGGGTGTTACAAAAAGTGGTATCAGAGCGAAGTATCGCTCTGATGACTAGAAATACCGAGCTTAGGAAGTACCGAGTTAGGAGTTTAAGACTTTGGGCTAAGGGTTGAGTGATAGTGTGAGAGATACGCTAGTTAGGCATTCCCCGTGTGTACGGGATACCGACAACATCGTTCCCGCCCTCCGCAACCCCCGTTTTATAACTCGGGAAAGAACGCCAAAGAGATGGAAAGTCCTCTCATACTCAGGAACAACCCGATCTGGCTGTTATGAATTGCTTCAGTAAGAACCAGTCACACAGTAGATTTCAAGGAACTAGAAATCCCGGAGACTGTTACCGTTTTAAACAACATTAACCACACTTGATAGCGGAGAAATGAAGAGCCCTATCTACAGGAGGATGAAATTTCCACTAACCTGGGTCGACATGCCTAGCAGTCGAGGAAACCCAGCCAACAAGAAAGAAAGCACTAACTGTGCGCAGAAGCGGACAATGGAGAAGCAACAGACCCGAGACACATGTCTACGGGACCACAAATGTTAAATAATACCGACAATGGTACAGTAACCGACTAAGGAACTAGTCAAGGTTGGATGATTCCAAACCTACAGCGCCAAAGAGGATGTAATACCCGATTATCATAGTTTAGACCACTATGGGAGTATTAGTGAAACATACTTCAATAGGACTACGAAGTAGTACCTGAACAAGAATCAAGTCTCGGTAACCACGGCAAATGCGTGGGGACGACATTAAGGAAGAATACAGAGTTAAGTGAATGGAGAGTCACCCTAGTTAACGACTACCATGTCAAGACCAATAAGAGTCGCTCAAAATATTTATTAGCAAGACTGTAAGATCAAAGGAAGAGCCAACAAGGCTACTGAATACGGTAATGATAAAAGTAGTACCGCCACCAGTACATGTTGAACCGATAGCCAGCCTGCATGGTGCACTTGCCATGGCAAGTGCTGTTATAACGAAGCTATTCGGGAAAATTTTAATGACTATGAAGTACTTAGTGGAGTACCTTATTGGTGAATGAAGTAGTTATAGAACCACGAATCCAAGTAGTTGGAGAGTGAAATCTGGAAGGGCTTAGCGGCCTAACCATTGTATGAGAGGATATGCCAGTCAGCGAGAAGCTAGACTTGGTCAAAGCGTGAAGACATTTTAAATACCGGGAAGAATTTTCTTATAAACCCAATTTTTCTTCTAAACCCAGATTTATTTCAAACCGTTTTCACCCCCAAATTTTCTTTCAACTCATATTCATTTTAAACCTTCTTTTAAGCCCAAATTTCTCACAAACTTCAGATTCTCTTTAAAACGAAACCATAAGACCTACACCAGCCTCAGCGCCACACAGTAGGTAAGTAGTACCCACTTGCTTTCAAGCAACCTTAGAACAATCCTACAACCCGAGGGTATTAACCCGAGGGAAGGAATCCAGTTCGTACTAGATACAGACAGTGGATAATAGGGATGGCAATTTCAAATGGATATCCGTTAATCCGATCCACCCGATTAAATAAACGGATGAAAACCCGAAATATAAGGATGACGGATCGGGTGACGGATGATCAAGTGACGGATCGGATCGGGTGACGGATGAAGTTTTTTCATCCGTCACCCGATCCGTCATCCGTTTATCACCCGATCCGTCATCCATTTAAAGTTGTACGTTGTTTTCTTTCAAGTAACCAAACAAATTTTATAGATTTTTATTTTAAGAAAACTATAAAATACGATCCATTTTTGTTGTCTCTCACATGCAACGCAAAATTATGTTTATTTTCTTATTGATATTGGTGGAATATTTGATTACGTTGGAGTAAAGTTTCTTAAAATACAAAGAAATTTTACCTTTAGCAATACAAAAATAATTTATATTCATTACTATTATAAAAGTTATTGTTTATGATAATAGAAACGATTATCACCCGATTATCACCCGATCCACCCGAATCACCCGCGGATGACGGATGAAGAATAAACGGGTGACGGATGGACGGATGATGAATGATATATCCGGGTGACGGATGCGGGTGATGCTTCACCCGACCCGAACCCGATCTATTGACATCCCTAGTGGATAAATTTCCTTTGATTAAGTTCGGGAAGCACCAAACGTGCATTGTCATAAGATGTTATAAGAGGAGTTGACAATAGAATACTTCACATAGGCGTGTGACGGACACTACCAGTGTACAAAAATAAAATGTGGGACGACCGCACTCCGATAGGAGCTTGCGGGCCTGACAGACCTACTTATAGGTTAGTCGGGCAAGTAGCAATGTATCAGTAGGGTACCCCACATATGTATACGAGTAGAGTCAGGAACACGGGAAGTAGTCGACTTCATACTACGGTCAGCAGTAAAAAAAAAATTAAACAAGAGCAACGAGTTGCCAAGAATGGTTGAAGTAAAGGTACCTAGTTAAGTTAACGAGACTAAAAGAATTAGTGAATTCATTTCAAGGAAATGTTTATGAGTCAAGAAGCGTGGAGCGCACTGACTAGTAAGTAAAGACATCTCATATGTCTCAAGAATCCCGAGGAATAAAACATGATAGCTGGAACAAATACCCAGTCTATACATAGTAAGGCCAATGCCTAATATGGACACGTTAATGTGCAACGAACGGGATGAAACTCCCGGAATGATCACCTAGACTACCAGGGAATATCGATCTTCACAGAAGATGATAGTAAACCCAGTAAAGAACGCAAAGCAATATAGTTAACTAAACGTATACGAGCCAGATGTAATGGCATAACCTAGTAAGACCCAGGAGCTGTCCTAAAGGGTGCTTGGGTCAACAATTGTTGAACGAAATGTCGTGATAGAAATACAAGAGTTGAAGCTAATACCCGGTTTAAACATAAGTCGTCAGGGGGTAAATAGACATTCTTAAGCGGCATCCCATATAAGGAAGCATGATGCAACGACCTTGTCAGGGAGCCCAATACAACCTCCAAACCATGTGATGGTGTACGGAGAAGTAAAATCTGAGTGAATAGCCTATAATGAGCAGAGCTAAAGACAATGAAGCTTATAAGCCACAGACCAAATGTGTTATGCAAATTTAATTGATTATGAAAGTTTATGTTTTACAAGTGAATAGAGCGGAGAACGAACCACTACTTTAAGAGTGGGGATACCTCTCGATATGGTGAAACCGCGGGAGCGGTAGTTATGTGAACCAAGTTCAAAAAAAATGTTAAGGATTGACCATATTGTTATTACCGAAGAATGACTTGAATAAGAATAATACGAATAGAATCGTTAGTACCAATTGTGGAGACCGGAAGAGTAGTAAGTTTAATAGCAACCACCATAGGTGTGTGATGCTAAGTGTAGAGTGAACAACGCTCAAGGAACATAAAGACTCAAAGAATAGCGTATTAAGTAGTCATCCAAATGGATGAAGAACCATAATACAAATGAGGAAAGTACATGTGCGGAAGCTAATATGAAAGTGGATGCCATGTAAGTTAGTGATGTACAAGAAGTAAGAACATGGTGCGCAGCAAGCGACCAATACATGTGAATAAATCACACAATAACAAGGAGTTGATGAATAAAGATAGTAGACAGACCGAGCAACAAGGAAACGATGTTCATTCCTATTGCAATCGCATAAGAGATTTACTGCCAAGGGTTTATGCCTCTGCACTCTGTATGACTAATTGTTTTGGTATTGCACTTGCGCAGTAATGATCGAGTGGGATAACTAGGAATTTGGGGAAATGTTAATTGTGGTAGAAGTAGAAAGAGACTTATAACGCTATAAGGACCGAGGCATAGGAAATGCAAGGTCGTACAAATGAAAGAATACTTGTACAGAACCAAGTGTGGAGGCATGATTAGCAATAAGTGACTGTAGTAACATGAAATACCAAATATCGGTATGGAATATACCTCAAGTGTGGGAAATAACCGAGAGAGCACTATACATTAGGTAGTAGTTCAACCTCAACCGACAGTAAGTCGGAAGAAATCAAGTTAATCGTCGTGAAATACATAGCGGTATACACAGTGAACTATCATAGAAGTGGATAGAAAGTGTGTAACTCTCTGAATTCGCTCACGGTAAGAGATACCACGCGTCGGTTGAGAAACCATTCTTCACAAGATGAAGGTGATAAATGGGAAATGTACAATACGTATGAAAAATGAATGGGGCAAACTAACCTCCAAGGTTATCAGAGTCACGCAGCAGAAACTAGTGAGCCAATGATTCGAATGTTGAATATGCATGGCGAATATGAGAAATGGCTAATTATTAACACCTAGAAGCCTCACAGGCCAGAACCGAAACCGATTATGAGTTAAACAAACTCCAATGAGAATTCGTGGTAGGGACTAAAGCGCCAATATGGTTAAGATCCTCTAACCAGAACGCATTGTATAACAAACCGTGTGGAAGTTAAAACACTTCACGACGGAAAAACATTTTAAACCAATGTTAAGTAATAACATATGGTAGATTACGCGGGCGTAATCCCTTTTAAGGGGGGTAGAGCGCAAAAACGCTTAGTGAATGTTTACGTACAAGTGTACGTGAACAATGTTGTGCATAGCACAAAATAATTTGTTATGATGTGGTGTATAACATAAAATACTTTGTTCTGATGATTGGTGCGTATGATACATGAACATACGTATTCATTTATGGTTTAATTGTGGTAATTGCGCACAGAAGATGCGAATACCATTGTTAAAAGTGGTGTGTGAATACAAGTGTATGGGAGTAGAGAAACTCCCGGGTAACTAAAACCCCGATAGTGTATGTTTATTTGATACAAATATAATGATGTGTATTGTGATTTCGATAAAAAATACATATATATATATATGTAGTATTGTGTATCGTGATCGTGATAAATATATATATATACATATACATGGTATTGTGAGGTATGAATCGGTAGGAAACCGATGAAGAACTTAGTGAGAATATGATTCCCTAGGTGAGTTGACTAGAGGCAAATTGAGGATAATTGATGGACAGAGTTCCATCCTTTGGAGACGTATTGTTTTGTGATTATGACTAGAATGTTTTAAGGAAATTTGAAATGGAAGTAATCGGACTGTTTGCTGGTGTGATTATGACTAGAAAGATTAAAAAGATAGAAAATGGTGAATGTTTGAATAAGTTGTTGGTTGAAATTGAAGTGGGAGGTGGAACTTGGTTTGCATGCGATCAAGGGAAACCGGACACAAATTGGGGTGGAAGGATAGTTCAACTCTGATGCTGATCACATTAAGGTTGGATGACTTTTGAAGCTTCCTATAAGTGGTAACAAATAATCACATTAAGAATAAGATGCAGTTAGCCATAATTGGACTTGGAGTTGTATTGTGTTTTCAAAAGAATTTTAAATTGGTGTTCTCAAATTTTCAATTGGTATTTTCAAGACTTCAATTAATATTTCCAAGATTCTTAAATGGTATTTTCAAAGGAAGGATTTCTTTTACATGACCTTGTAAAAGGATTTTCAATCAGTACTTTCCAATAAAGGATTTTGTTATACTTAACCCCATAAAGAATATTTTGATATTACTTGCTCACGAGCTGAGGACGTATGAGCCTGTCTTCGGACCGGTGACATGAGAAGTATATTTGTTAAAAAGTAAGTGATTGTTTTGATCTCCCAAAGGAACGGGCACCAAAAGGTGTCCATCGCGACCGGGTTCTGCGGGATCACAGTGTATATGTACTCGACATGGGACTCGAGCCCATGAAGAGATGGAAAAGGTATTTCTGATTGTTATACATGCTAAGACATGTTGTGTGATATGTGTGGTAGATGTTATCCAGGCCTATGAGTCTGAAGGTTGATGTGTTATCCGGACCTTGGGTCTGAAGGTTTATGTTAAGTGTAATTAATATGTGAGATTCGTGTTGTAAAAGTAAACCCGGTATTCTAATTAAAGGATGCATGTGAAGTTATGAACTTTGAGGACAAAGTTCTTTTAAGGGGGGTAGATTGAAATACCCCAAACCTTAATATGTTAATTAATTATGTAACTATGATTTTCTAAGGCTAATTAAGTCCTTAAGATCATTGGTGAAGAAATAAAAACCAAAAAGAAAAAGAAAATGCGTAAAAGTCACAAAACGTGAAAACACGTATTTAATTATTTTAGGAGGTATATAACCTTCAATAGGGTTATAAATATATTTTTATACCCTAATTACACACTAAGAACATGTGGGAAAAATTCCGGAAGAAAACGGATCCAAACAATGCGTTAAAACGCTAACGGAGTCTTAAAGCGCGTTTTTCGAGAAAACCCGAAAACGTGACTTTAAACAGTTAAATAACCCCGTAAAAAATATAGTTGACTATATAACTAAAATTAAAATTAATGAGAGCTTAAGAACCATTAAAATTAAAGAAACGAGAAAAATCCGGAAAACGCCCCGGTTAGTGAATAGTGCCAAACGGGGACTTATGGGGTGTTAGTTGCTAAAAGACCAAAATTCCCCCACTCATTTTTGTTAAAAATCTGGATCCTTACCCAGCCATTCACGTTTTTGAACCCCCCCCCCCCCCCCTCTCTTATCTCTACCAATTTTATTCTATTGACAAAAGCAAAAAACATAAAGTGGATAAAGTACAAATCACCTTTTTCTCCTCTCTCTTCTATTCCTCTCTTCTCACGTTTTTTCTCTTCTTCCCCAGAGCCTCTCTGCTCATTCTCTCCATCCATGGCGATCCTACAGCCCTTCCCCTACCTTGGTCTTCTCCTTACATTTTCAAGCCCTAAACAAAGTCAAAACATAAAAATTATTACATATCCTTCTTCCCATCATCAAGGGCTATCTTTCTCTCTTTTCCAAATCTCAAAAGATCAATGTTGACCACCATGGGTATAACCCATTTGAAGAGGAAATCACATTTTCTTGAGCTAGGTTGCATCCTCTTTGTTCCAAGGTAAGAAAAACCCAAAAAAAATACACATCTTTTCTCCATTTCCTAGCTTGACCGATTTTGCCCAGGTTTGAACCTCCATTGTTGCTCCCATTCTAGCTTGGTTTTATTATTCAAATGAGGAGCTGGAGCCTTGCTTTGTTGATTGACCAAACTCAAGTCTAGGGTTACAAGGTAATGCCCTAATTTTGTGCTTTAAGCACCTTTCCTTGTTTTGGATTAATTAAGGTGTCTAAGTGATGTTAATTGGTCCCATTCCCCATTGAATGTTGTCCTAGAGATTTGGGCAATTGGATTTGCCCTTGGCCGATTTTGGAGCCAAGAAAAATGAGAGAGAGAAGAGGAGAAGATTAAAAGAGAAAATGAAGAACCAAGGTAAATAACCCACCTTGATGACTATTCTAATGCTTGTAGGATTTGGGATGGGAAAACAAAAAGAATGAAACAAATTTGATTGATATGAGGAGAAATTGGGATGTTGTTTAATGTATTGTGCATTGTTTTGTGATTTAAGGGCCTAAGTGCTAAGTTATTTAAGATTTATGCCCATGGGGATTATTGTGGTGATTGATGAGTTGTGAATGAGATTGTGTGCTGTTAGAACCCACTAAGGGTTTGGTTAGTTGATTCGTGAATATTTTGGCATTAGGTGATGGAGATGGTAAATTTGGATATGTTAGGTTTATGGGGAAACTGTGGCGAATTTTCGGTAGAAACCTAGAAGGTTTAGGTGACTTGGTGAGTTTGAGATATCTAGGGTGAACTAGATGTTTGGAGAGATCAATTGGAGTAGCTAAGCACCTTGGGGTGTTAGTTAGAAGTAGATAGAGTGGTGTGAAAATCTGTAGCAAGGATGATATTTGAGAGTTTTGGTGTTGCTAGGAATGAACTTGAGTGTGTAGCTTGGAAACAAGATTTGAACCTTGGTAAGAGAAGTGCATTGGTCTAGGAATGATTTGGTAAGGTTGGTGGAAGGTTATGAAACATCAAAAGAGGTTTTAAGTGCACTATTGTGCATAATGCAACAGAGGGAATAGAAAATTTTGTGAATTTGAACAAGAATTGGGTGGTGAATTGGACCAACGTTTTAGGAGTATTTAAGGAGTGTTTTAGTTTGTTTAAACATGTAGAAAACATGTGGAAAGTTTAGGAAATGATTGGAGGTGAATTAAGGGTTGAAAACTGGTCAAAAACTGTCAATTTTAACACCTACAGACATGGTCTGGGTTTGTAAACAAGTACACAAACCCGGACCACCTCAAAAATGTCCTAGAAACCTATTTTTACATGTGGTCCAGGTTTGTATCCAAGTACACAAACCTGGACCAAGTCAAAAACTACACAGAAAGTAAAATCCAGGATTTGTCCAGGTTTGTAACCCCGGACACAAACCCGGACCAGTTCAAAAATGCAACAGAATGTGTTTTTAAGTGTTGTTATGATGGGGAAGTGAATGGTAATGGTTTTAGATGATGATTAGGCCTTGTTTGGTGACTTTTAAAGGCCATTGGAAGTATAAACAAGTGTGAGAGTGAATGTGTAAGTTGTGAACTTAAGATCACATTAATAAGTTAAGGATAACGGGACAACGGGGTTAAGTACGGGAGTAATAGAAGTTTACATACCGTAAGATTTTGTTGTTAATAAAACATTTGAAATACTACCAGTTGTTCGAAGACTACCCAGGGAGCGTGAGATGACGCGTTGGAGTGAACCCTCGGGGACACGGTAGAGTAACCCATGGTGTAAGGTATGGTTTTCTTGCAACCTGTGTCCTACCGGGTTACACCGGCTTGTATGCCTATGTGTTTTTCTGTATGTTTGCCACCTTGCAAGATAAAGCATGAAATGAGTTTACAGTAATTCATTAATGTGGCGTAAATAATTCCGATACCGTTTAACCTTAATTATGTGTTAAACCGTAGCTAACCGACTCTAGGATCACATAAGAGATCGGTATTCGGATTAAACGTCCCAACCTATGGGAACGTTCTAACTACGGCTATCCGTGCGTTAGTTGTATATTGTGGTTGTGTGTGTTGAGTGTTGCCTTTGTTTAATATGTCATTGTTTAATGAATGTTGTTGTCCATGTTTGTCGAATGGGATGTTACCTCCCTTGTGTATGATTAACGAAGCTTGTAACACCAAATGGTGTCATGATGTGATAAGTTCCATAAAGGAACTTCTAACTAATATTGAAATACCCCTAAATTAATTTAAATTAATTTAGGGGATTTATTCTATTAAAAATTAAATTGTGATATGGAATAATGAATATTAAATTAATATATGGAGTTGTGAAATTTATTTAGGGGTTTTCTCATATTTAACCCTAATTATTATACATTATTATATAGTATTATGAATTTAATAATAAGATTTATAAGTCAATAAATCTTGGGAAAATTATTAAACACTCCAAAAATATTATAAAGATTTTAGGAAGTGTTGGAACATTGTTTTGAAACAAAAAGTCAATATAAATTCTAGAAACCTTAAAGCTTATTAAGCCTTGCTAGAGTTGACTTTTTGAGAATGGTCAAACCAGGCCATGAAACCTATGCCAATAAATAGGTTATGAAAAACCATGAAGATCGATAAAAAGAACGTCAAAAACGGATCATCCTAGCCAAAGTTATGCTAGATTGAAGTTTTGAATCAAAATTTTAAGAGATGCCACGTGTCACTCTGTAATGGGTCGCCCACACTTAGCCGATTTCTTCCCTGATTTTTCGGAACCGATTTCCCTTACTTTGCCCTAACTTTAGACGGCTATAACTTTTACATCTCTCAATATTTTTCCATGCCGTCTTCACCATTCTCTTCTCCTACAATTCCTCTTTCCAACCATTACTCATACAAACCCTAAATCCTTCTTAGTCAACCGGAAAATCGAGCCAAAGTAGCCACCTTGCGAAACCGTTTCCAGAATTCCAGAATTCCCTTCGTTTTCAGGTAACTTGCGTCAATCATAACTTCTTCATTAATCAACCAAAATTCGATTTCTTTAGCTCGTTGTAAAGATCTCTAATCCTTCTACAATTTTCGTGTTTATGCCCTAGTCTGATTCGTAACCAGTTGGGAGATATAGAGGTCTAAAGTTTCGGTTTCAACAGCACATAAAATAACACCGAAACAGAAAGGTAAACTCGTGTTTTGTAACTTCAATATCTTTCTGTATGGTGCGAGTTAGGATTAGTTCTGGTTATCAATGTGTAGAGCTAAGTTTCATCTTTCTATTGAGCCAATTAACAAAGCCTAAATCGATATGTACAATAACTTATAGATCCTCGAAGTTGGCTTCACGAACTGGTCGGAAGTTCGAGTTTTTCCAGAATCCGTTCTCGAATTCTCCTCCGATATTGCAATTCCGGTGAGTGTTTCCTCAAATTCTTCCGTTGTTGCTAATCTATACTTCATTGTCGACCTAAACCATGTGCCAATTTAGCCGATTTCGTGTTAGGTTAGGAGAATTTGGATGAATTGCTTCCGATTTTTTTATTCTGTACCGAGATAAACCCTAGCTTCTAAATCGAATTCGAATCTTGATGAACTCTGCATTATAATTGGGGAAATCGGTACCAATAGAACCGAAATTTGATTACGAATCCATAGAAACAAAAATCACTCGATTTCGTTCTGTAGATTAGGAGTTATAGACGATTTAGTACTCGATCTGTTTAATGTCTTCGCTGACGAACTCGATGTACAGGGGCCGTCCGATCTCGTTTTAAGAGATTGGACGGTCGAGATTAAAACATTCCAGAATTTGTTTATAAGGGTTTTAATAAATTCCAGTAAATAGTCTTAACTTGTTGGGTTAATTTAAATATCTTCCCGAATGTATTTTGACTTGAAATTTTAACCATAGATTCCTTATTTTATGTAGTTATTTTGATGAAATTATTATGGTTTTGGAGTTTTTAAACATAAGTTATGATTTTTACGAGTTACGGGTTTTCTGGAATTATTTGGCTAATTAGAAAGATATTTTTATGAAATAAAAAATTATAATATGTCTAAAATGTTATAGTTACTGTATATTAAATTTGGGAATTTTTGGGCAATGGTAAAAGGTTTTAAAAATTGTGTTTTTGAGTTTTTCATAAGAATAATCTATAATATAAGGTTTTTAATGTAATCAAAAATTAAAGTATGGTTTGTTAATTAACTTTTAATCTGGGGAAAATAAAGGGAACTAAATTAACCTTTTATAACAGTAATTTTATAAATGTTTTTGTATTAACTTTTAAGAGAAATGAAATTATTTACCTATATGTATTTTTACTTACTTAAGTAGGAACTTATATAAATTAAGGAATTTAATTATCCTACATTTTATTTACTATATTATATGGGTTAATATTTTAAATAAACTAAGGAACAAATATATATATATATTATTTTTTATAAAAAGGAATTAAGGAGTAACTTATAGTAAATCAAGGAACTAATTAAATTACCACTTATAAGAACTAAACATTTTAAGAGCTAGAACCCTAAGATATGGTAAAAGAAATACTTTATGAAATATACTTTGAATACAGTTTAAGGTTGTATTAATAAGATGGTCTAAGTATGGTAAATTACATAGGGAATGTCTTAGTTAATTTCTAATACGGGTATACTTATATATTAAATAAATAAAGGAAACACATTATGTTATAAACCTTAAGTCGGATGTGTTAAGCCTAGAAGTTATTGAACATTAATAAATACAGTAAGATTTCCTAAAAATGTTATGGATAAACCTTAATACATAAAGATATATATATAAGTATACATGTATATAAGTACATTAATATAGTTGAGGGGAGTAATAATCCTTGTGATAATTATAATAGGTAGGTTATCTGTATATACTAAACCTTAGGTTTTAGTCAGTGAGTGATTAAATAATCACTATTAATTTAAGAGTTTTATTACACAACATAAATTTAACACGTCTTGGGCTAACCTACTAAGCCCAAGTCTATGAACTCCAAAAGCCTACTTTAACAATCCAAAGAGAGTTTGGGCCACTCTCAGGAATAAATTCTAAATCATTCCAAACTAAACGAGATGGGCCTAACAAAGGATTTAGTTAACAAGTCAAGCCCAAACCTTTGTAAAAGAATAATGGTAACCCTGAAACCATTAATCAGTAAGTGAAGAAGGCTGTTAAGTTTATAAGTCTCTTAACTAATCGACACTTGGAACGCCTTAATTATAGGTTACTGTTGGGGAATCACTTATACGAGTTAGTTATTGTTCTTCACATACCAGGTACGATTTCTCGTACTCCGATATTTGTGCTGATTGACTTGTGGAATGTTTTGGAAAACGCTAACTGACTTTAAGAGGAATTTCTAAAAAGGAAATGGTTGTGTGACTAACTCAGCTTGTGTGACTAACTGAGCCTTGGATGTGAAACTTACATGGGTATTGGTTCCTTCTATTTGGTGCCCCGTTAGACATTGGCTGCTTAGGGTTTACGCTTCTGCACTCTGTAGGACTGAGTGTTTTGGTATTGCTCTGGGTAGTTGGTGATCTAGTGGGGATATGGGAAGTGTCATTCTTGGTATTGAGTATGGATTATTTCTATTAAGTGGTGCACACACTTTTCACCGATGACTGAGAACGGGTCAGTGGCAGCGGAGGTCTGCTATACCTCGTCCGTATGGACAACTGACAGCGGAGGTCTGTTTACCTCGTCCTTGTGACAACTGACTGGCGGTGGGGGCCATCTCTCCCAATGGGTTTTATTCCACTCTTGAGTTATGGTTCATGGATCTATTTTATCATTCCTAGTCCTTTGTGACTATCTGAGTCTTTCTACTCCTAACGGGAATTGGGATTAACTAATGAAATGGATGTTCACTAACTTTATCTTTCAGCTATTAACCTTGTTCTTATCTTGATATTTTGATTTGGTGAATTGTGAAATGCTTTGTTCCTCTGAGTGTTTTAAGTGTTGTATTCAAGCTATTATTTATTTAAGAATTGTATTTTAAGTTGTTTTTTTTGGAGGATCGTACCAGTTCCATTCCAGGGAACTGACCCACCCCACTCGGGGTGGGCTGCTTGGTTTTATCTTGCAGGTACGTGTTATCTTACAGGTGGCCACGAAGAGGAAGAGTGATTGGGATGGGATTAGGCTTGGAGAGTTTATATGTTGTTTACTGCTTATTTTTGTTAAGTTTTCTCGTGGTTCAGACCGTGACATTGTAATCATTAAGTTGTGTTTTGGTGAGGTTTGGTACCGGGTGTTTGGAACCCGATGGTCTGTACGCCTTTAGTATTTTATTTCCGCTATAAATATGTTTAATAGGGGCGTTACAGAAATTTGTATCAGAGCGTAGTTACGCTCTGAACCTGAGAAAACAAGCCGAGTGAAATACTTAGATTATAGGTGCACTTAAAACTGGGGAACTGGGGTAGAATTGGGAAGTGAGAATTCCAGAAAGGCGTGTGACCCTACCCCATACTTACTACTTATGTTTTAATTCATGTACATACGAACCGTCCTTAGGACGTTATAAATGTTAATACATAGATAGTTAGACTTTACGATACGACTTCTGAGTAACAACAACCGTCATACCAGCTAGATGTCTCGAAGAGGAGGAGCTGGTCCCTCAGGAGGCTTTGGACCCGACGCTGTCACCCCGGAGGTCATAGCGCAGATAGTGACAGCCGCATTGGCCCAGCAGCAGGCCCAGACCCAGATCCACAGCCACCACCGAATGGTCCCCGGGAGTTCAATTGGCTGAAGGCGGTTAACGACCTTCGCCCTCCCATCTACGAAGGCCAACCAGAACCGAAGACTTTGGAGAAATACATAGACGAGATGCAGAAGGCCTTCACCTCTCTGCATGTTCCAGTGAATCGTCAGGTGGACATAGCGGCCTACTTTCTTCAGGGACCCGCGCATCGATGGTGGCAGACTGCTAGAGCCGAGCTGACGGCCCAGGCGAACTTTGACTTCCAGGCATTTCTAGTGGCCCTGAGAGCTAAATTTTATCCATCCTATCTACAGAAGAGGATGAGGAGTGAGTTCGAGCAGCTGAAGCAAGGGAGTCTTTCTGTTGCTGAGTACTACAATAAGTTCATGGAATTACTTGCTGTTATTGGAGAGGGAGCTTACGCCCCGAGATATCTGGTGGACAAATTCCATACCGGCTTGAACTTCAAGATCATGACCATGATCGGTTCCACCAGAGGGATGACTCTACAGGTATGGAATATGATTTAAAATTTCTGGTACGCAAAGGTTTCCCCACTAACACATCTTGCAACGACAGGAACTAGCTGATGATGCGAACGATTGTGAGACCACCATTGCCTATCAGGATTCTGTGCTAGGCAAGAGGAGAAATGACAATGGAGGAGGAAATGGGAGAGGACCCCCTCAGACTCAGGAAAGGAGGGGAAAGTTTTTCAAGGGAGGAAACGAGAAAGCCATTGTCTCTTATCATGCTGATGCTAAGCCCCTCCGCTCCCAGCCATTTAGGGGTGAGAAAAGTTAGAATCTGTAATATGGTTACATACATGTTATCACGTTACTAACCTTGCACTGAAAACAGGAAACCAACCTGTAAGGAAGTACTTCTGCAGGAAGTGCGAGCGGGACCACCCAGGCAAGGAGTGTGACGGAACCTTGGTGACGTGCCACTACTGTGGCAGGAAGGGGCACAGATCCTTCGAGTGCTTCTTGAACCCGGATTCCAGGGACTACAAGCCACGCACCGGGTCAGCGACTAGAGCCCCAGCTCCTAAGACTAATGGAGGAGGAGGTAGAGGTAGCACAGGAGGTGCTGGACCATCTACTAGTCGCCCTGCCCAGAGTCAGCCACAGAGGCCGGGACAGAACTATCCCCAGAGGCCGGGCAAGGCACCAGTCCTTAACCTGGTGGACCGCGTCGAGGCAGCGAGTGATGACCCGAGTTCACCTGGTGAGGACTACTTTCCTCATGAAGAGGCTTAGACCTTATTTCTTACATTCAGTCGTTTAGTTTTTCTTTTCATTGTCAATGTAAAAAGGGATGAACTATAAACCCTTCATTTTGTTGCATTACGAACCTTTCAATTCCATTTGTGAACCATGACTTATTTATGTAATGGCAATTGTTCCTCAGCTTTCGATATTTGCTTTCCTATTTTGCCCTATACCACACCCAATATCCCTTTTGAAGCCAAACCACACCCACCAGAGAAGTGTGAGGTCTTGAGACCCGGGATGATCTTACTACGAGAGTACCTGACCCCGGCAGTTCAGTATGCATTGATCCTCAAGATCAGGGAGTTAGGTGTGAAGGAAGGAAATTTTTACACCCCTACCTTCAAGAATGGTTCGACCATGAAGGTGAAGATCATGTGCCTAGGTAAGAAGTGGAACCACACCACCAAGACCTATGAAGAAGTGGAGGTGCCACCAATCCCGGAGGAACTGCAGACCATCGTTAGAGCTGCAGTTAAGGCAGCACAAGAATTGGAGGATGAGCCCGTCCCAGACCTAACCTCAGACGTCTGCATCATCAATTTTTATGGAAAAGAAGGTAAGCTAGGGTTGCATCAAGATAAGGATGAATCCCTAGAATCCATCACCAAAGGAGTTCCAGTGGTTTCCATATCACTTGGAGACGACGCGGAGTTCCTATTTGGTGACCAGAAGAGGATGGACCTTTCCACCAAGATCCTCCTGAAGTCAGGTGATGTACTGATCTTTGGTGGGGCAGCTAGACTCATCTACCATGGAGTGAAGAGAATCAAGCCCAACACAGCCCCCACATCCATTATTAACCAGACTCACCTGAAACCTGGCAGATTAAACCTGACCTTTAGACAGATCTAGCTATGTACTTTACAATTTCAGCCTTGTAATCATTAAACTGCTCATGAAGCTTTCAATAAGAATGGAAATTCTAAGAAATTATTTCTTCATGTAGGAGCTGGAAATTTAGAGGTCAGGCTGAATGTGTTGGACCAGGCTCAAGCAAAGAGCAATGGAACGGTCATCACAGGTATACCAATTAACCTTGAACAACTGCCTTGGAAAGAGTTACTAGAAACCTTAGAACTTAATTCACTCAATAATTGCAGGCACATTCCAAATTAATGGAGTGGAGGCCACCGTCCTGTTTGATTTGGAGCCTCCCACTCCTTCATATCCCAAGCATTTCATACTAAGATAAATGCCCCCACAGAGGATATCCATGGTTGCTCAGTTTTGTTGCCATCCAAAGAATTGATCAAATGTAGCAAACAGTGCAAGAATCTGAGCATGCACATCAAGGGAGCAGACTTCCTACTTGATGCCATTGTCTTCCCTGGCATGGGATTTGACATAATCGTGGGCATGGACACGCTACAGCGGTACAGAGGTAGACTACACTGCGCAGAGCATCGTCTCCTCTTGAAGTCAGCCACAGGGATCACAGTATCATACCGAATGCAGCCTAAGCAGCCGACTGTGAAGGTTGTATCAGCATTATCCCTGATGAAGGAAGTGTCCAAGGGCGCTACTGCCTACTACTGTTATGCCCAGGATCTGAGGACGGATCCGAAGTTCAGGAGCGACGTTCCCATTGTGTCGGAGTACCCCGATGTTTTTCCGGAGGAGCTACCTGGACTACCACCGCTGAGAGAGGTTGAATTCAACATCGACCTCGTACCGGGCACGGGACCGATTGCTAAGGCCCCTACCGGATGGGCCCTGCAGAGATGGTCGAGTTGAAGAAGCAGTTGCAGGAGCTACTGGATAAGGGTTTCATCAGACCCAGTGTCTCACCTTGGGGCGCTCCTGTGCTGTTCGTCAAGAAGAAGGACGGGAGCATGAGACTGTGTATAGATTACAGAGAGTTGAACAATGTCACGATCAAAAACAAGTACCCACTGCCCAGGATCGATGACTTGTTCGACCAGCTGAGGGGAGCAAGGGTGTTCTCTAAGATTGATCTGCGATCCGGATATCACCAGATAGCTGTAGCTGAGCCAGACATTGAGAAGACAGCCTTCCGGACCAGATACGGCCACTATGAGTTCACAGTGATGCCGTTTGGACTGACCAATGCACCGGCGAGATTTATGGACTTGATGCAGAGGGTCTTCCAAGCCCAGCTGGATAAGTCGGTAGTCGTATTCATAGACGACATTCTAGTCTTCTCCAAGAGCAAAGAGGAACATGAGCAGCATTTGAGGACAGTCTTGGAGACGCTGAGGGAGAAACAGTTATATGCCAAGTTCAGCAAGTGTGAATTTTGGCTAGACAAGGTGTCATTTCTTGGACACGTGATCTCAGCTGAGGGAGTTTCTGTAGACCCAGCTAAGATCGAGGCAGTGCAGAGCTGGCATAGACCTCGCACCGTGACAGAGGTTAGGAGTTTCCTTGGGTTGGCTGGCTACTATAGACGCTTTGTGAAGGACTTCTCCAGGCTAGCCAAACCCTTGACCTCCTTGATGAAGAAGGACAGCCCTTTTGTATGGACAGAGGCTTGTGAGGTCTCCTTCAAGGCGCTGAAGGACGCCTTGACCACAGCTCCAGTATTGACTATCCCAGAGGGGAATGAGGGGTACGAGGTATATTGCGACGCTTCAGGCAGAGGAATTGGTGGTGTACTGATGCAGCATGGCCGAGTAGTAGCGTATGCTTCTAGACAGCTGAAGAAGCACGAGGAAAACTACCCCACCACGACCTTGAGCTCCTCGCCATAGTCTTCGCCTTGAAGATCTGGCGCATTACTTGTATGGAGCCACAGTCCGGATTATGACAGACCACAAGAGTCTGAAGTACATCTGGACCCAGAAGGAGCTCAATTTGAGACAGCGACGATGGGTTGAGTTACTGGCCGATTATGACATCAACCTCCAGTACACAGAAGGGAAAGGAAATGTCGTGGCAGATGCTGAGCAGAAGAGCTTATTCACTTCTCGCCCTGATAGAGACGACCACGATAGCTGAGGAGGTGTATGCAGCCCAGGACAGTGACGTTTATCTACAGGGCATCAGACAGAAGTTAGCAGACGGGTTGACTGACGGTTTGAAGTACGACTATGAGCTGGACAGCGAGGGACACCTTCGAGTCAGAGGCAGACTCTGCGTTCCTCAGGATGCGACAGAGCTTCAGACCAGGATTCTTTCAGAGGCTCATTCCTCGACATTATCAGTACACCCTGGAGCCACCAAGATGTACAAGGACTTGAAGCAATTATTCTGGTGGAGGGGATGAAGAGGGATGTAGCTGATTTTGTCTCTCGGTGCCTCACTTGTCAGAAAGTGAAGTTTGAGCATCGTCGACCAGGCGGCCAGATTCAGTCACTTCCAGTACCGTGCTGGAAGTTTGACGACATCAGCATGGATTTTGTGGTCGGTCTCCCTCCAGCTAGAGGTGGACTGAACGCCATTTGGGTTATAGTCGATAGGTTGACCAAGACAGCTAGGTTCATACCTATCAAGGACACATGGAAGGTGCCCAAACTGGCTGAGGTGTTTACCACAGAGCATATCCGGTACCATGGGGTACCGAAGACGATCGTCTCTGATCGTGACACTCGTTTCCTCAGTCGATATTGGCGTCAGGTACAGGAGGCATTTGGGACTCAGCTACGACTTAGCACAGCTTTTCACCCGCAGACTGATGGGCAGACTGAGAGGACTATTCAGACATTGGAGGATATGTTGCGAGCAGTCGCTCTGGACTATCAGGGGAGTTGGGTAGAGCGTCTACACCTGGTAGAGTTCTCCTACAATAACTCTTACCACGCGTCTATCGGCATGGCACCATTCCAGGCTCTATATGGCAGGCCGTGCCGGACTCCCTTATCATGGAGTGACCCTGCTGAGGCGGTCTTGATTGGGCCTGAGTATATTCAGACACTGCAGGATGACGTTAGGGTTATTCAGCAGCACATGAGGGCAGCGCAGTCCAGACAGAAGTCTTATGGGGATCAGCGTACCAGAGAGCTCGAGTTTCAGTTGGGAGACATGGTCTTCTTACGAGTGTCCCCGATGAGAGGGATATTCAGATTCGGGATGAGGGGGAAGCTAAGCCCTAAGTATGTTGGGCCGTACAGGATTACGGAGCGAGTGGGCCCAGTTGCTTACAGACTCGAGCTACCAGCGGAGTTGGGGAAGGTACACGATGTGTTTCACGTATCTCATTGAAGAAGTATATGCCTGACCCTTCTCACGTACTGCAGCCAGAGAGGTTGGAGATTGAGCCTACACTGAGGTATGAGGAGACTCCTATACAGATCTTGGACACGAAGGTCCGAGAAACGAGGGGCAGATCAGTTAAGTTAGTGAAGGTTCTTTGGGAACATCATGGGGTCGAGGAAGCTACTTGGGAGACCGAGGACTCCATGAGAGTTAAGTACCCACATCTGTTTGCATGATACTCTGCTATCCTGAGATGATTCACGTTAGTGGCGGTACGAGGGCGTACCTTAGCTCTTTTAAGGGGGATATGCTGGCATACTCCTCCTTCGTTATCTCATCCGGATTATGCCTCGTTGCATTGTTAGTAATGAGAGGTGTATGTATGTACGTAGTTTTACGTTGTGGCACAGTACTTTGTCACGTTTGTGTTGTGTTTTGCTTCAGTTTATACTTTGATTCACGTGTTATGGTTTCGGTACTTTGATTTCGGTACCCTTGAGTGGAATGTTGAAATGGAGATAAAGGATTGGAGTGGTATGGAATATCATTGAAGTTATTATGGTCTCAGCACACCCGAAGTGGTGTGAGTGCCTATTAGTTGATTGTTAAACTTCGAGGCGAAGTTTCTTTTAAGGGGGATATGCTGAAATACCCCTAAATTAATTTAAATTAATTTAGGGGATTTCTTTTATTAAAAATTAAATTTATATGGAATAATGAATATTAAATTATTATATGGAGTTGTGAAATTTATTTAGGGGTTTTCTCCTATTTAACCCTAATTATTATACATTATTATATAGTATTATGAATTTAATAATAAGATTTATAAGTCAATAAATCTTGGGAAAATTATTAAACACTCCAAAATATTATAAAGATTTTAGGAAGTGTTGGAACATTGTTTTGAAACATAAAAGTCAATATAAAATTCTAGAAACCTTAAAGCTTATTAAGCCTTGCTAGAGTTGACTTTTTGAGAATGGTCAAACCAGGCCATGAAACCTATACCAATAAATAGGTTATGAAAAACCATGAAGATCGATAAAAAGAACGTCAAAAACGGATCATCCTAGCCAAAGTTATGCTAGATTGAAGTTTTGAATCAAAATTTTAAGAGATGCCACGTGTCACTCTGTAATGGGTCGCCCACACTTAGCCGATTTCTTCCTTGATTTTTCGGAACCGATTTCCCTTACTTTGCCCTAACTTTAGACGGCTATAACTTTTACATCTCTCAATATTTTTCCATGCCGTCTTCACCATTCTCTTCTCCTACAATTCCTCTTTCCAACCATTACTCATACAAACCCTAAATCCTTCTGAGTCAACCGGAAAATCGAGCCAAAGTAGCCACCTTGCGAAACCGTTTCCAGAATTCCAGAATTCCCTTCGTTTTCAGGTAACTTGCGTCAATCATAACTTCTTCGTTAATCAACCAAAATTCGATTTCTTTAGCTCGTTGTAAAGATCTCTAATCCCTCTACAATTTTCGTGTTTATGCCCAAGTCTGATTCGTAACCAGTTGGGAGATATAGAGGTCTAAAGTTTCGGTTTCAACAGCACATAAAATAACACCGAAACAGAAAGGTAAACTCGTGTTTTGTAACTTCAATATCTTTCTGTATGGTGCGAGTTAGGATTAGTTCTGGTTATCAATGTGTAGAGCTAAGTTTCATCTTTCTATTGAGCCAATTAACAAAGCCTAAATCGATCTGTACAATAACTTATAGATCCTCGAAGTTGGCTTCACGAACTGGTCGGAAGTTCGAGTTTTTCCAGAATCCGTTCTCGAATTCTCCTCCGATATTGCAATTCCGGTGAGTGTTTCCTCAAATTCTTCCGTTGTTGCTAATCTATACTTCATTGTCGACCTAAACCATGTGCCAATTTAGCCAATTTCGTGTTAGGTTAGGAGAATTTGGATGAATTGCTTCCGATTTTTTATTTGTACCGAGATAAACCCTAGCTTCCAAATCGAATTCGAATCTTGATGAACTCTGCATTATAATTGGGGAAATCGGTACCAATAGAACCGAAATTTGATTACGAATCCATAGAAACAAAAATCACTCGATTTCGTTCTGTAGATTAGGAGTTATAGACGATTTAGTACTCGATCTGTTTAATGTCTTCGCTGACGAACTCGATGTACAGGGGCCGTCCGATCTCGTTTTAAGAGATTGGACGGCCGAGATTAAAACATTCCAGAATTTGTTTATAAGGGTTTTAATAAATTCCAGTAAATAGTCTTAACTTGTTGGGTTAATTTAAATATCTTCCCGAATGTATTTTGACTTGAAATTTTAACCATAGATTCCTTATTTTATGTAGTTTATTTTGATGTAAATTATTATGGTTTTGGAGTTTTTAAACATAAGTTATGATTTTTACGAGTTACGGGTTTTCTGGAATTATTTGGCTAAATTAGAAAGATATTTTTATGAAATAAAAATTTTATAATATGTCTAAAATGTTATAGTTACTGTATATTAAATTTGGGAATTTTTGGGCAATGGTAAAAGGTTTTAAAAATTGTGTTTTTGAGTTTTTCATAAGAATAATCTATAATATAAGGTTTTTAATGTAATCAAAAATTAAAGTATGGTTTGTTAATTAACTTTTAATCTGGGGAAAATAAAGGGAACTAAATTAACATTTTATAACAGTAAGTTTATAAATGTTTTTGTATTAACTTTTAAGAGAAATGAAATTATTTACCTATATGTATTTTTACTTACTTAAGTAGGAACTTATATAAATTAAGGAATTTAATTATCCTACATTTTATTTACTATATTATATGGGAGTTAATATTTTAAATAAACTAAGGAACAAATATATATATATATATTATTTTTACGCATTTATAAAAAGGAATTAAGGAGTAACTTATAGTAAATCAAGGAACTAATTAAATTACCACTTATAATAACTAAACATTTTAAGAGCTAGAACCCTAAGATATGGTAAAAGAAATACTTTATGAAATATACTTTGAATACAGTTTAAGGTTGTATTAATAAGATGGTCTAAGTATGGTAAATTACTTAGGGAATGTCTTAGTTAATTTCTAATACGGGTAATATATATTAAATAAATAAAGGAAACACATTATGTTATAAACCTTAAGTCGGTTGTGTTAAGCCTAGAAGTTATTGAACATTAATAAATACAGTAAGATTTCCTAAAAATGTTATGGATAAACCTTAATACATAAAGATATATAATAGTATACATGTATATAAGTACATTAATATAGTTGAGGGGAGTAATAATCCTTGTGATAATTATAATAGTAGGTTATCTGTATATACTAAACCTTAGGTTTTAGTCAGTGAGTGATTAAATAATCACTATTAATTTAAGAGTTTTATTACACAACATAAATTTAACACGTCTTGGGCTAACCTACTAAGCCCAAGTCTATGAACTCCAAAAGCCCACTTTAACAATCCAAAGAGAGTTTGGGCCACTCTCAGGAATAAATTCTAAATCATTCCAAACTAAACGAGATGGGCCTAACAAAGGATTTAGTTAACAAGTCAAGCCCAAACCTTTGTAAAAGAATAATGGTAACCCTGAAACCATTAATCAGTAAGTGAAGAAGGCTGTTAAGTTTATAAGTCTCTTAACTAATCGACACTTGGAACGCCTTAATTATAGGTTACTGTTGGGGAATCACTTATACGAGTTAGTTATTGTTCTTCACATACCAGGTACGATTTCTCGTACTCCGATATTTGTGCTGATTGACTTGTGGAATGTTTTGGAAAACGCTAACTGACTTTAAGAGGAATTTCTAAAAAGGAAATGGTTGTGTGACTAACTCAGCTTGTGTGACTAACTGAGCCTTGGATGTGAAACTTACATGGGTATTGGTTCCTTCTATTTGGTGCCCCGTTAGACATTGGCTGCTTAGGGTTTACGCTTCTGCACTCTGTAGGACTGAGTGTTTTGGTATTGCTCTGGGTAGTTGGTGATCTAGTGGGGATATGGGAAGTGTCATTCTTGGTATTGAGTATGGATTATTTCTATTAAGTGGTGCACACACTTTTCACCGATGACTGAGAACGGGTCAGTGGCAGCGGAGGTCTGCTATACCTCGTCCGTATGGACAACTGACAGCGGAGGTCTGTTTACCTCGTCCTTGTGACAACTGACTGGCGGTGGGGGCCATCTCTCCCAATGGGTTTTATTCCACTCTTGAGTTATGGTTCATGGATCTATTTTATCATTCCTAGTCCTTTGTGACTATCTGAGTCTTTCTACTCCTAACGGGAATTGGGATTAACTAATGAAATGGATGTTCACTAACTTTATCTTTCAGCTATTAACCTTGTTCTTATCTTGATATTTTGATTTGGTGAATTGTGAAATGCTTTGTTCCTCTGAGTGTTTTAAGTGTTGTATTCAAGCTATTATTTATTTAAGAATTGTATTTTAAGTTGTTTTTTTTTGGAGGATCGTACCAGTTCCATTCCAGGGAACTGACCCACCCCACTCGGGGTGGGCTGCTTGGTTTTATCTTGCAGGTACGTGTTATCTTACAGGTGGCCACGAAGAGGAAGAGTGATTGGGATGGGATTAGGCTTGGAGAGTTTATATGTTGTTTACTGCTTATTTTTGTTAAGTTTTCTCGTGGTTCAGACCGTGACATTGTAATCATTAAGTTGTGTTTTGGTGAGGTTGGTACCGGGTGTTGGAACCCGATGGTCTGTACGCCTTTAGTATTTTATTTACGCTATAAATGTTTAATAGGGGGTTACAAATATGTATATATTATGGGTGGTGAGGAATCCGGGGTGTCCCAGTCGTGCACGTGTGTTTGGGAGTAGATGTCTACAGTTGCTCTAACCCTATCTATTAGTTATGGTTGTTTCCTTCTTGGATTACAGCCACCCGCGAAGCTAACCAAGGCTACCTACCTCATTATTATTCGGGGCTAGGGGATTGTTGTATGGTGTGATTGGGTCTATATTAAGACCGAACACATCTAAGTAATGTTATTGTGTATGGTGTGATCGGGCCTATATTAAGGCCGACACATCTAAGTAAAGTAAATGTTACGGTGTGTCGGACCTATATTTTATCCGACACCCTTAAGAAAAGTTATTTTCTCTAAGAAGAACGGTGATATGTTGTGTATATGTTGTTAAGTGATGGGTGTTGATATGTTTGTGTACGTTGATTACCGAAATCAACCCGGTGTTAAATAAGGAGGTAAATAAGTATAACCCGATTAAATGGGGATGTGTCGTCTAACAAGGAATAGTTCCATTAAGGTAGAACCCTCAGGGGACAAGGAACACTATAATGTGATCTAACCAATGTGATGTGTTAACCTTATGTTTGTACCCCTTTGATTGGATGTGTGTTTATTATAAGCATGTTATGTATTTAAAGTGCTATGTATGATTTAGAAATAATCAACCGCATGCTCAGACGACAATTAGTTGTGTGTGGCCCGGTAGTAGTATGGGGGCTGCACGATTACCATGCCAGCAAAGGTGTTGACCCCCTTTGGGGGCCCCTATTACTTTACATGTACAATGGAGTTGGCAGCCGTTCAAGAGTAGGACTGGGTAGCTGTATAAACATGGATAGTTATTAGTTGTTTATGTAGTTGTAAGAGATGTAAGACCGAAGTTTGATAATCGGTAGCTGAAGGTATAGACTCGGTACAGTTGTAATGTAAATGTATGTATTTCAGTTTAGAAACGGTTGGTAATGTAAAGTGTAATGCTCGGTAATCTTGTCCATCAGACCGGTACATTGTGTAAGTAATAGCCTTGTTAGCCACGTGGGTGGCTAACGGCGTGTAACACCCATTGGATTAGTCAGTGATTATGATGTGATTTCCGCTGTAATTAATGGTTAAGTGTGGTGCTATTGGTAGGGGTGTTACAAAGGTAGACTAATATTATCTCTTATTACTCTTAGCAGCTTCCTAGAGAGGTACTTAAACCTCCAATCTGACCACCCATAAAAACCTGTGAAGATGAAAGGGTTACCTCCACTGACATATGATGTGGGGAAGAATCTAGTTGCTTGATCTTCGTACCGATGCCAACTCTCCACATCAGAGCCAAACCACCACTTCTTCCTCTACTACTAACTGCCTCCCCACAATAAGAGGGAAAAAACCGGAAAAAGCCATCCATATCTTCTTAGGTTTTGTGAGTCTCCATCAAGAAAATAATACTTGGTTTATGAGCGTCAATTAAACTCTTCATCCAAAACTTCGAATTGGACTTACCCAGCCCCCTACAATTGAGGGATATGCAAGTCATCACACCTACCAAAAAACACACACTCCTAAGAAACCCCTCCTCGACAACCAAAGAGTCACAGCCAGGTCAAGTCTTTCAATAGCTCACAATTACTTGCCTGTAATTGGACGAGAACAAGAGCTGCAGGTCGCAGCAAAAATTAATATCTCTGATAGCAGTCCAGATTATTGAAGTATCACTTAGTTCGCCACAAACACCACTGTCCAGCAACTGAACAAAACTCAGACGACGGTCACACCACCTCACAACAGGAAGGGCAAGAATCCCCCTGTCAAAGCCAAACGTGAGAGACCCCAAAAAACCAAAGGGATCACCAGTGACCAAACTCAGCTTACGCCAACTTCTAGATCAACGACCAAAACCCCAAATAGCTCTAGCAGTCTCAGAAAACAAACGCAGTAAATCCAGAAGCTAGCTTGAAATTAACTGCTCATTGCTCAACGACCACCCTCAACGGATGACGGAAAGGGAACCAGAAAAAACCCCCAAATTACAGCCTCACTCCCTCACCAAATAGGGTACAAACAATTGACGTAGAAGCACCCCACTGATTGAGAACTACGAACAGAGACAAAGAAAGATATAGGACTGTACCTGGAAGATGGAGCCAAATCGGAAAATTTTTTGTTCAGAGTTGGTTTCCCAACTCATTTCCCATTCGAGGTTGAATTGTCCCGTAATTACACCACAGTGTAGTTTTTTCTTTTGGCTGAGTGGGAAGCGCACAATAGAAGTCAGCCTGTTGGCTGACTGACATCTATTGTGCGCCACCAATGCAAGCTTTTTTTTATTTCTCCTTTGTTAAGGAGGCGTACAATGTAGGTCAGCCTCCTGGCTGACTGATTTGCAGTGTGCCTCCTTAACAAAGGAGAAATCGGTTTAACCTAGCGCATAACATTTACACCCGCGCCTCATTTCTTCATTTCCCTTCTTCCTTCTTCTTCCTCCGTCGTTTTCTTCTTCTTCTTCCGCCGAGTTCCTCCCTTTCCTCCATTTTTTTACCTTTATTCCTTTCAAAACCCATTCCAATTTCCAGTTTACAAGTATTTTTCCTTCATTCCCTTCTCTTCCGCATCTGTCTACAAGCATTCCCCACACCCAAACTAGTCCACCTCCCCATCTATCGATTAATTGATTTTGAACAAACCATGGATCCAGGGCATTATCAAGTGTTTGATGCACAGGGACCGGCCGAGAATCACCGTTTAGCCTGCAGACGACCCATATTCTGTAGCTTATGCGTTTGCAGATGAGGTTAGTTTTTTTTTCTTTTTGAATTAGTATAATTTATAAAATTTTGTTTAGTGTTAAGTATTTTGTCTTTGTGCTATATTTATAGTTAGTTATTGATTATGTGTTAGAGATTGTGAATTATTTGAGTGAAATTATAATGTAGTTTTGTAATGATAAATTTACTTCGTTAATCGTATGGTAGTTTTATAATTAGAATGTAGAAATGATTAACATTGTAGTATATTTAATTAGAATGTAACTTTATAATTTTTAATATATTTCGTTAAATATAATGTAGATTATAATGTAATATAACATTATAATTACAATTACGAGTTGATTAATATTGTAGTTTATTTAATTAGAATGTAGGTTAATAATTATATTGAGCTTTATAATTGTAATCTAATTTCTTTATAATTATAATGTAGACATCATTAACATTTGTAGCTTATTTAATTAAATGTCGAGATGAGTAACCCAAAACGTTTATTAATTAGAATGTAGCTTTATAATAATAATCTATATATTTTTCGAATGTAATGTAGCTTTGTAATTATAAATAAATTTGTTAGTATATCGTACATTTATAATCATAATCTAACCTTGATATTAGAATGTAGCTTTATAATATAGTTTTAGAATGTAGCTTTATATAATAATCTATATATTTTTCGTAATGATAATGTAGCTTGTAATTATAAATAAAATTTGTTAGTTATATCGTACATTTATAATCATTCAACCTTGATATTAGAATGTAGCTTTATAATGTAGTTTTATAAATATAAATGTAATTCGTTAATTATATTGTAGGTTTATAATTGTAATTTAATTTATATAATTATAATGTAGCTTGATTAACAAGTAGATTATTTAATTAGAATGTAGCTTTTTAATATTAATATATATAATTTTCGTTAACGATAATGTATCTTGTAAGTATAAATACAATTTGTTAAGTATATTGTTATTATATGATAATCTAACCTTGATATTAGAATGTAGCTTTACAATGTAGTTTGTGTAATTATAAATGTAAGTCGTTAATTATATTGTAGCTTTAAATTGTAATCCGATTCTTTATAATTATAATGTAGACATGATTAAACATTTTGTTGTTTATTTAATTAGAATGTCGAGATGAGATAACCCAAAACGTTTATTAATTAGAATGTAGCTTTATAATAATAATTATATTTTTCGTTAATGATAATGTCTTGTAATTATAAATAAAATTTGTTAGTTATATCGTACATTTAATCATAATCTAACCTTGATATTAGAATGTAGCTTTATAATGTAGTTTTATAAATATAAATGTAATTCGTTAATTATATTGTAGCTTATAATTGTTATTAACTTCCTTATAATTATAATGTAGACATTGATTAACAATGTAGTTTATTTAATTAGAATGTAGCTTTAAATATTAATCTATATAATTTTGTTAACGATAATGTATCTTTGTAAGTATAAATACAATTTGTTAAAATAGTATATTATAATGATATAACCTTGATATTAGAATGTAGCTTTATAATGTAGTTTTATAATTATAAATGTAAGTCGTAATTATATTGTAGCTTTATAATTGTAATCCAATTTCTTTATAATTTAATGTAGACATGATTAATTTGTAGTTTATTTAATTAGAATGTCGAGATGAGTAACCCAAAACGTTATTTAATTAGATGTAGCTTATAGTAATAATCTATATATTTCGTTAATGAAATTTGAGCTTGTAATTATAAATAAAATTTTTAGTTATATCGTACATTTATAATCGAATCTAACCTGATATTATAGAATGAGCTTTATAATGTAGTTTATAAATATAAATGTAATTCGTTAATTATAGTGTAGCTTTATAATTGTATTTAACTTCCTTTATAATTATAATGTGATTGACGAACAGTGTAGTTTATTTAATTAGAATGGAAGCTTTTAAATAAATGACTATATTAATTTTGTTAAGGATAATGTATCTTTGTAAGTATAAATACAATTTGTTAATTATATCGTATATTATAATGATAATATAACCTTGATATTAGAATGTAGCTTTATAATGTAGTTTTATAATTATAAATGTAAGTCGTTAATTGTGTTGTAGCTTTATAATTGTAATCTAATTTCTTTATAATTATAATGTAGACATGATTAACATTTTGTTGTTTATTTAATTAGAATGTCAAGATGAGTAACCCAAAACATTTATTTAATTAGAATGTAGCTTTTTAATAATAATCTATATATTTTCGGTTAACCATAACGTAGTTTGTAATTATAAATTAAATTTCTTAATTATATCATATATTTATAATCATAATCTAACCTTGATATTAGAATGTAGCTTTATAATGTAGTTTTATAATTATAAATGTAATTCATTAATTATATTATAGTTTTGTAATTGTAATCTAACTTATTTATAACTATAATGTAGAAATGATTAACAATGTAGTTTATTTAATTAGAATGTAGCTTTATAATAATAATCTATATAATTTTCGTTAACGATAATGTATCTTTGTAATTGTAAATACAATTTGTTAATTATATCGTATATTTATAATGATAATACAACCTTGATATTAGAATGTAGCTTTATAATGTAGTTTTATAATTATAAATGTAAGTCGTTAATTGTGTTGTAGCTTTATAATTGTAATCTAATTTCTTTATAATTATAATGTAGACATGATTAACATATTGTTGTTTATTTAATTAGAATGTCAAGATGAGTAACCCAAAACGTTTATTTAATTAGAATGTAGCTTTTTAATAATAATCTATATATTTTTGGTTAACCATAACGTAGTTTGTAATTATAAATTAAATTTCTTAATTATATCGTATATTTATAATCATAATCTAACCTTGATATTAGAATGTAGCTTTATAATGTTTTTTGTAATTATAAATGTAATTCGTTAATTATAATGTAGTTTTGTAATTGTAATCTAACTTATTTATAACTATAATGTAGAAATGATTAACAATGTAGTTTATTTAATTAGAATGTAGCTTTATAATAAGTATCTATATAATTTTCGTTAACGATAATGTATCTTTGTAATTATAAATACAATTTGTTAATTATATCGTATATTTATAATGATAATATAACCTTGATATTAGAATGTAGCTTTATAATGTAGTTTTATAATTATAAATGTAAGTCGTTAATTATATTGTTGCTTTATAATTGTAATCTAATTTCTTTATAATTATAATGTAGACATGATTAACATTTTGTAGTTTATTTAATTAGAATGTCGAGATGAGTAACCCAAAACGTTTATTTAATTAAAATGTAGCTTTATAATAATAATCTATATATTTTCTGTTAACCATAATGTAGTTTGTAATTATAAATACAATTTGTTAATTATATCGTATATTTATAATGATAATACAATCTTGATATTAGAATGTAGCTTTATAATGTAGTTTTATAATTCTAAATGTAATTCGTTAATTATATTGTAGCTTTATAATTGTAATTTAACTTCCTTATAATTATAATGTAGACCTGATTAACAATGTAGTTTATTTAATTAGAATGTAGCTGTATAATAATGATATATAATTTTCATTAACGATAATGTAGCTTTGTAATTATAAATACAATTTGTTAATTATATCGTATTTATAATGATAATCTAACCTTGCTACTACAATGTAGCTTTATAATGTAGTTTTGTAATTATAAATGTAATTTGTTAAGTATAATGTAGTTTTATAATTATTAATTTAATTGTTTTATAATTAATTGTTTTATATCTCAGAGGTACGAACCTTATAGAAATCGTACCCTAAGAACCCGATCAAATTGGAAGGCCCAGGTTCCTCATGCATCTATTGCGCCATACATTATGAGTGCTGGTTTGTTCAAAGTTTGTGTGTTGGGACTTACCACCAGTAGAGGGCTCGTCAGTGCTTTGATAGAGAGGTGGCGTCCAGAGACGCACGCTTTTCTTATGCCGTTTGGTGAGGTCACCATCACACTTGAGGATGTTCATGTCCTGTTCGGGCTACCGGTGGATGGCTACTCATTATGTTCTACCACGAATATACCTGATGTGAATGCAGTCTGCATGGAGCTTCTTGGGGATGTACCACCCACCTGTAGAGGCAACCAAATCCCTATAAATTGGCTTGCCTCTAGATTTGTGGAGACTGACCCCGATTTTCATCTTCTTGACCCTGTCATACATGAGCGGCATGCGAGGGCATTCATGCTTCGAATGCTTGGTGGCCTTTTGTTTCCTAATGCGAATGGAGCATGCGTAGATGTTGCATACCTATTACTCCTTAGAGACTTTGTCAGGGCTGGTACGATAAGTTGGGGCTCCGCTTTACTTGCGCATGAAATACCCCAAACCTTGGTATGTTGTTTAAATATCAAACTATGGTATGTAAAGGCTAAAAAGTGCCTTAGAAACATCAGTGGACAATTTAAAATATAGTAAAGTGCAGTAAAGCACTAAGACACAGTACGAGCAAAAACATGCTCTAAGCTATGAGTGAACTTGGTTAGGACCCAAAGAGCCTACCAAGACTTGATAACATTTAATTATGATTTAATAAGGCTAAATAAGTCCTTAGGAAACTTTGGTAGACAATGAAACCAAACAAAACACAAATAAATACCTTAAGGTCAATAAGAGCAAAAATGTGCTCTAAGCTTGGGGTAAATGTGTATAAGGCCTAATGGTCATACCCATGCCTTAATTATATGTTAATGAACATATTAAATCAATTACCAAAGAAAACCAAGCTTGAAAATAAGTTAAAACACAAAATGTGCTTTAAGAAGTCTTAAAGCACGTTTTTGAAAAATTGTCTTGTAAATGAGTTTTGAATGGCTAAATGTCCATCATTACTCTTTAATTAACATGTGTACTATATAGTATCACATTTGGGTGGCTATATCAATGGGAAATCAAAAATTTCACTTCTATGTGCCTTGTTATTGGTGAATAGTGATTTTTATAACTAGTTTGTAACATATAATGTTATAAGTGATTAAATGAGTCAACAAAGACCAAACTACCCCTAAGTATATTATGGGGGCCGGTTTTTAGTAAGGTGAGTCATCACCATGTAAAATAAATTAAAGGAAGGAAGGAAAAGAAAGTAAAAGAAGAAAGTTACTTTAGTACATAAATATCTTCTAAAAGTAGAACTCATCTTCATTCTTTCATTCCCTTCTCATTTCACGTCTTCAAGCTCCCCCTCCCCTCCATTTACGATTCTCTATACCAGCCTCTCTTCTCCATCTTCACTTCCTTGCCAAATCCAACTCCAAGCTCCAAATCAAATTCTAAGACCATATTTGTCTTAGTTAGGTCAAGCTCTACACTTCCACCTTTTCAAATCTTCAAGAGCTCAATTTTGGTGCCATGGAGAATCACCATTGATGGAGCTTGAGCTTGTATTTCTACATATTCTTGTTCTCCTTTGCTTCAAGGTAAGGAAACTCAAAGAAAAATGACATTTCCTTCATGTTTTGTCATAACCGAAAATGCACCTTGTAATGGTGTCTTCTCTTGTCTTGTTTTAGCTTCATTTGAATCTTCCAAGGGCTAGGAGGAGTCCTCTCTTGATATATTCAAGCTCTCTTTCCATTCCAAGGTAAAACAATCATGTTAATACCTTAAGACAATATATGTAACTAGGGTTTACAATGAGATGAAGCTTAAAGCTTATATACTCATTACAATGTTGGTATATTGTTTAGTTGTTGGCAAGGAACCAAATGCCCTACCGGTTCTACAAGGAAACAAGAAAGAAATTTGTGAGGAAAAGAGGTAAACAAGCTATCTTAATGTGGTTTAATGCCTTAGAAGAAATAAGCTTATAATGCTTGTTAAAACTACCAAAAGAGCAAATGGTAAATGAGCTAGTAAAATGCTCTCAAGGAGTTTATTAAAGGAATATGTATTGTTGGGTGTATTTGCAGGTCAAAGGCATTATTATGTGGGAAATTCAGTGTTTAAGGTTTATGCAATTTAAGGGCCTAAGAGCCATGCATTTAAGGGCCTAAGTGCCAAGCAATTTAAGTTATGCACTATATTGTGATGTAGTGCTTAATGTGCGAAGTTTGTGTATATAATGTGTTTGATGGATTTTAGGTATTCTTGAATGAATTAAGGTAAAAACCTAAGTGTTGGATGTGGGTATATGCTAGAGAAGCTATGGCCAAATTTAGGAAAATGTGTAAGAAGTTCTAAGTGTTGTAAGTGAGTTTTGGTGAACTAGGAAGGGTTAAAGGTGAATGAATGTTTATTTGAGAGGGAAACATGTATTAAAATGATTTAGAGTGATGCAAGGATTTAGGTGTTATCTTGGAAGTTTTAGAAATCTATGGGTGTTCTTAAGATGTATTTAAGACTTGGAGGAGTTGTTTAAGGTTAGGTAATGTTGGTGTTCAAAGAATAAATGAGGTTTAGGTAAGGTTTTGAGTAAGGAGTTTTAAGAAGTTGTGAAAAGGAGATTTAGTTAGTAAGAAAAGAAGTTGAGAGGTGATGATAAGGTGTAGAGGAAACACCTTGGTATTGTGGTCATTATAGGTGAAATGCCACCTAGAAATCATAAGGAGAAAACATTGTAAGGTTAGGAATTTTGTGGAGATATAAGTAAAGGTTTAAGGAATTAGGAAAATAGTTTTGTGAGTGTTTAAAGAATATCTTAAGGGTGTGTTTGAAGTGCCAAATGATGTTAGAACACATTAAGAGGCCTTAGGAGAAGTTTGGTGAAGATTTGGCAAAGTTTGGGTAAGTTTAGAAGGCGACCGACCCAGGGGCCGACCCAGTTTGTGGGTCGGTCGAGCCTCTGTTAAATGTTAGGAATGTGTTCGGTAATGGTCCGACCCAAAAGGGTGGGTCGGACATGGGTCGGTCGGTCAAGTTTCAAAGGTGGAAAAATGTTCGCACATGGACCGACCCAGAATGGTGGGTCGGACGTGGGTCGTACGGGCATGTTTTGTAAGGAAGCAAAAGGGTTCTGTAATGGACCGACCCAGTTGTGGGTCGGACGGGGGTCGGTCGGACCAAAAACATGGTTTAAGGTTATGAAATGTTATGTGATGATGGGGATTGGTGGGTAATGATGTTATAAGGATGTTAAGGACATGTTAGGTGAGTTTTAATGACAATAAAGTGGGCTGAAGGTTGTATTAAGATGCGAGAGTAAAACGTGTTAAAAATGTAAAGTTATTTAACCAAGTTAACGGGGAAAGTTATAAGCATTAGACTTTAAAACAAACATGTTACCCCAATGTTAATAAAAGAACATGTGATGTCAGCAGTTGTTCGAGAGTTGCTCGAGGAACATAAGTGGACGTGGTAAAGTGGACTCCGGTGACAGGTATGGTTTTCTTGCAACCTGTGTCCTAACGGATTACACCGGCTTGTATGCCAATATGTTTTCTTGAGTGTTTGCCACCTTGTAAGATTAAAACATGTAATGAGTTTATAGTAATTCATTTATGTGGCGAATTTGGTATCCGATGCCGTTTAACTTCAAATATGTGTTAAACCTTAGCTAACTAAAACTAGGAACACATGAGTGATCGGTATTCGGAGTTGACGGCCCAAACCTTGGGAACGTGCTAACCACGGCTATGTGTGAGTTAGTTGGATATTGTTGTGGTATGCAAGTGTGTGAACCTCCCTTGTGTGCTTAACTCGGTTATGATACCGTATGGTTGTGGATGTGGTAGGCTCCATAATGGATCTCTAACCACTTAATATGATATGTATGTGTACTAATGGGGGGTGAGGAGTCCGGTTGTTCCGGCCACGCGTGTGATGGACGGGAGTCGTTATCTATCCGGTTCGGCTCTCTTGGTGTATGTATAGGTGGTATTCCAATTTGGTTTCTACCTTCCCTTAGCTTATCCAAAGCTAGTTACTGACTCACGTCGGGCCACAGGGGCATACGTATGTTATTTCGGTGTGCTTGGGATTACTATATCCGACACACCTTGGGTATAAGTTAACCGTTCTATATAACCGGACGGTAACGAGGATGGTAACGAGCTTAACATGGGATTGGCAAAAAATCCCTAGGCTCACATGGTATACTAACTATGGTGGAAGGTTCCTTGTGAGAACCGATTTTATGGTGTATGTAATGTTATAATGCTATACAAATTCCCTTGCTATGCTTTGGTTTATATATATATATTGGATGTTTTAAATGAATGCAACGTTGTCATGTATACATCGAAGCAAGAAAGGTTTGTTATGTTTGTCATATAAGGAATGAGATATGTTGTAGGATATGGAATGTGTGGATCATGGAAATGAATCCCAGTTGTGACAAGAGGCGCTTAAGGATAACCCGATTAATGGGTACATGTCGTCTGTTAAGGAAGTAGCTCCGTTTTGGAGGAGAGCCACTCTAGGGTTAAAAGGAATCATGGATGGTTGGTTAAGTGTGGATGTTTTGGTTATAGGTTGAGCCCATTGAGGCGAAATGTTATGTATTGTATGGTTATGGCTTGTATGCATGATTTAAATATAATCAACTGCATGCTAAGATGACAATTAGTTGTGCGTGGCCCGGTAGCATGTGGGCTGCGGGATTACCATACCAGCAAAGGTGCTGAGCCCCTTGGGGGCCACCCTTTCTCTTCTTTTCCTATTTCAGGTACGGAGAGCTGGAAGCCGTTCGAGAGTAGGACGGGGCAGATGTTTACACATGGGTAGCCATTTAAATGGCGTGAGTATGATAGGCGTAGTAAGACCGAAGTTGTTATCGGCAGTAGTTGTAAATACTCGGTACAGGGGGAGTGTATGTATATATTAAACGTTGAAGATGGAACGAGAATTGTATTGTGTAGTTGCTCGGGAATCTAGTCCATCAGACCGATACAAATGTACAGATATTAGCCTTGTTAGCCACGTAGGTGGTTAACGGCGTGTAACACCATTGGAATAAGTAATGAGATGAGTTGAGTTTCCGCTGCGGATTGTTATTATGAGTTTGTTGTTGGATGGGGTGTTACAAAAAGTGGTATCAGAGCGAAGTATCGCTCTGATGACTGAATTACCGAGCTTAGGAAATACCGAGTTAGGATTTAAGTACTTTGGGTTAAGGGTTGAGTGATAGCGTGAGAGAAACGCTAGTTAGGAACTACCAGTGACTACTGGAAACCTACAATATCCATCCCACCCTCCACAATCCCTGTTTGATAACTTGGGAAACAACGCCAGAGAGATGGAAGTCCACTCTTACTCGGGAATACCCGATCTGGCTGTTATTGAATACCCTTAGGGTACGGAGAACCTGTCATACGGTAGATCCCGAAAACTGGGAGTCCCAAAGACGGTCTCCATCTGAACAATGTTAACCGCATTTCATAGCAATGAATGAAGAATTTTGTGTATAAGAGAATAGAATTTCCGGCAACCTGGGTCGACATGCCAAGCAGTCGAGCATAACCAAGCTTGCAACGCACCTACGTGCAACAGGCAAGAAATGGATTAAAGAACCCGAGACAAGTGTCTACGGGACCGCAATTGATGAATAATACACCAACAGTATATCAACAGACAAGGGAACTACAATGTAGTGCCCAAATACGTGGAACGGGCTACAAAGAGAATACAATACTAAGGAAAAAGGGGGTCTCCCAGAATGGGAAACACCCTAGTTAATGATTATTATGTGAAAACAGTGAGAAATCACTTAGAAGAGTAGTTATCGAGACAGCAAGATCAGTGAGGGCCAACAAGGCCACTGATGACAATATGTGTCAAAACAATACCACAATCGGTATGTGTCAAACCGATAGCCAGTTAGCATGGCGCACTTGCCATAGCAAGTGCTGCTATAACAGGGCTGTTCGGGAAATTCATAACCACTACAGAATACTTGGAAAAGTACAATAGAGTAAATGGAATGTCATAATAGTGGAAGGGCTTGTTAGCCTAACCTCTGTAATTGGAAACACACCAGTCAGCAAGAAGCTAGACTTGGCTAAGGTAAGAAGATGTTGTGAAACCATGGAAATTTTTCTTTCAAACCTAATTTTCACAAACCCTTTTCTTTTCAAACCAGATTTTCTTTCAAACCAACACTTCTTTCCAACCTTCTTTACACCAAACCAGTAAAACCAAGGGCGATTAGCAAGGATACAACAGTGGATGAACCTTCCCTCGATTAAGTTCGGGAAGCAAGGAATGAATATTGTCACGGGACAATATAAGGGAGTTGACAACAGAACACTTCACCTAGGCGTGTGACGGACACTACAAGTGTACCAACTGTGTTGTGGGACGACCGCACTCCGATAGGAGCATGTGGGCCTGACAGACCTACTTATGGTTAGTTGGGTAAGTAGTAATGTATCAGTATGATACCCCATATATGTATACGAGTAGAGTCCGAAACACGGGAAGTAGTCGACTCCGTCTACGGTCAGCAGTATAAATCAACAGGAGCTAGAAAGTACAAGGAATGCTTGAAGTCAAAGAACTCAGTTAAGTTAAAAAGGACTAAAGGAACTAGTGAGTCTATTTCAAGGAAATGTAAAGAGTCAGGAAGTGCAAAGTGCACTGACTGTTATGTAAAGACAGCTTATGTGACTTAAGGATCCCCAGGGATAAACATGATAGCTGAAAAGCAGGGCAAGGCAGATGCCTAATGTGGACACATTAATGTGCAATGAACGGGATGAAATTCCCAGAATGAGTACCTACATTATTAGGAAATGTTGATCTTCACAGAAGAAGATAGTAACCGGATAAGAACGCAAAAAGGCGTGGCTGACTAGATGTACCAGTAACTGTGAACCAGATGTAAAGACATAACACCCAGGAGAAATCCTTGAAGGGTGTGCGCATCAACAATTGTTGAACAAAATGACATGACAGAAGCACAAGGGTTGAAATTAACACCCAGATTAGACATAAGTTGTCAGGAGACGGACTGGCAATCCTAAGGGGCATCCCATGAAAGGAAATGTGATACAACGACCTTGTCATGGATGCCAATACAACCTCTAACCAGGTAATATTGTACAGAGAAGTACATGTGTGTGGATAGCCTACAATGAGCCCAGCTCAAGGCAAATAAGGCTATAAGCCATAAGTAAAATACGTTATATGAATTCGGTTGATTGTAGAAGTTTATGTGGCATAAGTGAATAGAGTGGAGAACGAACCACTGCATTAAGAGTGGGAATACCTCTCAATGTTGTGACACCGCGGGAGCGGTAGTAATGTGAATCAAGTTCAAGGAATACATTAAGGATGGACGATGTTATTGTTGAAAGAGAGCAATTAGCTTAGTAGTGTGTGCGTATAAAGTGAAACACCGAGCTGAATAATGCCGGCTTGTGACCTGAATGATCGATGCTCAAGGAGCATTCAGTAGTCATCCAAATGAATGATGAACAATAATGTGAATAATACAAGTATATGTGTGGAAGTCAATATGACAGTAAATACTGTGTAAGCTGATGTTATACAAGGAGTAAGGGTACGGTGCGCAATAAGCGACCGTTGTATGAGGGTTGTTAGATGATAAAATGGGAGTGAGCAGAGTTATGAGTTAAACCCAGTGGAGGTACAACATTAAGCGATGGCGAACGAACCGAGCAGTAAGCCGGTGGCAAGTGTTAAATGATAAGGATTTCAGTGAAAATTCCTATCGCAATCGCATAAGAGAGTTGCTGTCAAGGGTTTACGCCTCTGCACTCTGTATGACTGAGTGTTTTGGTATTGCTCTTGCACAGTAATGATCGAGTGGGATAGCTAGGAGTCAGAAGCATGGTAATTATGGAGGAATAATGTTATAATGGCCGATGCATAGGTAATGCAAGGCCGTAGGAATGAAAGAATACATGTACAAAAACCGAATGTGGAGACATGATTAGCAGTAAGTGACTACAATAGCACTAACTGCCAAATATCGGTATGGAATATACCCCAAATATTGTAAATAGCTGAGAGAGCACTACACACTAGGTAGTAGCTCAATCTCAACCGACAGTAAGTCGGTAGAAGAAAGTCAATCATTGTAAATTACATAGTAGTTTACGCGGTAAGCTATTGGAGAAGTGGATGGAAAATTGTGAAACTCACCGAATTCGCTCAGGGTAAGAGATACCGTGCGTCGGTTGAGAACCCATTGTTCCCAAGATAAGGGCAATACATTGGAGATGTACAATAAAGTAACAGTAACGAATGGAGCAAACTAGCTCTATAATTATCAGGGTTGCGCAACCGAGGCCAGTGAGCCCATGCGTCAGGTACCGGGTATACATTGTGAATACGAATGGATGGCAAGATATCAATGCCTAAAAGCCTCACAGGCCAGGACCGAAACCGGTTATGAGTTACAACTCCAACGCGAATTCTTGGTTTAGGGACTAAACCGCCAATATGGTTAAGATCCTCTAATCAGAATCCATTGTGTAATAGACCGCGTGGAAGTTAAAACACTTCACGACGGCAGAACGTTTTAAACTAACACTCAGTGATTGATTACGTGGGCGTAATCCCTTTTAAGGGGGGTAGAGCGCAAAACCACTTAGTGTGTTTTACCGTACAAGTGTACGTGATTGGGGTTGTGCATAGCACAAAATGATTTGTTATAATAGTTGGCGCGTGTGTTATATAAACATACGCATTTATTTGTGGTTAAATTGTGGTAATTGCGCACAGAAGATGCGAATACCATGGTAGGAAGTGTGTTATCTTGTTAATAGTGGTGTGTGAGAGTACAAGTGGAAGGGAGTAAAGAAACTCCCGGGGATCTAAAACCCCGATGGTGCGTAAATATAAACCATGTATTGTATTTTGAAAAAAAAAATATATGTATGTATATATATACAATGTGGTGATTTATGAAGGGTTATAAGACCGACATAGAACCTAGTGAGAATTAAATTTCCTAGGTAACTTGAATTAAGTTGGATTTGGATGATGATTGATAGACGGAGTTCTATCCCTTGGAGATGTTATGATTATGACTAGAAGGATTCAAAGATAGAAAATGGGGCATGTTTGAATTAATTGTTGGTTGAAAATGAAGTGGGAGGTGAAACTTGATTATCATGAGATCAAGGGAAGCCGAACACAAATTGGGGTGGAAAGATAGTTCAACACCGATGCTGATCACATCAGTGTTGGATGATTCTTGAAGCTCCCTATAAGCGATTACAAATAACCATGTTAAGAAAGATACAAGGAGCATAAATTGGACTTGGAGTTGTATGGTGTTTTCAAAAGAATTTTCAATTGGTGTTTTCAAACAATCGATTAATATTTTGAATAAAAGATCTTCTTATACTTAACCTCGTAAAGAATATTTTTGTAGTACTTGCTCACGAGCTGAGGACGTATGAGCCTTTGTCTTTGGACCGGTGACATGAGAAGTACATATGTTAAAAATTAAGTGAATGTTTTGATCTCCCAAAGGAACGGGGACCAGAAAGTGTCCATCGCGACCGGGTTCTGCGGGATCACAATGTATATGTACTTAAAGTGGGATTCGAACCCATGGAGAGATGGAAAAGGTATTTCTGTTTGATATACATGCTATGACATGTTGTTTGGTATGGGTGATAAGGGTTATTTGACTTTGATCTCCTAAAGTGTGTGCTATCAAGACCTATGAGTCTAAATGTGTTGTGTTACATGGACCTATGAGTCTAAATGTGGTTATGTCACCCAGACCTAAGAGTCTGAGGGATATTGTATGGGTGCAAGTGTGGTGAAGGTACCCGGACCATTGAGTCCGAGGTTACCATGTGAATATGATATTTTATGTATAAGGTGGATATGTTGCCCGGACCATTAAGTCCGAGGTTGGATGTAAAGGGTGGTTGGTAATGGAAGTGTTATGGCTATAAGTAATTCCCGTATTCTAATCCAATGATGCGAGGAAATGTGAACTTCGAGGACGAAGTTCTTTTAAGGGGGGTAGATTGAAATACCCCAAACCTTGGTATGTTGTTTAAATATCAAACTATGGTATGTAAAGGCTAAAAAGTGCCTTAGAAACATCAGTGGACAATTTAAAATATAGTAAAGTGCAGTAAAGCACTAAGACACAGTACGAGCAAAAACATGCTCTAAGCTATGAGTGAACTTGGTTAGGACCCAAAGAGCCTACCAAGACTTGATAACATTTAATTATGATTTAATAAGGCTAAATAAGTCCTTAGGAAACTTTGGTAGACAATGAAACCAAACAAAACACAAATAAATACCTTAAGGTCAATAAGAGCAAAAATGTGCTCTAAGCTTGGGGTAAATGTGTATAAGGCCTAATGGTCATACCCATGCCTTAATTATATGTTAATGAACATATTAAATCAATTACCAAAGAAAACCAAGCTTGAAAATAAGTTAAAACACAAAATGTGCTTTAAGAAGTCTTAAAGCACGTTTTTGAAAAATTGTCTTGTAAATGAGTTTTGAATGGCTAAATGTCCATCATTACTCTTTAATTAACATGTGTACTATAGTATCACATTTGGGTGGCTATATCAATGGGAAATCAAAAATTTCACTTCTATGTGCCTTGTTATTGGTGAATAGTGATTTTTATAACTAGTTTGTAACATATAATGTTATAAGTGATTAAATGAGTCAACAAAGACCAAACTACCCCTAAGTATATTATGGGGGCCGGTTTTTAGTAAGGTGAGTCATCACCATGTAAAATAAATTAAAGGAAGGAAGGAAAAGAAAGTAAAAGAAGAAAGTTACTTTAGTACATAAATATCTTCTAAAAGTAGAACTCATCTTCATTCTTTCATTCCCTTCTCATTTCACACGTCTTCAAGCTCCTCCCCTCCCCTCCATTTACGATTCTCTATACCAGCCTCTCTTCTCCATCTTCACTTCCTTGCCAAATCCAACTCCAAGCTCCAAATCAAATTCTAAGACCATATTTGTCTTAGTTAGGTCAAGCTCTACACTTCCACCTTTTCAAATCTTCAAGAGCTCAATTTTGGTGCCATGGAGAATCACCATTGATGGAGCTTGAGCTTGTATTTCTACATATTCTTGTTCTCCTTTGCTTCAAGGTAAGGAAACTCAAAGAAAAATGACATTTCCTTCATGTTTTGTCATAACCGAAAATGCACCTTGTAATGGTGTCTTCTCTTGTCTTGTTTTAGCTTCATTTGAATCTTCCAAGGGCTAGGAGGAGTCCTCTCTTGATATATATTCAAGCTCTCTTTCCATTCCAAGGTAAAACAATCATGTTAATACCTTAAGACAATATATGTAACTAGGGTTTACAATGAGATGAAGCTTAAAGCTTATATACTCATTACAATGTTGGTATATTGTTTAGTTGTTGGCAAGGAACCAAATGCCCTACCGGTTCTACAAGGAAACAAGAAAGAAATTTGTGAGGAAAAGAGGTAAACAAGCTATCTTAATGTGGTTTAATGCCTTAGAAGAATAAGCTTATAATGCTTGTTAAAACTACCAAAAGAGCAAATGGTAAATGAGCTAGTAAAATGCTCTCAAGGAGTTTATTAAAGGAATATGTATTGTTGGGTGTATTTGCAGGTCAAAGGCATTATTATGTGGGAAATTCAGTGTTTAAGGTTTATGCAATTTAAGGGCCTAAGAGCCATGCATTTAAGGGCCTAAGTGCCAAGCAATTTAAGTTATGCACTATATTGTGATGTAGTGCTTAATGTGCGAAGTTTGTGTATATAATGTGTTTGATGGATTTTAGGTATTCTTGAATGAATTAAGGTAAAAACCTAAGTGTTGGATGTGGGTATATGCTAGAGAAGCTATGGCCAAATTTAGGAAAATGTGTAAGAAGTTCTAAGTGTTGTAAGTGAGTTTTGGTGAACTAGGAAGGGTTAAAGGTGAATGAATGTTTATTTGAGAGGGAAACATGTATTAAAATGATTTAGAGTGATGCAAGGATTTAGGTGTTATCTTGGAAGTTTTAGAAATCTATGGGTGTTCTTAAGATGTATTTAAGACTTGGAGGAGTTTGTTTAAGGTTAGGTAATGTTGGTGTTCAAAGAATAAATGAGGTTTAGGTAAGGTTTTGAGTAAGGAGTTTTAAGAAGTTGTGAAAAGGAGATTTAGTTAGTAAGAAAAGAAGTTGAGAGGTGATGATAAGGTGTAGAGGAAACACCTTGGTATTGTGGTCATTATAGGTGAAATGCCACCTAGAAATCATAAGGAGAAAACATTGTAAGTGTTAGGAATTTTGTGGAGATATAAGTAAAGGTTTAAGGAATTAGGAAAATAGTTTTGTGAGTGTTTAAAGAATATCTTAAGGGTGTGTTTGAAGTGCCAAATGATGTTAGAACACATTAAGAGGCCTTAGGAGAAGTTTGGTGAAGATTTGGCAAAGTTTGGGTAAGTTTAGAAGGCGACCGACCCAGGGGCCGACCCAGTTTGTGGGTCGGTCGAGCCTCTGTTAAATGTTAGGAATGTGTTCGGTAATGGTCCGACCCAAAAGGGTGGGTCGGACATGGGTCGGTCGGTCAAGTTTCAAAGGTGGAAAAATGTTCGCACATGGACCGACCCAGAATGGTGGGTCGGACGTGGGTCGGACGGGCATGTTTTGTAAGGAAGCAAAAGGGTTCTGTAATGGACCGACCCAGTTGTGGGTCGGACGGTGGGTCGGTCGGACCAAAAACATGGTTTAAGGTTATGAAATGTTATGTGATGATGGGGATTGGTAGGTAATGATGTTATAAGGATGTTAAGGACATGTTAGGTGAGTTTTAATGACAATAAAGTGGGCTGAAGGTTGTATTAAGATGCGAGAGTAAAACGTGTTAAAAATGTAAAGTTATTTAACCAAGTTAACGGGGAAAGTTATAAGCATTAGACTTTAAAACAAACATGTTACCCCAATGTTAATAAAAGAACATGTGATGTCAGCAGTTGTTCGAGAGTTGCTCGAGGAACATAAGTGGACGTGGTAAAGTGGACTCCGGTGACAGGTATGGTTTTCTTGCAACCTGTGTCCTAACGGATTACACCGGCTTGTATGCCAATATGTTTTCTTGAGTGTTTGCCACCTTGTAAGATTAAAACATGTAATGAGTTTATAGTAATTCATTTATGTGGCGAATTTGGTATCCGATGCCGTTTAACTTCAAATATGTGTTAAACCTTAGCTAACTAAAACTAGGAACACATGAGTGATCGGTATTCGGAGTTGACGGCCCAAACCTTGGGAACGTGCTAACCACGGCTATGTGTGAGTTAGTTGGATATTGTTGTGGTATGCAAGTGTGTGAACCTCCCTTGTGTGCTTAACTCGGTTATGATACCGTATGGTTGTGGATGTGGTAGGCTCCATAATGGATCTCTAACCACTTAATATTATATGTATGTGTACTAATGGGGGGTGAGGAGTCCGGTTGTTCCGGCCACGCGTGTGATGGACGGGAGTCGTTATCTATCCGGTTCGGCTCTCTTGGTGTATGTATAGGTGGTATTCCAATTTGGTTTCTACCTTCCCTTAGCTTATCCAAAGCTAGTTACTGACTCACGTCGGGCCACAGGGGCATACGTATGTTATTTCGGTGTGCTTGGGATTACTAATCCGACACACCTTGGGTATAAGTTAACCGTTCTATATAACCGGACGGTAACGAGGATGGTAACGAGCTTAACATGGGATTGGCAAAAATCCCTAGGCTCACATGGTATACTAACTATGGTGGAAGGTTCCTTGTGAGAACCGATTTTATGGTGTATGTAATGTTATAATGCTATACAAATTCCCTTGCTATGCTTTGGTTATATATATATATTGGATGTTTTAAATGAATGCAACGTTGTCATGTATACATCGAAGCAAGAAAGGTTTGTTATGTTTGTCATATAAGGAATGAGATATGTTGTAGGATATGGAATGTGTGGATCATGGAAATGAATCCCAGTTGTGACAAGAGGCGCTTAAGGATAACCCGATTAATGGGTACATGTCGTCTGTTAAGGAAGTAGCTCCGTTTTGGAGGAGAGCCACTCTAGGGTTAAAAGGAATCATGGATGGTTGGTTAAGTGTGGATGTTTTGGTTATAGGTTGAGCCCATTGAGGCGAAATGTTATGTATTGTATGGTTATGGCTTGTATGCATGATTTAAATATAATCAACTGCATGCTAAGACGACAATTAGTTGTGCGTGGCCCGGTAGCATGTGGGCTGCGGGATTACCATACCAGCAAAGGTGCTGAGCCCCTTGGGGGCCACCCTTTCTCTTCTTTTCCTATTTCAGGTACGGAGAGCTGGAAGCCGTTCGAGAGTAGGACGGGGCAGATGTTTACACATGGGTAGCCATTTAAATGGCGTGAGTATGATAGGCGTAGTAAGACCGAAGTTGTTATCGGCAGTAGTTGTAAATACTCGGTACAGGGGGAGTGTATGTATATATTAAACGTTGAAGATGGAACGAGAATTGTATTGTGTAGTTGCTCGGGAATCTAGTCCATCAGACCGATACAAATGTACAGATATTAGCCTTGTTAGCCACGTAGGTGGTTAACGGCGTGTAACACCATTGGAATAAGTAATGAGATGAGTTGAGTTTCCGCTGCGGATTGTTATTATGAGTTTGTTGTTGGATGGGGTGTTACAGCGCATCTCTACAGACAGATGTGCAATGCTACCAAGTATGATTCAACATGTATAAATGGTTGTAGCAAGTTGCTGACTGTATGGGCGTATGAACACCTACCTCATTTTCGTCCGAGAAACTTGATTGACCCACCACCTGATCTTCCCCTAGCTTACAGGTAAAGCTTCAAAATAATTTTTCTTATATTAGTAATGTTATAGTCCATATATTTGGGGTAACTTTTTTGTTCATTGCAGATACAATGGGAAGTTATGCAACATTGATTCGCACTCTGCTCGTGCGTACCTAGACATGTTGCACGTTCCACCCACGCAGAGAGAGGTGAGATATTTTTTTCTGGGTAGGTTCTTTTCACTAATAAAAGTCTAACAAACATATTGTGTGCATATGTAGTGGATTTGGCAACCATATGGTGAAAGATCACCTAATCCTTAGCAATTTACGGTTCGTGTATTTGCCATCCACTTCTATATGGTGGAAGGTCATCAGGCTGATCGGGTGTTGCGACAGTTTGCACCTAATCCTCCCCTTGATTGTGATTACCTGCACGTTATTACAAGGTCTTGGAGGACTGACGCTAAGTGGTGGGAGATCTTCAGCGACTACCTGCGTATGTTGTCGGAAAGACAGCAGTATCAGATTCCACTTGCACAACTACCGCAGAGTACCCCACTTGATTTGAGGAGCGCTTACATGGTCTGGTACCGACAGCACTCGGTGGCCTGGTATACCGAGGAGAGTAGACGAAATGTGATCACTGTAAGTGTCATCTATTCATTTGTTAGTTGTTTTTTTTTTTGTTATAATATATTCTTAACTTGATACGATGACATGCATGAATAGGCAAGCATGCTAGAGCAGTTGCAGTGAATTCCAGTAGACCAGGGTGTTAGGGATTTTGCGTCCCAGGTTTCTCAGACGCTTGATGTCGGCCACTACCAAAGAGTTGGCCACATTGAGCAGGACTACTCAAGTCATGCACCTCCAATGATGGACATTCAATACCTGCATATGTCATACACGACAACCCTCTCCCCGAGCAGTCAGAAACCGGTCGTACAGTCAAAGACGAAGATGGCCGCGTCGTCTGGCAGAACCTATGGAGGCCGAGAATCAGCTAGGTCTGGTAGAGGTGCCACAGCAGGCAGAGGAGCCACACCAAGCACAGGAGCCACACCATGCACACGAGCCACACCAGGCAGCGGACCCACACCAGGCGGGACACCCTGACGTGGACGGATATCGGCCGGTCTTACCGCTGTGTCAAGTACACTTACACTAGGTATGTACGCTCTGGTACCCTTCATATGTCGATACGATGGTGGGTCAGTTGCCACATGATTTCGGAACACAATTCGATGCTGGGGCAGGGTCGTCGCATACTGCACCCACTGTGCCCATGACACCCACTACACCCACTCCACCCATTGAAGCCACAAACATGCCCACATCTGGTGAGGGCCCCGCAAGGGTACTGGGTACTCCATCGTTCGCACCTACTGACACCATCTAGATGACCGGGCCTTCTCAAACACAGCCTGATCAATCCAGCACACCACCCACCACGCACGCAAACCAAATGTGGTTGAGAGGCCAAAATTCTAGGACTAGGAACCCCCGATATTATAATGCTGATTTCATATTTGGTTCTCCTCCATAGGTTGTTACGTAGTTTGTGCTTTGTTCAAGACTAATGTATTTTATTTATTTATGTTCACTGATGCAACTGAAATCGCGGACAAGGAAATCTGTGTCATTTCCTGTTTTTAAGCATCAGAAGTATTTAAGAGCTCTGGCGGTTGGGATGAGTCGCTCAGTCTATTCATTTGTTACTGTTTGAACTTTGCACTCATATCATTTATTTTGTTGGAGTAAAAAGAATTCACTCCCACACCACGAAGAAGTTGAAAAGGAGTTGATGATCTATACCCGTTCTCTATTCGTAGGCAAACATATTGGTTTGTTAAAAACTGCTTGCCGGTGCTAACTTTGATGATTTTTTCGAGCAAGTAAACGACATCCGTTTTACATGTAATTTGTTGTGCGTGTAGTCTTATATCAGCACCAAATTGTTGCAAAATTTAGCCACAACGGACATCATCTCATGCGTCGAAAATATCCCCGAAGTAGGCAACATACACTAACTTTGGTATGTTAAAAACTGCTTGCCGGTGCTAACTTTGATGACTTTTTCGAGCAAGTAAACGACATCCATTTTACATGTAATTTGTTGTGCGTGTAGTCTTATATCGTCACAACATTTTTGCAAAAGTTTAGCCACAACGGACATCATCTCATGAGTTGAAAATATCCCCGAAGTAGGCAATATACACTAACTTTGGTATGTTAAAAACTGCTTGCCGGTGCTAACTTTGATGATTTTTTCGAGCAAGTAAACGACATCCGTTTTACATGTAATTTGTTGTGCGTGTGATTATATCAGCACAACATTTTTGCAAATATTTAGCCACAATGGACATCATCTCATGCATCGAAAATATCCCCGAAGTAGGCAACATACACTAACTTTGGTATGTTAAAAACTGCTTGCCGGTGCTAATTTTGATGATTTTTTCGAGCAAGTAAACGACATATGTTTTACATGTAATTTGTTGCGCGTGTAGTATTATATCAGCACAACATTTTTGCAAAAATTTAGCCACAATCTGATCTCATGAGTTGAAAATATCCCCGAAATAGGCAACATACACTAACTTTGGTAAGTTAAAAACTGCTTGCCGGTGCTAACTTTGATGATTTTTTCAAGCAAGTAAACGACATCCGTTTTACATGTAATTTGTTGTGCATGTGTTATTATATCAGCACAACATTGTTGCAAAAATTTAGCCACAACCGACATCATCTCATGAGTTGAAAATATCCCCGAAGTAGGCAACATACACTAACTTTGGTATGTTAAAAACTGCTTGTCGGTGCTAACTTTGATGATTTTTTTGAGCAAGTAAACGACATCCATTTTACATGTAATTTGTTGTGCGTGTGGTATTATATCAGCACAACATTTTTGCAAAAATTTAGCCACAACGGACATCATCTCATGCGTCAAAAATATCCCCGAAGTAGGCAACATACACTAACTTTGGTATGTTAAAAACTGCTTGCCGGTGCTAACTTTAATGATTTTTTCGAGCAAGTAAACGACATCTGTTTTACATGTAATTTGTTGTGCGTGTAGTCTTATATCAGCACAACATTGTTGAAAAAAATTTAGCCACAACGGATATCATCTCATGCGTCGAAAATATCCCCGAAGTAGGCAACATACACTAACTTTGGTATGTTACTTGCCGGTGCTAACTTTGATGATTTTTTCGAGCAAGTAAACGACATCAGTTTTACATGTAATTTGTTGTGAGTGTAGTCTTATATCAGCACAACATTGTTGCAAAATTTAGCCACAACGGACATCATCTCATGAGTCAAAAATATCCCCGAAGTAGGCAACATACACTAACTTTGGTATGTTAAAAACTGCTTGTCGGTACTAACTTTGATGATTTTTTCGAGCAAGTAAACGACATCTGTTTTCATGTAATTTGTTGTGGTGTGGTTTATATCATCACAACATTGTTGCAAAATTTAGCCACAACGGACATCATCTCATGCATCGAAAATATCCCCGAAGTAGGCAAACATACCTGATTAACATAGACGTCGCCTGCTCCATATCACTGTTTTAACCTTACTATTGTCACTAGCCGTTGGACATGTCAGTGACCGTTACTCCGATATTATAAAAGAGGGTATTAGTGTCCCAACATATTCATTGCTTACCTTGTGGTCTCAGAATCTATCTAATTACATCTTACGTTAACTCTTCATACCGTCCCTTTTTTGCTCTCAAATCAAATGGAGTTTCCTTTCTGTTTGCACGTTAATTATGTAGCTACTTTTGCTCGTCATGGAGCCCAATTTGATGAAGAATGGAGCATAGACGCGTAGAAGTTACTATACCATATCCTAATAATCTCTGTGATCTACAACGACGTAATTCGAGCACTACAGTCCCTCCTCGGCAGAATAAACATAACAACAATGGTGTATTTGGGGTTGGAGGTCGACTACGAGTGGACTTTTATTCATGTACGAAATGATACATCAGTTCACCGGATGATGGAGAATTATATGGAGTACAATGATTTCATAGATCAGATTCCTTTGCTTGTTATTTATGATCCTATTGAGCCCGATGATGATGATTTTCAACATCAGGAACCAATTTACAAGATGCGACGTAATGTAATAGCACAGGGAATAGATAGACAAAGGTCATAAAATAATTGGGTTACTGGCCATTGCGTAATTGATCTTGTTAGTTTTGGTGGTAGTAACCTTAGGGTTGTAATGAAATGATCTCATTCTGGATGATCAATGAAACTTGTAGCGTACAATGTGTTTGATTGGTTCAATTTGTACTGCTCTATATACACATATTTGATTCCCCTCGTCCAATCTATCGTCCACTTGTTGAGGCATGATTCTGCAAATAAGATTCCCCCCCCCCTCCACCAAGCATTTCGTCTTAAAGTGGATTCCATGGCCATTTCCAACCAATGACTTTGTGATTTCTCATTCCCTACACGTACCTCCTTATCCCTTCCCTTGCCTACAAATACAACATGTGTTTTCCTTTCCATTTCACAAATAACCACCCACGACCATTTTCAATTTACATAACATTAGCATACGACAGGTCGTGCTGCACTTCATCGACACATTTCATCAATGGAGATCTCTTGCACTATCTTGCTTAACATTGAGCCGGTTACCAACGATTCAGGTTTGCATTTTGCTAGAACATATTCATCTGAGCATGTTGATTTCGAGATCGACATGGATATTACATTTGCTGAGTTTGAGAATGTTGTCGAGACCAGAATGAAAGAGAGTTATGGTTACTATTGTGTGGTCGAATCGATACTTCATCGATTACTGTTATGCTCTCAGCCGCACCCTGTATGGGGGCCTCTACAGATTAAAAAAGATGACGACGTTCAACGAATGATTGAACGTTACGTGTTCAATCAACAATTATATTCTAGATTATAACTATATGTCGTAATTGTATTCAGGGAAGATAACCCAGCACAGTTACCACCAACGGGCGTAGCCTTGCCCATAGAATACGAAGACGGTTACGATTTGGATGACATTAAACAAGATGGTTAGTATGGATGTGGATAACACATGGACATCCCATGTTAAGGTATCAAGAGAACTGATCGGTCGCTCCTCTTACGAGGGACAGTCTTATGCATGGAAATCATGTAATAAAGACTAAGTAACTCTGCCTATGTTATTGTGTAACCTAATATTTGTTTTCTTTGTGCGTATTTGTAATAAAAAATGATGGATGTCCTTTATTAGAATAAGATTTTTCTATTATTATGTATTCGACACTGTGTGCATTTTGCTTAAAACAAACAAATGCGTAAGCAATGACGTCTGTCGTTGCCTTATTCCAAAACAAGAGAGAAATAGTACAACACCATCCACAGTTCGTACTTAATGATGTTGTTGCATTTTGTTCGCTCGACACTTCATGTCATTAGTCGAACTGAACTAGGATTTGAATCCTATCAATATGCTCGATGTAGTCCATGTAATTTTCCACCATCGCCTCTACATTTGCATCTTCAGTGATATACATTAGCTCTCAGAATGGAATAGGGAAGTTGTAGGCCATTGATCTGTATATTATTGTAATTGCACGATGAGTATTGCTACTCAGACCCAGACATTGACGGATTATAGACATCAGCGCTTTAAAAGAATGAATGAATTGCAATTCAAGATCAAATTTCTGTGAAGTGTCTGTTGGACGGAAGTTGAAGCCAAACCTATCCACCATGTGAGTGTAATCTACGAACAATCTAATTGGTAGATTCATTTTTGGTGTAAATAACAAAATGGTAAGGAAGTGATTTGTTAATGGTCGGAACTATCGAAGGTTTGTCTTCCTTTTATACTGGTATCCATTATACCTTAGTTAAGGATAGCATCGAAACGCCTTGAATCACATTCCTTCAATAAGATAAGATGCTGTGAAGGTAAGTGAGTGGACAAGATGATTCGATTGATAAGGTCCATACAAAGCTCTTTTATTAAAGTTGGAGAAAAGGTAAGATGTTATGCTAAACACTTTCTGTTTGAGATATTTTCCGAAGGATATCGTCTTTTATAATAGTTGATGCTGATCCATACAAAGCTTGTGCTAAACGTTTTATTTGCATCGCACGATTCGGATTTATTGCGCTTACTTGTGCTTATACGATATTGTGCCTTGTTGAATGCTTATCTTAAACTCTAGTTTGTATAATTCATGAAATGAATGAACGGAAATGAAGTGTGTGTGCTTGTTGTGTATTGTACTGACCAAGTAATGCAGTATATGACTTCTAACTAATTCCTAACTAGCTAACCATTCTAACATAAACACTTTCTGTTTGAGATATTTTCCGAAGGATATCATCTTTTATAATAGTTGATGCTGATCCATACAAAGGTCATGCTAAATGTTTTATTTGCATCGCACGAATCGGATTTATTGCGCTTACTTGTGCTTATACGATATTATGCCTTGTTGAATGCTTATCTTAAACTCTAGTGTGTATAATTCATGAAATGAATGAATGGAGATGAAGTGTGTGTGTGTGCTTGTTATGTATTGTTTTGACCAAGTAATGTAGTATAGGACTTCCAACTGATTCCTAACTAGCTAACCATTCTAACATAAACACTTTTTGTTTGCGATATTTTCCGAAGCATATCGTGTTTTATAATAGTTGATGCTGATCCATACAAAGGTCGTGCTAAACGTTTTATTTGCAACTTAAAGATCTAGCAGTTACAACGGTAATGACCTTACATTCAAACACAACACATCACTAATCATCTACTTCCCCATCGTCATCCGTGTTGCAAGCTGAGGTGTCACTATTGCCTTCATCTTCTACAGTCTCTTCTGTTGAAGTCTCTGAGTCTGAGTTGTTAATAAATACCGGAGGAGCGAGCGAATAGGTTACCGAAATCTCCATTATGTTGCCATAGACATCACGGTTACCCTCAAACATTTGTAGCATCTGGTGTACATCATGGTCGTTCGCAATGAGGAGCGGAGTCCATGCGATATCTGGGGGAGACTCAAGCAGGAGTCTGTGCATTATGGTGTGCACGATGCAGTTCCCTGCAACACATGACCTTAAGGCATTCCCCACGCAGTTGTATAGTTGTTGGTAGGTTATTGACCAGTAAATATTGAAATCAATAAAACGTGAATTTGATTGTCTTTCAAAATAAAATCCAGTCTCGTCAAAAGAGGGGGTAACATGCACACACAAGATACACGGTAGATCCATTAAAAAGGGTAGAAGAATGGGAGCTGATGCAGGTGTTGTTAAGCAATTAATCCAGTATTTATAGGAAGGAGAACTATAGCAAATGGAGTACATGGTACAGTCAAAATAGTGTTCAATAATAACATATGGAGTTGTCATTTCTCCTTTTTAATGAAGAAAGTGTGAGCAGTGTAAAGATAAGTCACATGGTGTCCATCGAAGTACTTGTAGTGTAAATGACAAGACAACACAAAGAAGTAGAGTGTTGTAGTCCTGAAAAATCGTAAATAGAGGACTGCCTTATGAAAAGTCCATGAATCAATTTCAAACTAGAGTTACAGACACACCTCCAAAAGGACAATGTGACAACCATAGGCTGTCAGAAAGGAATAGGGAAGCTGTAACTCAGTGTCATGTATGTAATTGATACATGTTGATGAAGCTTATTAAAGATGCTTTGAGTAGACAACACTTTATACAAAAGTACACATTGAGGAGGAGCCACGAATTGAGCACAAGATGCAACCAAAAGTTGTGGCAGTAAAAAAATATTCCCTTATCTTATCCGAGGAAATCTAAGAAATCTCATATGCGTCCGAAACCAACCATCAATCAGAGTCCAGCAAATTGGAACATGATAACATGGTATCATTGTATGGGATAAGATACTACGAGAAGGTAAGATGATATGAGACTGTTTGAGGCGTATAAACTCAACCAGTCCCGACCTAAGGTCGTGCCAACGTCCATAAATAACTCAGCCGCCCTTGAAGTTTTATGATGTATAAACCATTGCCATTAAACCCTCCACTTCAAGTTGTACATCTAAAATGTTTATTCCCTGTATGATGTATATGCACTACATCCCATCCTTTGATGATTCTGGCTTTTACTTTGAACTAACCGAATACGGCACAACGCGTCATCTCACGATTATAGATTTCATTGACTTCAACTATTTCAAATTCCTAGTTGAGTGTAACCTTGATTGTGGTGATGAGAAGTTTGTTCCAACATCCATTGTCTTCCGAAAAATGATGTTTCCTCTCCCAGTGCCTTTCTGGAGCCAGATGGTAATCGCAAATGATGAAGACGTGCGTCTTATGGTTGAAAACTACATAAACAACAAGCAACGCATGGGTATGATTCAGCTGCTGGTGGAATATGAGCCGAAGGTAGATGGTTAATTATGGTCATACAACTTTGACAAATTATTGGCGGTTTTAAGTATGTTTGTCATATAACTCACTGTACGATGTGATCTTCTTTAGTAATGTACCACTGTTGTGTGCTCCATTCATTGGGGCTGCTTCTATAATTCAATAAACATTGTACTTCCCTTAATAATAATGAATACATATAGTGATGCATGATTATTTACATGATCAAACTAAGACCATGGTTATAACACCACCAAATCACCGAAGTAGGCACACCTAATTTTATTAAAATACAATACCACTACAAAAAAATGCCATTTACAGACACATTTTTTGTGTCAGTATAGCCACAAAAAGTGTTAGTATAGACTCAGTTGAACTTTACCGACACATAAAAAAGTGTCGGTATAACCTCAGATACTATAGGTCTATACCGACACATATAGTGTGTGTCGGTAAAAGGGTTCTGAGCTTTTACTGACACTTATTTTCTTAGTCAGTAAAGGCAGCAGATCCATACTAACACTTAACGTAAGTGACAGAATAGCTCGTGAATTTATACTGACACAAAACTAAGTGTCGGTATACCAATATACTAACACATAATTTATGTAAGTAAAAGCAGTTTATACAAACAGAAAAAAAACATCCTGGAACAACTATACTTACACAAAAGTAAGTGTCAGTATACATCTATACTAACTCATAATTTATGTTAGTAAAAGCTGATTATACAAACAGAATAAACCATCTTATAACAACTATACTAACTCAAAATCTAGTGTTAGTAAAACTTTTACTAACACAAAATATAATTCATTTCAATTTGTCATTTTTACTTTGTCGCGCAACTACCAAATGACCTGTAAATTCTTGAACAATAAATGTAGTATTCAATAAGCTCCAATGCCATTAAAAATATTAAGAGTTTACAATAGCGCAACGTCAACACTAACATTCATGATTATCCTCCAAAAGTCTTGTAATCAACATAAAGATAAGTTGTGCTTAAGTCAAAATACAATATTGTTCTTAAATGAGTTAGAAGGTAACATATCACACTCTCTCTCTTTCTTCATTGTTCTCCTACTTTTAAAATAAAATCTTAACTCCATCCACATTCTTTTACTCAACACCTGCACACACAAAAATTATATCGTCAGAATGATAGAAGATACATAAGTAAATGGTTATCTTGTTATCCAAGATAAGCGGAAAATATTGATTATTATAATTTAGACATGTCTTTACTGCCTTTACACATGGCTAGTAATCTTCACAAACGCAAGAAGGAAAAGACAGATCAAAAGCTCTAAACCTAACGCTAAATCAGTCAGTTAGAATCTCACTAAAACCAAGTACAAGTACTCTTATTTGGGCACATTTACATCAGATCATCAGCATAGTTACAATTCAACCATAAAAGAAAATAGAACACCACCATCACCACAACCAAAACCAGACAGAAGCAGTATCAGAATATATTCAAATCAAACCTCACTTTCAAAATCCCAATAAAAGCTGTTGAGAGGGAAAAAAAATAAAGCGACAAGAATATACCTTACTTATCATTGTTGCTTCTGCTGCTACCTCCCAGGGCTAGACTGAGGAGAAGATTTGTCACCAGAAGGTTTTCCCTCTTGAAGTGAAAAAATAGTATCAAAAGCACCCACCAACGCCTTGACTTTACTTTTCCTTGTTTCAACAAGCTTGCTAGCGGTTTCTTCAATCACATTGTTGAACAACCCATGTTCATTCTTCTCGCTTGCGCATCTTGGTGTCTCAAAACTACCCTTTCACCAGCAGGATCCACATTAGCCGCTTTGCCAGAATCCACTACATTCACCTTAATCCTATGTGATCCAGCACTTGAGCCCTGGTCATTGGTCAAAGCTTTTCTTCTTCTGAATCTAATCATCCTCGGTGGTGCATCAGCATTAGCTTCAGGCTCAACTACCTTGCCCCGTCTGAATTTCAATTTCGTAGGTGTACGTTGATTATCTTCAGAGGAGAGCAATCTTGAATTTCTTGTCTTCCCATGGTGTTCTCCATCAACTATGTCACAGACATTACCTTCTGTGTCATCATCAGAGTCTAGGACAGGACCATCTGATTCAGTGCCATATGTGTATTCAGAGTCGGTGTTCAGCTCAACTGCACTAGTGGAGAGTAGGAGAGTTTGAATGAGAAATTGAATTCAAGGATCCTTGTAACACCCCAACTACCACCGTACATATAACATTAAACTGTAGCGGAAAATTCAACTCATCACATTACTTAATTCAATGGTGTTACACGCCGTTAACCACCCACGTGGCTAACAAGGCTAATACATAAACTTTGTACCGGTCTGATGGGCTAAATTCCTGAGCGACTACACAATACTTTCCCCTTCCATTAACAAAAACTACAACATACACCTTTCAACTATACCGAGTGTTTTTAAACTGATGCCGACAACAATATCGGTCTTACTACACCTACTGTATATATACACTTAAATGAATACCCATGTACAATGACTACCCCGTCCTACTCTCGAACGGCTTCCAGCTCTCTGTACCTGAAATAGGAAAAGAAGAGAAAGGGTGGCCCCCAAGGGGCTCAGCACCTTTGCTGGTATGGTAATCCCGCAGCCCACATGCTACCGGGCCACACACAACTAATTGTCGTCTTAGCATGCGGTTGATTATTTTTAAATCATGCATGCAACTGTAAAACACAACACATAATCATTTCGCCTCAACGGGCTCAACAACGGATAACATATCCTTTTAATAAGTCACTCATGGTATTCATTATCCCTAGAGTGTTCCTCCTTTAATGGAGGTACTTCCTTAATAGACGACACTTACCCTTAAATCGGGTTATCCTTAAACGCCTCTTTTCTCAAACTGGGATTCATCTCCATGATCCACACTCCATATCCTACAACATATCTCATTCCTCACATAACAAAACCTTTCTTGATTCGGCGTACACATAACAACATCGCATTCATTTTAAACACCAAACGTATACATATCATAGCATAGCAGGGGAAATTGCTTAGCACAATAACAACACAAACACCATAAGATCGGTTCACACAAGGAACCTTCCACCATAGTTAGTATATATAGTGAGCCTAGAGATTATTGCCAATCTCATGCTAAGCTCGTTACCAACCTCGTTACCGTCCAGTTATATCGAACGGTTAACTTAAACCCAAGGTGTGTCGGATATAGTAATCCCAAGCACACCGAAATAACATTCGTATGCCCCTGTGGCCCGACGTGAGTCAGTAATTAGCTTTGGATAAGCTAAGGGAAGGTAGAAACCAAATTGGAATACAACCTATACATACACCAAGAGAGCCGAACCGGATATGACATCAACTCCCGTCCATCACACGCGTGGCCGGAACAACCGGACTCCTCACCCCCATTAGTACATATACACTTATAAATAAGTAGTTAGAGATCCATTATGGAGCCTACCACATCCACACACCATACGGTATCATAACGAGTTAAGCACACAAGGGAGGTTCACACACTTGCATACAACAACAATGTCCAACTAACTCACACATAGCCGTGGTTAGCACGTTCCCAGGTTTGGGCCGTCAACTTCGAATACCGATCACTCATGTGTTCCTAGATTTGGTTAGCTAAGGTTTAACACATATTTGAGGTTAAATGGTATCGGAGGCCAAATTCGCCACATAAATGAATTACTATAAACTCATTACATGTTTTAATCTTACAAGGTGGCAAACACTCAGTAAAACATATTGGCATACAAGCCGGTGTAATCCGGTAGGACACAGGTTGCAAGAAAACCATACCTGTCACCGGAGTCCATTTTACCATGTCCACTTACGTTCCTCGAACAATTCTCGAACAACTGGCACATTAAAGTTACCTCATTATCATTGGGGTAATATGGTTTGTGTAACGTCGAATGACCATAGTTAACCCGTTTACTAATTAAATACCCTTACATTCTTAACATGTTTCACTCTTTCACAATTTTCACCCACCAAATTGCGTTATACTCACCTAACATGTCCTACAAACCTATACATCATATCCATCAATCTCCATCATTAGATATCATTTTCCAACCTTAAACAACATTTTTAGAGTGGTCCGGGACTTGGTCCTTACCTTAAGTCCCGGACCACACATTGGAGTACTCTCGGCCTTTTAATAGGGTGGTCCGGGACCTTGTACTCACCCCAAGTCCCGGACCACAACATGGAACATCTCTCGGCCTGCTTTTGATATATGGTCTGGGACTTCAACCATTAACCAAGTCCCGGACCCAAGCTACAGAATGCTATATTGCATTTTCTACCCTTGTTCAACTTGTTCTCTTCATCATTGATTACCCAAACTTCACACATTAACTTAGGCATATTCTAATACCAAAATATCACTTTGATTCACCTTATAACATTAACCAACTTGTTACCCAATTTTCTTACCAAATCTCTTAACACTTGTTTTACTTCCAATGGCCTTTAAAAGTCACACCAAACAAGGCCTAAACATCATCTAAAACCATTACCATTCAATCCCCCATCATTAGGAGCCTTAAACAAAATTTTTTCTTAATTCTGGTCTGGACCGCCCCTCTGGGGCGGTCCCAGGGGCGGTCCACAACAGATGCTACACGTATTTTTTTTTTCATTCTCTGCACTGGACTCCCCACAGGGGCGGTCCGTAGGGGCGGTCCACTGCAGAACCCATTTTCTAATGTGCTTTCTCCTCTTTCTAAACTCCAAATTCATCCCAATTTTTTTCCTATGCTTTACACATGTTCTCTCACATGTTTAACATCGTTTGGGCACACTTAAACCTCTCGAAAACATCCCAAAATTTCCTTAAACTTACTTATATCTTCACAAAATTCCTAACACTTACAATGTTTTCTCCTAGTCCCCAAGTGGTGTTTCAACCCTAATAACTACTATCTCAAAATACTTTCTCTTCATTTTAACATCATCTTTCAAGCATCATTCTTACCATCAACTCCTTATTTTACAAAGTTTGCCTAAGTCTTTGCCTAAGTCCAAAATGACTTTGGTACATACTAAAACCTTAAGATCATGCCTAAGTCCTTGTTACACTCTAAATACCTTAAATACAGTTTTCTTCTCAAGTAAACATTTATTCACCTTTAACACTCCTAGTTCACCAAAACTTACTTAAAAACACTTAGAACTTCTTACACATTTCCCAAATTTGGCCATAGCTTCTCTTGTGTATACTCACATCCAAACACTTAGGTTTTTACCTTATTTCATTCAAGAACACCTAAAATCCATCAAACACATCTTTATACACAAACTTCACACATTTAGCACTACATCACAATATAGTGCTTAACGTAAATTGCTTGGCACTTAGCCCTTAAATAACATGGCTCTTAGGCCCTTAAACTGCATAAACCTTAAACACTGAATTTCCACGATATATAAGCCTTTGACCTGCAATTACACACCACCAAGACATATGTTCCTTTACTAGTCCTTGAGAACACCTTACTAAGTCATTCACCATTTGCTCTTTAGGTAGTTTTAGCAAGCATTATAAGCTCATTTCTCCTAAGGCATTAAACCACATGAGACAGCATATTTACCTCTTTCCACTCAAACTTTTCTTGTTTCCTCTTAAAACCGGTAAGGCATTTCTTTCCTTGTCAACTACTAAACATATACCAATATTGAAATGAGTATATAAGCTTTATGCTTCATCTCATTGTAAACCCTAGGTTTACATTATTTCAAAACATTAATGTAGTTGTTTTTACCTTGATCTTTGAAGGGAGTTTGAATATCTATGAGAGGACTCCACCTAGTCCATAGAGATTGGAATGAAGCTAGAACAAAGTCACAAAGAGCTCCATCATGTGCAATTTCGGCCAAGGCAAAACATGAAGGAAACTTGATTTTTCTTTGAGATTCCTTACCTAGAAGCAAAGGAGAGTAATAATATGTAGAAACACAAGCTCAAGCTCCATCCATGGTGATTCCTCTTGGCACCAAAACAGAGCTCTTGGGATTTTGAAAGGATAGAATTGAAGAGCTTGATGAGAGGAAGAGATTGGTGGTGTTTGTTTTTTGATTTGGACATGTGAGCTAGATTTTACAAGAGGTCAAAGGTGAGTTTTACAGGTGGTGGGTTGTGTATTTAACCGTGAGAGAGCAGCAAGAAGGGAGGTAGAAGAAGAGTGGAGCCGTGTGAAATGAGAAAGAAATGAGAGAATGAAGATAACCTTTGCTTTTTGAAGATATTTGTTCTTTTAAAGCAAATAGTACATTAATTAGTCATTCTTTCTTTTCTTAGTAAATTAACAAGGGTGGTGAGTCACCACACCTTAAAAACCGGCCCCCAATAGTACCTAGGGGTATTTTAGACTTTATTAATCAATTGTCTCACTTATAACATCATATGTTACAAACTAGCTTATTAAAGTTACTATTCACAAAAACAAGGCACATAGAAGTGAAATTTTTGATTTCCCATTGATATAGCCACCCAAATGTGATACTATATAGTACACATGTTAATTAAAGAGTAATGATGGACATTTAGCCATTCAAAACTCATTTACAAGACAATTTTTCAAAAACGTGCTTTAAGACTCCTTAAAGCACTTTTTGTGTTTTAACTTGTTTTCAAGCTTGGTTTTCTTTGGTAATTGATTTAATATGTTCATTAACATATTTTAAAGTATAGATATGACCATTAGGTCTTATACAAATTTATCCCATGCTTAGAGCACATTTTTGCTCTTATTGACTTTAAGGTATTTTCTTGTGTTTTGTTTGGTTTCATTGTCTACCAAAGTTTCCTAAGGACTTAATTAGCCTTATAAAGTCATAATTAAATATTATCAAGTCTTGGTAGGCTCTTTGGGTCCTAACCAAGTTCACTCCAAGCTTAGAGCATGTTTTTGCTCAAACTGTGTCTTAGTGTTTTATTGTGTTTCACCATGGTTTAAATGGTTCATTTATGTTTCTAAGGCCCTTTTTAGCCTTTAAATACCATAGTTTAACATTTACACAACATACCAAGGTTTGGGGTATTTCAATCCTGGTGACAAAACCAATTGATATTGCATGATCTGCGCTCCATCTTCAGCTGAAATAGTGGTTTGGCAGTCAGTTTCCACCTTAAAAAAGGAATACAAATCTAAATAACCAGCTTGAGGTTGGTTGTCAAATGTCGGGTAACTTTTATCTAATCATTCAAAAGGGGTATACTATAAGCTATCTTTAAAATCAGAATTAATTCGATCAATGGAGCAAGTGCGAAAAGTTGATCATGATAAGAGTTGCCAAATAGGAAAGTGATTTTCACTTTTGTGAGTGATTATCAACTGGAACTAGTGTTTCTGTCGATGACAATGAGTCACACAACAATGAAATTAGTTAGGCAGTAGGAGATTACATTAGAAGAAAGGAAAATCCCAAACAATCAGTCACCTTCAATGGGCAATATTCACACAACAATTAAATTATTTAAGATGAGCAGATAAATAAGTTTTTTTTTAGCTCAGGAAAAACTCTGCTACAATGAGTTAAAACAGTGGAAAAAAACTGACTGAGCATGAGTGCTAGAGCAAAAGGAAGCAGGTACAGTAGATCGACGAACTTGCCCAGACCCTTGAGTTACACTAGCGTAAACTAAAACCACTGACCTTATTACGAATGTGGGTTGTGGGAAAAAAGTTGGGTTTAAGAGGAGACTATCTTCTTTGGCATTAACTAATCAGAATTCCTATTTACATATTATTTCCCTTATTAACATTATTACTCACTGTTGTTACAGACCTATACATTACCTACCAAACTATAAGATGATGTTATAAAAAACAAAAAAGCATGGCTAGGAGATTATATTGTAGATTTCTTTTACTTCCAGAGTTGACCCCATGATATATATCATCACGTGGATCCCTTCTTCAACACTAAAAGACATTGAAAGTGATCTGGAATTGATTTAGGATGATTCAAATTGTTAGTACGATAGCCACTCAGATCTAACCTTGTGGAACAAAACTACATATATTTCACTGTCTTTGAACAATAATTAACGACAGACGGAAGGGTATATAACTACCTTTATGCACAGCAACTAAGAGAAACTATCAGCATCTACATACCTGGAACTGAATCTAACAACTACACTTTACTCTTCCACATCCCTTCGCAGTACATGATACCCAGTTGGATCACAAGTAATAGTATGGGTATCCGACTCTTTCTGAGCAGATAAATAAGTTAAAATTACTTATTAGAATAGACTAGTCTATAATAGACTAGTTCTTTGCAAACAATCAGTAACCTTCAATGGGAAATTGTTACTCACCGACTCACACAATAGTCAGTATAATAGACTAGTTCCTTGCAAATTCATTAACGTCGGTTTAATGAAGAAAACGATATTATCTCCTTAGATTCATTAACTGAGAGAAAACGAGAGGGGACGGCTGAAAACCATGAGTTAACGAAGAATCCAGACTCGAGCTTGACGTTAATGAAGAATCCATTTCCGACAATGACGTTAACGAAGAATCCAAACTCGAGCTTTTGAATTCTTTCCAAACTGGATTCCTCAATCTAATTTCTTTGAACGATTTAAGGAGATAAGCTCGGGAGAGTGGGAAAGACAATCAAAACGGAAGAAAGACTGAGGAATCTACAATAGATTATCGTGAAAAACATAAACCCTAATCTCAAAATTGGTGGAAACGTAGAGAAATCTTACCAATTTCAAACACGTTGTTCTTTCTGGGATTCAATCCTGCAATTCAATTTCTTCAATCTCTTGGTGCTCAAGGTGTGGAAGCGTCTGGAAGGAGAAATTTTGTCGTTGGATGAGAAGAAGTACGCTAACTCAGTTTTGGAGTTAGTCTGTTTGCCGCTAGTTTTTTAGTAGGTTTTAGAGACTGATTATGACTTAACAATATAGATAACTTAGGTACTATATTGACTTAAATTATTTTAAGTTAGTAAAACAAAGATTTTATGTCAGTAAAGATTAGATGTGTACTGACACTTTAATAATGAGTCAGTAAAATTTAAGTAAGTACTAACACTTTAATAAAAGTCAGTAAAGATTATTTAATTTTTACTGACACATATAATGTGTTAGTAAATTATATCTATAGAGACACTAAACTATGTGTTAGTAAAACCGTGTGTTAGTAAATGATACTTTTTTTGTAGTGTACATTCCGTTACATTCTTTTTGGGTGCTTGCTAAAGGCACGACCTGTCAAAGCAGGAGCATTTGGTAACTAAAAAAAGGATGACAACTGATATTCTTCAATCATACACTAGCATTTGGGTAGTTTCTCCTAATATGTCCCGTTGTCGACACAGCCCGCACCTTCGTCTTTCATGTTCATACGCCTCGTCCATCTCATTTGGAATACGTGAAAATGTTGGACGTCCTCTGACTGTACGCATCATATTTGGGTCAGGAACCACAGTTAGGCCGACATACGAAGGCCAGTTGCCTTGGTTACCTAAAGGAACAAATTTGTTCTCCTGATATGCCTGTATCATCGTATCAAGTCTGTAAACGCTATGAACATAGTTCTTCCAATCAAGTGTGGTGTTGGAACAAACAGCCATAACGTGTGAACAGGGGTACTTAAAGGCCTGCCACTCCCCACATTCACATAGTCTTTCATTGATTTGGACAACGAATTTACCTTTATCTCGCCTTAAGGTGGCATCACCATTCTCAACGACCTCGAATACCAAATCCATCGAATCAATGACAACCACACGGTGATAGTTCGATAGGATTTGGTTCTCGTTAACCCTTTCAAGGAGTTGCCTTGTAAAAATCGATCCGCTATTCCTTTGTGCAGTATACGTTTCCAAGTTATCTCGGAAATAATCAATAAGCTTGTACAGTGTGCTCTCCACAATTGCTGTCACGGGTAGCAAGCGAACCATCTTCAACACACCGTTCATGCACTCCACCAGATTGGTGGTTGTATGACCCCACCGTCTACCGTCATCATAAGCACGGGACCATTTCTCCATTGGGAGATCATTGAAGAAGGCAGCAATCGAGGGGTAAAGAGATATTAAATGACTCAATCTTTCATCAACAATATCCTTCCTAAATGAGTAACCTAACAACATACAAATAAAAATCAACTAGTCATAAACAATTACTACTAGCTTACAGTTAATAAACGGAAGTATAAATCAAATAATTACCGGTGTTTATCAAAAACTTCTTCCATTTCTTGTTCCCATATCTGGTTTGAAAGTTTGAAGCTACGTGACGGAGACACAAGAAATGTTCTGCATATGGTGGAAGCCAGTATTGATCCTCCCTTATTATTGACATTATAGTTGCGGCACGGTCAGTAATTACAGCGACATCACAACGTGGCCCGATAACTTTGTTACGCACACAATCGAGAAAATATTTCCAGTCATTCCTGGATTCCCGGAAACCAAGCCGAAAGCCATGGGAATAATCTTGTTATTACCATCTTGCGCAACAGCCACTAGTAACTTACCCTTGTACTTCCCGTAAAGGTGAGTCGCATCTATTTGCAATAGGGGCTTCATGTACTTGAAAGCAGTTATGCATAGACTTGGCAATTCGGGTCACTCGGTTCGGGTTCGGTTCGGTTCGGGTTCGGTTCGGTTCGGGTCGGGTCAATTTGTAGATATTTACTATTCGGCTTGGTTCGGATTGGATCGGGTTCAATGGTTTAAATTTGATTCGGGTTATTTCGGTTTTGGTTGAGTTCGGGTTTGGGTGCTTTCGGTTCGGGTTAGCCTTTGAGTCATTCAGTTTTTTCGGGTTATAGGTCAAATTTGGGTTACTTATCCGGGTTTAATTGATAAACATTTTAAAGTACGAATTTTAAGCAACCTTCGTAACTTGCATTGATTTTCATATGCGGCTCCAAATTCTTTTAATATAGTGTTATTGTTGATCAAGACTTCTATTGTGTATAGGTTGGATAAAATCAAACTAGATGACAAATTTTGTAAATGAATTTAAACTATTAATTGTATAGACTAAGTACAAATTAAGCTTTTGTGAATTAGTGGTCAATATTTGGCAATCGACGTCCAGTTTACCCCGTCCACGCCCGACGTCGTGCCTCCCGTCATCCCGCGCCCGTCACACCCTGAGCTCATCACCTTGCACAAGCGTCGCGCATCTACATCCATCCATCACCGCCTCGCACAAGTGTCACATGCCCACTCCCATCCATCAACATTCAAACCATTCATAAGTCCTAAATATAAAGAAACCTAAGTTTATAAAATATAGAGTAATATAAAATAGTAATGATACACATTACATTGTCTTATACAACATTTTAGGTTAAGTTGTTAAGGTAGATGGAATAAGGTGGGGATTATTCATCCTCCAAACCTTATTCATCCTCCAAAATGCTAGTCTATCTCACGATTCACAATAATCTACCATTTGGAAAATTTATTTTCCTCATTTTATTGCATAATTTTCTTTAGGCATATACACATTAATCTTGAATAGTATATGTCTCAACTAAAAAGTTTAGGTTTTATAATTAAACTTCATCAACATTTAAACCATTCCCAAGTCTCATGTCCTAAACATAAAAAAAACCTAATTTTATTAAAATCAAAATTAGTATAGTATTATAAAATAGTAATGATACGCATTAAATTGTATTATAAAACATTTTAAAGCAAAACAACTATAGTTTGTAGCAAAACATCCATTTGTGGGAAGAGTAACAACACAGTTTATGAATGTTTTATTACAATAAGGCTTGAGATGCTAAATCTCCATTATGTGTTTTTGGTTTCAAGATTATTTTTACAGTTGGAACAACTATAGTAGATTTAGATTTAGCAAAACATTCGGGTGGATACGGTTTGGGTTGATTCAGTTCGGGTGGATTCGGTTCGGGTGAATTCGGTTCGGGTGGATTTGGTTATACCAAATTTCAGTTTGATTCGGTTTTGGTTTGGTTCGGTTCGAATTTTCGGGTCACATTTCGGGTCACGCTATTCGGTTTAAGTTTGGGTTCGGATCGGGTTGGATCGGTTCGATTTTTCTGGCTCGAGTCACCTTTGCCAGGTCTAGTTATGCATGGCCCGAATGCCCAGAAGCAACGCTTAAATTGCCTAACTGATCTGGTTTGCATCTCGTTCTCAAACACAACATTAGACTCCAAATCCACAAACGAAGTAGGCATGTAATGTCTTATGGTTAAGATGTACCTGGGTAGTTCGGCATATGACTGCACCCAATCCCCGTAAACTCTTCTTATGGCTTCAGCACGACCCAACCAAGCTTTTTTATAGCTTATTTTCCTACGATACTCCTGACGGATTAATTGAATAACCGTCTTCACTTGTAGTCCCGGATTCTCCTTCACTCGGGGAATCATCGCCTCGGCAATGAAATGGTAGGTTATGAACCGGTCATTATTCTCGTTCAAGACAGGAGAACACGAGTGAGGAGTGAACTTGCGTACGCGCCATTCAAATGCATCCTTCAACAGACATGCTCGAAAATAGAACTTGCATCCTTCATCTTGTCGACACTTTAACGCGTAGACTTTTCTGGTGTTTTCTTGTGGTAGAAAATCAACATTTTTTGCAAGTGATAATCTTTGACAGCCATAACAAGAACATTTTTGTTTAGAAACTTCTGACCTTTGATAAACTCTTGCCCTGGGCTCCAATACGGTATACCACGTCGGTCGAGATCTGAAGGCATTTGGCTTATGGCTTGTAGGTCTACATGCGTTAAGAATGAAGCAATTGGTGTGTAAGGTTCAGCTGGTGTCGAAGGACCGGCTTCGTCAACTTCATCAACATAATCATCATCATCAGGGAAGTCTTCCGGCTCCATCTCAGGACCATCTTCCGAACTATGTTCATCAACACCCAAATTAACGGGGTATTCTCGAATGAAGTTGTAGCGGCAGACTCGAACTTCACTTCTACTTCCCGGTTCCTCACAATATCGGGATTCTGCAAGAAGTTGGATATCATCATCCTAACAAGAGCGTCGTTGTTGACTTGAAGAGGAACAAATAAAGGGAGTGGGTATCTGCTCTCGAGCTTCCGATAAATGATGGAGGTAATCACGTAATCTCCTCCCAAATCTGAATCTAATTCGTTTTTAACATGATTTTTTAAAGAACTGAATGTGGATAGTTCGGAAATGTGTGTGAATATAAACCTAGAGGAAGGGGAAATATGAAAATATACTCCATGATTTCCATAATTGAGATCTATATGAAGATAGAGAGTACAAGGAATTTCCATAGTTTAGATGGTTTTGACAGCAAGAAGTAAAGTAAGAGGAAGAAATATCAGTTTCTGAGTTTAGTTTGGAGAAGCAATTGGATAAGAAGAGTAGGTATTGTAATCAGAAAATAGAGATGCATATATATAGATGTTGTGAAAAAACTAGTCGTTAATAGCCGTTGGGAGATGAAAGAGCCGTTGGTGCCTCATTTCTAAGGGAGACTGGCTTCTACTGTATGCTCCTTAAACAAAACAGCAGATTTAAAAAAAACCGATTTCTCCTTTGTTAAGGAGGCGTACACTGCAAATCAGTCAGCCAGGAGGCTGACCTGCATTGTACGCCTCCTTAACAAAGGAGAAATCAAAAAAAAAAAAAAAGCTTGCACTGGAGGCGCACAATAGATGTCAGTCAGCCAACAGCTGACTTCTATTATGCGCTTCCCATTCAGCCAAAAAAAAAACTACACCTGTGGTGTAATTACGGGATAATTCAACCTCGAATGGGAAATGAGTTGGGAAACTAACTCTGAACAGGAAATTTTCCGAGCCAAATCTCCTGCTATTAGGACTGGAAATCGCCTCAAAGTCGCCTTAGCGAGCCGGGACCTTTAACTTTACATATCTTGTATCGAGGTTAGATAGTACTAAATAGCGCTCACTGCCCGCTGGTTGACTATACTCACCCTAGCCGCTGTCCCACCATATTGATTCTAGCCTTTGGGTGGTTAAGGGGTCGTTCGCCCGTCACTCCAAAAAGCTACTCTGAGTAGCTTTTTTATTAATCTACCCCTAGTTAACCTATTGTAACTTGACACATCTGCATTGGGTTAAAATTTAACAAATAATCAACTGACATGTGACAAGCAAAAAGTAAAAAAGTGAAATTAATGTTGTAAAGATCATGAGAGAACGGGGCCTAAGTCCATCTCAGCTGTCCATCTGCTAGAGATCATTTAGCCAACTATGAGTAATATACTAATGTAGGAGTAGGAGTCCAAACATTGCTACAAATGACAGTATAATTAAATATACATAATGGTACTAGCAGTAGTGGTTGGTTTGGGTAGCCGATCGAATTAATTGCTTTCGTGACCGTTTGCCACAAAACTATTATTGCAATGTGTGATAAAAAAAAAATTGTTTTCGTGGGGTAGTCTACTTGTCAGCTCATCAAACTCAACCAACCCGGCTGACTGACGACCACGATACAAGCATTAAAATAACTGAATTTGTATTTGGTTATCGCTCAACTGTCTCCCTGCTCCGCCTCCCTCAGTTCCGCGTTATATTGATTTAAGGCTGGAACACTCCTCTTCTCTTCCCTCTCAATCTCAACCTCCAATCATCTCTCCTCTCTGTCAGCCATAACTTGCCATAGAGTGCATTTCCGTATTCATCTATCCCACTTCATCTTGTCACCGTCCTTAATAATTTTTTCTCTTACAATTCCATCTCACCCAAACTATGTTGCTCTGCTGTGTAGCGGACCATCTAAAAACCCAGCCGAAGTGGGTAATCGCGCTATGCGTACTCGGATCCTTGGCTGTCCTCAGAACACTTTTTGCTGTTGTACAATGGGTGTACGTCTGCTTCCTACGTCCCGGAAAGAATCTGAAGAAGTACGGATCCTGGGCCATCGTAACCGGGCCAACGGACGGGATTGGAAAAGGGTTCGCCTTCCAGTTAGCTCGCAAGGGGCTGAATCTGGTCCTAGTGGGTCGTAATCCAGATAAGCTTCGAGACGTTTCGGATTCCATCCGAGGCAAGTACGGGTCGACCCAGATCAAGACTGTGGTGGTTGACTTCACTGGGGATTTGGATGATGGGGTTAAGAGAATCCGGGATTCAATCGAGGGTCTAGAAATTGGGATTTTGATAAACAATGTAGGGATATCGTACCCTTATGCTCGGTACTTCCATGAAGTGGATGATGAGCTGTTGAAGAATCTGATTAAAGTTAATGTTGAAGGGATTGCTAAAGTGACACAAGCTGTTTTGCCTGAAATGTTGAGGAGGAAGAGAGGTGCTATTGTTAATATTGGGTCTGGATCTGCCACTGTTATTCCGTCTGATCCACTTTACGCTGTCTATGCTGCTACCAAAGCGTGAGACTCTTTCTTCATTTTGTTGAGTATACTGATAGTGAGAGATTAGTTTTGCTGCAACCAAAATTCAAATATGTCGAATTGGTGGTTTTATAGTTTTCTTACTGAATTTTGTGGTTATTGTTGGTGTTTGTTTGGTTTTCAGGTTTGTTGATCAGTTCTCACGGACACTTCACGTTGAATACAAGAAATTGGGTATTGATGTCCAGTGTCAGGTATTGTTACTCTTTAATTATTCTGCTTCTTTTGTAGATTTTTTTGTCCAAAGAGTGGGAGCAATCTAATGTCTGTTCATCTGTTTTTCATGGTTTTTACGGGACCCGCTTAAACAATACAACCGTACACAACTGTTTTACTGGTGAACTGTGTGAGGATCTAATAAATAAATTACTAGTATTATTTATCTTTATAACTACGAACTGTTAAGAACCATTGATCATGCTCTAATGAATGTTGAGTAGGGTTTGTTCATCTATCAGAATGATCTTTCTGTGAGAGTAATTTGACATTCCATTTTTCTATTTGCATACTTGTGACCCTGAAGAGGGAAATGGACTTGTCTTATCAGTTGAATGTTTTGTTTTCAATCTACTGCTTATGTTAATCCCTTGTCCTGTTGTATTGCTGGTCATACCAGCGGGCCTGAAAGAACAGTGATTAGTTGTATTGTGCGGGTTCCTTTGAAGCTGTAAATCTGTCAAAATCACTTTCTTATCCTCCAGTCTATTAAATTTACTGATATCTGATAGTAAACTGGGTATTGTTCACTTTAATTTCCCATTACAGGGACCTTGTATTTAAAGTGAGAAACTTAAAAAAGGAAAGGGGAAGCTGGCTTATCATAACTATCATGAATCCCAGTGTCTGATTTTAACTAATTTGATTTGAAATATCTGCTGCTCCCTTGTTTCCAGGTCCCATTGTACGTAGCAACCAAGATGGCCTCCATTAAGAGATCATCCTTCCTGGTTCCATCAACTGATGAATACGCTAAGGCTGGCATTCAATACATCGGCTATGAATCGTGTTGCACCCCTTACTGGCCACACTCTCTTTTGTGGGGCATTGCTCGCTGCATCCCGGACTGTGCCATTGATGCTTGGCGGCTTGGATTCTGTCTTAAAATCCGAAAGAGAGGACAGCTCAAGGATTCTAGGAAGAAGGAATAGATGTTCTTTTGTTGATCCAGTATTGGGATAGAACCAGATGTCTGAGAAAAACAAAATGTTTTGCAAGATTTCCTTGTCATGCTCAAGGTTTCCCCTGTGTACACTTCGTATGTTTGTTGGCAGATTCTGCTGTATTAGATCAGTTAATTTAAAGATTTTATGTTTGTGTTATGTTTAGCGTGATGAAGGTTGTCATCTAATTAAGTAATTTGGACTACGTTTCATTACCTGTGTAACATCTTAAGATCTTACGCTCTGGGTCGCTGATAATTTCTGTGAAGAGACTTGGATTCAGGAATCGAGAGAGTAGTGTTTCTACCATGCTACCGTGTCCAATACTTTGCCTGCTTCCCAAAAGACCTGTTAAAAAACAGAGCACCATTAAAAAGATAAACAGCTAGCAAGGCAGCTGATGATAAATTGAGATGTTGGCTCTATTTCTGAAGTTTGGGTTAAATCTCATTTCCGTTCAAATTCTAATGTTAACTGACTAGAGAGGTGTCACAACCTTTGGTCTTTTTGTTTCCATATTACATGACTATTTGGGATATTACAACAAGCCCAAAACGCCACTATTGTACTAGTAATTAGCTAAGAATGCAGTAAGATTCCTAAGGTCACTGCAAAAACAGATTTGTACCTCATTAAGTAAGAACAATTCAGCATAAACATTTTTAAGTCATCCGCCAAAGATAACATACCAAAAAGTGGTTAACTCCTAATTTCTAAAGTCTAGTTTTAGAACATGAGAAGCTAAATATAATGATTACTATCTTCCCTATCTAGATGCTCCACGGATATGAACGGGAAAATAACAAGAGCATAATAGGAGGCAGAACCTCTACCCAATATATTACAAAAAAGTTGATCTGTAATTGCCAGTAGACTCTCCCAAAAAAAAGTTGAGAAGCAAAGGACAATGATCAAAGTCTCCCTAACAAAATGCTTCATAGACTTGAATAGGAAGAGAGCATGTGCATCAAAAGAGGCAAAACTCTATCTAGTTTATGTCTTAATTGTTGTCTGTAATTGTCCCTTGGTGATAGAAGTAGGTTAACCAAAAAAGGAAATATAAGTAAAATCAATAGTCTCAACAACATCTTTTAAAGGTGTGACATGAACTTCATATCTTTGTCTCCCCTCAATCTTTTAAGAAGGATACACAATTTGGTTGAATCCCTCGATATAACTCAAGGTATGGTCACCTCACTTCTCAGAACACCCAACAACTTCCAAGATAGATATTTTACCCATTAGCCTACCCATAAAAACCAATAAAATGAAACACCATCATCGCAGGAAAAAAAGATCTCAGCAACGATATGATGTGTTAAGAAATTTCCCAAAAAAACTCTAACCTCTTTCTTTCAAAAAAGGGCCCATTCTTCACTTCTCCTATCATGACTAATAGGAATACCAACATAGTTAATATATTTACTACTAACCAGGTCCATCTTAATATCAAACGTTTGCTTTACCTTTTGTTTATTGTAATACATTCTCTATTGTTTTCTACTTCCTTGGTCTTTGATTTTTCCTCTTGAAGTAATTGGTATCTTTATAGTCATCTATGAAAATTTTAAAAAATAGCAAAAAAGTCTTAAGAGTATAGTATATGAACATGCTATGTTTGGTGGATGAAGTAAGGATATCGTGACATATGAATATGTTATATTTTTCTAGAAATTTAAAAGTTACTCGTAACAATAATAAAAAGTTTTACTAGAACTTGACAATTGCTAGATTTGAAACATAAGTTTAGTATCAGTGGTAGAGAGGGGGGTGCACGGCCCCCCAACTCCCTCGGGTATATACTTATTTTAATTTTAGTTCTTTTGTTATATAGCTTACATATGTTAATAGATATTTGTTCGTCCCAATAATTTTATAAAATATCACCATGATATCACTAAATACTCTTTATTATCAATTTCATTTATGTTAATATGTAATATTTGTTTTAGCTTTATATATTTTCTATAAATCATTTTTAGTCTAATTATATAAGAAAATTTTTAATATTTTTATTTTAACAATGTAATCTAAAGTTAAAAAAAACTGATTACTATGACAGTCTTAGTAATCATGTACCTCATGTATCCATAATACAACATTTTTTAGTTTTTTATTACATATTTTGCAAATTAAAATAATATTAGAATTACATAAATATTTTGGGGACGCTATGGCATAGTGGTGTTGTAGTGATTCTGCATTTCATTTGCCACTACGCTTTTGGAGTGAATGATCCTATGACGCAGATGCGTGGGTGGCTTTTCTATGTCATTGACAACACCCTATTTGCTGGTAAGGGACATGAATGTAAAATTCCACAAGCGTTTTGGCTAGTCACCCCCATGAGGAATGCTACTAGGCTGGACACGTATGCATGGGGAGCAGGTGCTCTAGCTTACTTGGTTGTATCGCCAGTTTGGAATCATCTCGTGAAAACTCAATTGGGATTTTTGGTTGCATGACGCTGCTTGAGGTATATGTTTAAATGTTCAACCGGTATTAGAACACTCTTTTGTTAAGAGAATGTTTAACATCGATATTACTTTATTTGTGTAGTGCTAAATATATGCAGTATTTCCCTACTCTAAGGTCAGTAGTGAGTTCAGGCTGGCGTGACGATGATGAAAGACCTTGGGTTGTGAGGTGGGTGAGGTCTACTACTCAACAGCATGATTATGACTCGATGGAGAACTACTGGAAGCATTTAGATGCTCTGACCGCCCGAAATGTAAGTGTTAGATGTTATTAAACATTCGAACATTATTTAGATTTATTAATATTATTGTTTCTCATTGTTGCTTTCTTTTAATTACAATACAATGTAGATTGATTGGTTGTTGTACGGTCGTGACATGGTGAATGTTCATAGAGGACGTGCATGGTATAGGGGTACCTTACAGTACGTGGGGGTGAATAGGCTATACATACGACGTTGTCTCCGTAAGTTTGGATACATCAGTGTATCCCACTACCACCTATTAGTCTGATTCCAAGGTCAGAGCAACGGGGGAAATCACCTCCATACAAATGTGTATACCCCTCGCTGTATAGTGTGTAGGACAGCACACCTAGACTTCAATCGTTAAGCCCGGATTTCACTTGTACAAGGGTTGCGTTGCACACGTGTGAATCAGGTTACTTGGAGTGGTACACGAAGCACACTCACCCAAAGATCCTGAACCCTGTAAAGTATAATAACACTTTTCTCCTTCCTCTAGATCCCGCCAAGGTGAGTAATATCTTGTATACTTAGTTGATACTATCATTTGGGTTATTATGTCATCTTACTTGATCTATTTTCTTGCAGCTTATGATTGAGACAAAATGAGTTTGGCCAGAAATCCTATCCTGGTGTTCGGAGTTAGGATAGGGCGTACTTTCGTCAGGGTATGCCAGAGGATGAGCATAGAACTATTGCGTAAGGGATTGATGAAGCATTCAACACCTTGTCTATATGGGATTCGTATTCACACCTGTACGGTGCACCATGATGTTATTGTAATTGTACTCTTATATTTTTATGGATTTGTACTGTTAGACTTTTTCTCTTATTTGTAATGGTTGACGTTTGTATTTTTTCTATGTAATGTTACACTTATGTTGTATTAATCTTTGAATTCTATTGGATTTACGTTTGTAGTATTTATATTATGTTAGACATCTGTTTGATGTACTTCTTCTCAAACGTATATGTATGAAACTTACAGGCACACTTAAACCAACATAATACATAAATTAGCAGCCATAATACGTAACAACAAAGTTAAACAATGTATACCTGGAAATTTATAAATTCGGGACATACAATCCCTGAGATGGAAAAAGACGAGACATACAATGTCCAGAGCCGAAGAAAGTCAAGACATACAATGAGAAGAATTTTAATCTTTTGAGATATACAATGTCTAGATCCGAAGAAAGTCGGGACATACAATGAGAAGAATTTTAATCTTTCGGGATATACAATGTTCCGATTTGTAGTTTCACTGAACTAAGCAAAATCGGGACAAATAAAGTCCCAAACTAAGCATAATTAGGACAATATATGTCCCTAACTAAGCAAAATCGGGACAATATATGTCCTGAACTAGTCAAAATCGAGATGATGTATGTCTCGAACCATGCAAAATGGAGACATAATGTGTCCCAAATTTTACTACCATGGGACAAATAAAATCCCGAAAATACGTTATTATTTTTTTAACCTATATTTACATTATGTATCCCAAATTCTTTCATCACTTTTCGTACACTATCATGTTACTACATGGTACAAAATGAGAAAGAAGTGCCTTTTTTTAAACCTAATTACTTTTACTGTCATGACTAGCTTGTACCATGTTACTGTTACTTATAAGATTTCATACTCTATAATTGTATATGGTACTAAATGAGAAAAATTTACCCTTTTTAAACCTTATTACTTTTACTGGCATAACTAGCATGTACAATGTTACTTCTACCGATACGATTTTGTACGCTAGGACTGTATATGATACGAAATGAGAAAAAGTTACCATTTTTTAACCTAACTACTTTTACTAGCATGTTCTACCTATATCTTGGCTTGCCTCTATATAAGAAGTGTCTCCTTCACTTCTTATTCCCACATTCACTTTCCCTCTTTACGTTATCTTCTAACTCTCTCTCTTGTAATCTTCAAAGACAACACCAACTAGTGCGACATGGATAACAATTCAGAATCTAATTATGAGTATAGTTTAACATTCAGGGAGGTATGTTTTCTATGGTAAAACACTGTCGTACTACATTATGAATGTGTTTTTTGACATTCTTACGTTTCTTGTAGGAAAGTGATGAAACTATAGATGAAAGTTGGGATGATTTTGACAATGGAGTTCAAGGTGGACATGCAGAAATGGATGACTTCATCTAGCAGATGTAAAACCGACCACTTATGGTCGATACAGGCCATTTATTCTACATAGAGCAAATATTTGCTGATAAAAAAGCTGCTAAGCTTGGGTAGACAGTGTTGGCCATCCCAATCACGTCTACACCATTATTCAAAGTTCCTAAACAAGTGTACATTTCCATATTATGTACAAGAGATATGGGAAACTACGTAGGCAAGAACAACCAGGTAACATTGTTCAACGCAGGACACCTCGATCAAAAGAGATGTGGTGACCCTTTTAGAATCAAGAGAATATTACACACACTATGGGTGTATGATAGTTGTGCACAATGAGCGGCATAACCACGACCTTGCTGAGTGAACAGAAGGGCATTTCATAGGTATGCGTCTGACCGAAGAAGAGATAATGATCACTGATAAGAGAAACCGAGTTGGTGTACCACCTTCAGTTATTTATTCAGATCTTACCACCATTAACCCTGGCACATCCGCCACATGAAAAGATAATAGGATACAAAAAACAAAGCTCAACAAGAGAAATGGTCATTCTATGGTGTAAAATCTATTGACTGATCTAGTTGGAAAAATGTACTACTATGATTACACGATAATTTCAAGTAAGATAACTTTTGTTTTCCATATACATATAATTTTTTTTGGTGTAATGTTAACTTGATGTGGCATGATTTTTGTTACCTTTCACGTGTTAGGTGCAAGGTTTGGTTCCATCTTCTTTGCACTTTCTACTTCGCGAGAACTGTTGCACGCATTTCTGTATGTCATAGGCATAGATATGACTTACAAGACAAACTTCACGAAAATACTTTTGGTTCAGTTCGTTGGCATGAGAAGCGTTTTGAAGAACTTCAGCATCGCCTCTGTCTTTCTCGTAACTGAATTGTCCGATACGTACGTGTCGAATCTTAAAAACTTAAAGCTGCTTCTTGGTCCTACTAATACCTCAACATTCATCACCGATAGATGCATGGCGCTGATGAACGCCTTGCAAGAGGTATTTCTAGAATCATACTATCTTCTATGTCGGTGACACATTAGTAGGAACATCCAAGGGAAGGCGGAGAAGTACATGGGGCATAGAGGTAGAGCGACAACTACAGTCAGAATGTGGAATTCAGTTGTGTACTCAAACACAGAAGAGAAGTACAATGACTAGCTACAAGTATTTAAGGATACATACATAAACTATCCACGCCTTATCACATTGTTAAGTTAAGATCCTTTAGTTTTGATGATAGAAAACCTTGTATTGTATATTTAACATGTTTATTAAGCCTTGAAATTTAGATAGACATGCTAAGGAGTGGCTTTGCACACAAGGTTGCAAGCGCACTCAATTCATGACATGTGCCCAACCGGTCGGGCACCTGTCTAGGAGAGCTCACGATAGAACCTCTAGCACATACAAGAATTCAGGCATCACAAGAAGGCATCTCTATGCTTCAGGGATAAAACAAAGACAAAGACTATAAGAAGATCGACATATCTATGCAGACTCACGCATTCACATTATCAGCTAGCACACGACAAGAATATAACTCATTAATGTGCAAATGGACAAGATAAGTTAAGGGCCACTTATCAGAACGATTACATAGCTATGATGAAGTCTAAAGGAGCATTTATGAGCATTAATGAGCCAGACAAGATCAGACAAGTTGAGCACACAAGTTGAGCTCAACCAATCAAGAGAGTTGCCGTCGACGTGTCAAGTAGCAAGGCGACACGTGTTTCGACAACTTCAAATCAAGTTGAAGCCTCTCTACAATTCTAGTGTGCTTGTTATGTGATAGATCAAAAATGTAATTGACTCCTTGAGTCTAGGAGTTTATAGGACGATAGTTACATCTTAACTAACCATATATATACTTGCATTTATGTCATATGTAAGCAAGTCTGCACAAGAGAGAAAAAGAAAGAGATTATCTAAGCAAGTGTTAATCAGACTTAAGTGTGTGTAAAGGCTAGAGAGTTGGTGAGCTGGTTAGGTCTGGAGTTGTGTGACAACACTTTGTAATGGGTAGACTGATCAGTCAGGGAGTGGTTAGGGAACTGTAGGCCGGCTGTTATGAGAGGGTAGAGGACTTTGGGATAAAGTCCTAAACTGTCCCGGAGTCTGTGTGCGAGGCGAGGGAGATTAAGTGAATTTCGTGTGTGTAAATTCTCAATCAAAATGGAGATTCAAGTTTAAGTTTATCTCGTGTCTTTCCTTAACTATCAAAGTTTATTTGAGTCAACGATACGTCCACGATCGATCGGGGACGCATCAGGAGTGCTAGCTAGTTTCAACTGGTATCAGAGTGAGTCTCTTATAGAAAGCTAACTGCTTTGAAAGATGATCAAAATGTCTCACGCAAGCCTACTAGTGTCAGAATAAGGTTCTGCACCAAACCGACCACCACTTTTCAATTGAGATAACTACACTCACTGGAAGAATAAAATGGAGCTTCACATCAAGTCTGATGATCCAAGGATGTGGAGAGTCATACCACACGGTGAATACACCTTCCGAAATGCTCAAGGACAGAACATATCTGTTGACAACATGACGGATGATCAAATTAAGAAGTTGGTATTCAATGCTCGAGCCGTAATGAAGGATTCTACACTGTTCACTACTACTTGAACAATATTCCAAAATAGCCTCATCTAAAATAGCTTAAGAGATTTGGAAAACTCTTGAAGTCACGTATAGGGAATGATGAGATAAAAAAAGACTCGCATTGAGTTGTTGCTCACTCATTGGGAGCTATTCAAGAAGGAAGAAAAGGAGAGCATTTCTGAAATGCATACGAGATTCACCAAGCTGATCAACGAAATGTTAGGGCTTGGAAGAACTATCTCAAACGAGGATCAAATTTAGAATTTCCTCGGATCTCTTCCTACCTCCTTTGACAACAAGGTCATTGCCATGCAAGAAGTCCATGATCTTTCTAAGATGTCTTTGGCGGACATGTTAGGTTCCCTAATGGCGTTTAGTTAAAACTACAACAATGAAACTCAGAAAGTTCAACAAAAGAAAAGGGAAAAGGCATAGCCCTTCAAGTAGCTGAAAACTCCGAGACAGGAGAAGACAATGATGAGATGGTCCTCTATGCTAAGAGGTATTTCGAAAGTTCATAAGAAACAACATGAGGAAAGGAAGAGAGCCCAAGGAGACCGACGATCATCACAAAAAGAACAATGACAAGTGTTTCGGGTGCTCAAAACATGGGCATCACATCAAAGGCTGTCCTTAAAAATCCCGAGAGGACAACAACAAGGTCAGGAAACCTGTATGAAGGTCATTCAACAACGGGCCAAGGAAAGAAGTGTTTGTTGCTGCAGAGGGAGACTCAAAGCTAAGTGACAACAATCAAACCTTAGATAGTGATCTCTCGGAGGATGAGAAGGCTCACCTATGCATTGAGAAAGTTTGCTTGATGGCGCAAGACATGGACAAGTCAGAATCAGAAGAAGAAGATCAAAATGAGGTAAACTACTCTAAACTTAGAAAGAAAATTCTAAAGGATGAACTTCCTGGACTTAGAAAGTTTTCTCTTATACTAGTTGATCAACTAGAGGCTTTGGAAAATGAAAACAAGGAACTCTTGGAGGAAAATGAGAAATTGGAGAAAAGTTCTGATAAGGATAAGGTAGAAAACCTTATGAAAGCACTCATGAAATTGCAAATCGACTATAGTGAAATTCTTTCCACTCATGAAAAAATGAAACTAGGAAAACAACCTGAAATAGATGAGTTGATTACTACCCTTAACACAAAAAAAGGAACTAGCATTAATCAAAGAAAAACATGCAAAGCTAGAAGCTATTCGTAGGACACCCATGTGGAGAAACAAACGATAGGTCGGGTATCAGTCAGGGACCAATCATAGAGGTGTCTGCCATTTGTGCAGACAACCTGGTCATTACAAAGCCAAAGGCTATAGAACATGATTCATAAGGCATTGGCAACTCAAGAAGATAGGACTAAAATGGGTAGTCAAAAATGATCCTAGAACAATGATTAATGGTGGAAATGGGTCCAACCTTTCCGTGGACCCTAACCCCACACCACTAACTTGTTAAGTGCAGAATCGAGTGGGAACAGACCCCTGCTGGTACATCGACAGTGGATGCTCTAAACACATGACATGAGACAAGATGAAGTTCTTCTCACTCGAACCAAGAAGCCAAGGAACCATTTCCTTTGAGGATAACAAGAAAGGAAAAATCATCGGTGAAGGTAAGGTTGGTTTTACCTCAGACTATGTCATATATAATGTCGATTTAGTTAATGGTTTAAAATTCAATTTGCTCAGCGTATCTCAAATATGTGACAAAGGCAATTTAGTTCACTTCTATTCTACACATTGTAGCATAGTAAGTTAGGACAATGGCAAAGAGTTGTTAAAGGGAAAAAGGTGGAAAAATGTTTATGTAACTAGTTTGGAGGATATTGACAGTCCAAACCTTCTATGCTTGACTGCTTCAATAGATGACTCCACACTATGACACAAAAGACTAGGGCATGTTAGCATTTCGTTGTTAAGAAAGCTTGTCAAGAAACGGTTGGTAAGAGGTATCCCTAAGATTAAAGAATTTGAGGCCAATATTTGTGATGCTTATGTTAGAAGCAAACAAACTAAGATTTTTTTCAAATCAAAGAACTTAATAAGTACATCCAAGGCACTTGAATTACTTCACATGGACTTATGTGGACCTATGAGAATCAAAAGTTTTGGAGGAAATTGGTATGTGTTTGTAATTATTGATGACTACTCACGATTTGTTTGGACACTCTTCATTGCTTCCAAAGATGAAGTCTTTGAGAAATTTCAAGCTATTGCAGGAAAAGTCCAAGTACAACTCAACCATAAGATCAAGACACTTAGGTCTGATCATGGATCAGAATTTAGGAATCAACAATTCATGGATATATGTAAAAAACATGGAATCAATCACACATATTCAGCACCAAGGACACCCCAACAAAATGGGGTAGTTGAGCGTAAGAATAGAACATTACAAGAGGTAGCCAGGGCCATGCTACTGGGGAGCAGTCTTCCTCAAGTCTTATGGGAAAAATCAGTGGTGATTGCATGCTACATCAGAGATAGAATGCTCATATGATCTATCCTCAACAAAACACCCTATAAGGTAATCAAGGGAAGAAAACCAAACATAAGTCACTTCAGAATCTTTGGTTGTAAATGTTATGTCCACAACAATGAAAAGAATCCCCTAAGAAAGTTTGATGTCAGAAGCGACATGGCCATCTTCCTTGGGTACTCTGAAAGGAGCCGGGCATACAAAGTCTACAACAAAAGGACATTGAAGGTGGAGGAAAGCGTACATGTGGTCTTTGATGAAGCTGAAGTTCACAAAAGAATCTGAAGGAGTTGAGAACTTGGATTTGATCTAGCCAATCAAAATCACATAGATAAATCCAAAGATGAATCACCGACCAGGGAAAACTTGCCCGACAGGTCAGTGACAGGTCAACAACAGGTCAATGAAGAGAACAATGATGTCGAAGACCCTGTATTACCATCAACCGTTCATCAATCTCGTACTCTATACAAAGATCATCCATTGGAGAAAATCATATCAGATATCTCCGAAGGAATTCAACCCAGAGCACAAACTCGAGATCTTTTAGCCTTCTTAACGACAGTTTCACCCATCGAACCCAAATACATCAAAGAAGATCTTCAAGGCTCAGACTGGATTAAATCAATGCAAGAAGAATTGAATCAGTTTGAAAGATGTAAAGTCTAACATCCTATGCCTTGTCCCTCACATCAAGGAGTACTTGGTACAAAATGAGTCTTTAGAAATAAGCTAAATGAAATATGAGAAGTCGTTAGAAACAAAGCTTGGCTAGTAGCTCAAAGATATCGTCAACAAGAAGGGATAGACTTCCAAGAAACCTTTGCTCTAATTGGAAGGATGGAGTCCATCAGATTACTAATTGCATTTGCTACACACAAAGGAATCAAACTCTTCCAGCTTGACATCAAAAGTGCCTTTCTCAATGGGTACATCAAGGAAAAAGTGTATGTTGAACAACCTCCAGGTTTTGAGACTCAAGAAGGAAAGGACATGGTACTCAAGCTTGACAAAGCTCTTTACGGGCTCAAACAAGCTCCAAGATCGTGGCACGACCGTCTATCCTCCTATTTTAGAAAATCAATTTAAGAGAGTAAAGGTGGATAAACCTTGTTTGTTTACAGTAACAAAAGGGACTTCTTAATTGTGTAAGTATATGTTGATGATAATCTTTGGAGCCTCTAATGAGAAATATTGCAAGAAGTTTGAGGCTTTGATGAAATAGGAATTTGAGATGAGTGATCTAAGGGAACTGAAGTTCTTCTTAGGACTTCAAGTCAAGCAAGATAATGAAGGGACAATCATATCCCAGTAAAAGTACGTGAAGGACTTGCTAAAGAGATTTGGAATGGAGGCATGTAAATCATTTGACACACCTATGGCAGTTGACACAAAAATGGGCATCACAACTGGTGACCGACCGGTCAACCAGTAATCATACAGGGATATGATTGGTTCTCTACTCTATTTAACTGCTAGTAGACCTGACATTATGTATAGCATTTGCTTATGTGCCAGGTTTCAAGTAGATCCAAGAGAAAGTCACCTCATAGTTGTGAAAAGGATCCTACGCTATCTCAAGGGGACTATGAACCTTGGCCTCTTCTATCCTAAGTTTACTTATTGTAACACTATAGGATTTTCATATGTAGATTATGGAGGATCTATCACCGATATAAAAAGCACGTCAGGAATAGCATTCTTTGTTGGATCATGTTTGATCGTGAAATACCCCTAACCTTTAAAATTTAATTAAATGATCCATTAATGATCTAAGATGGTTAATAAACATCTAAATACCATTGGGGAACAATCTAAAAGATCTCAACAAGGCAAAACATGCCTTAAGATCAGTAAAGCCAAAAATGTGCTTTAAGACACCATAGAGATTGTATCACCTCGAATAGGATCCAAAGTGGATTCCTAAGTATTATAATGAAGTAATGAACATTATAAAACCATTCTCAAAGAAAACCAAGCTCTAAAACATGTTCTAACACAAAATGTGCTTTAAAATTCCTTAAAGCATGTTTTTGAGAAAATTGACTTTCTGAGTGGGTTTTGAGTGGTGTTAGGCATTGGATTAGACCTTGATATACTAATGTACTATAATGTACCACATTAGAAGGTCTAAATCCAAGATTTCAAAAAAAATCGAAAATATGGCATTCATTTGTGAATAGTAACCCAAATAGTGCATTTTTAAGCAAAATTGACTAAGTATGGTCAATGGTCAATTAATGACCACCCTAACCCTTTGGCTGTCGGCAGGCATGGAGCATGAAAGACATCTCATTCTACTTTAACACTAAATATCTAGCTAATTTGGTGAATCACCATTTTATTATTCCATTTTATACTTTTTATTCATTTAAACACATTACCTTTCTTTCTCTTGCCTCTTGTCCCATTCCAGCCAAGCCATCAGCCTTCTCTAATCCTCTCAAGCTGTGTTCTTGAGTATGCAAGGCAAATCAATCTCTTAAGCACCTAAGGTAATGGTTGAAGGCATATTTTAGCTCTTTTTCTTCATCTTTTCATTACCTATACATGGAGCTCATGATCTATCACTTTCCATGGCTCATTCTCAGTGTTTTAAACCTTGAACAACAACCAATCTTGGCTGAAGCAAGTCTTGGGACAAAGGTTTCCAAAATTGCATTATAAGGTAAAAACATACCTTAAGCATCTCCTTTCTCCATCCAGTTTTCTTCTTCTGATTTTTATGAGTTTATTCACTCATAATCTTCATATTTACATGTTTATTCAGTTGGTTAACCATTTGGAGCAAGGGTGGCCGAAAATCAAAGGAAATACCATTCTTTAAGGCATTTTGCCAAGGTAAAACCTATTACCATAGCAGCTTGTTGTTGTCTAGCTATTTCCTATGTTTATATGGTGAATTTAACACCATGTGGTGTGTTTAATTCATGCCGAAATCCTTTGGAAACTTCCTTGCATTTTTAAGGTGATTTTTGCCTTAAATCTTACATTAACTGTTCTTTATGGTTAAGCTCATGCTTGGAGTATAACCATATCTTATTTTGGTGTAAAACATGTCTAAATGATGTGGTGATTTTTCCTCCAAGCTGCCGAGTTGTTACTAAGGATAAACCAAGGTATAAACACCTTAAACTTATGATTTTATGATTTCTTAGCATATATATGTTATGTGTCGAGAGTGGAGTTAATTATATGGGTTATTTTAACCTAATTATGGAAAAAAATGACTAAGATAAATTAAGCTAGTCATTTAAGTGATTTAATTAACATAATGGTCAAATTATGACATTATGTGGAAAAATAATTAAGCTACAGCAAGGCCGAGAGCTTATAGTATAATTTGAGCTATTTTATGTGTAATTTTATGTTATAAAGCAAAGTTGTAATAAGGCCATGTCATTAGGCCATTTTAATTTAAGTTCAAAGCTTATTTAGTTTAATTTATGCTTATATAATTAAGTTTGGGGTCAAATGGTAATTACTAGTAAAATATAAAGCCGTGGGCTTAATTTAGAGAAATTTAGGGTTTTTAAATGAATTTAATAAAAATTAAAACATTTTATAAAGTTTTGGGTCAAAATTATAAAAATAGGAAACTATAGGGTATAATTGGTAATTACCGAAAGTTTGGTTCCATTTTGGCATTAGAAGTCAAAGTTGACTATATAGGAGACTTTGACCAAGTTTGGAGAATTTAAGAAATTAAAATACTACCTTATATTAGAAGTTATTTAATTGTAAAAGATTTATAAGAGATGGGGTTATATTGTAATTTCTGAAAACTTGGGGTACTAAATAGAATTTAGAACAGACCTTAGGTTATTAGGAATTTTTAGAAGTTTATTTGGTTAAATTTGGAGTTTATATGAATTATATAAGTATAATATATGATATTTCATGACATTGTTACAAATGGGTAACATATGGGTAAAAACCGAGATTTATAGAAAGTATAAGGTTAGGAATGATATTTATAACCGTTTGGTATAGTTTGATAATTTTTGGAGTTATATATAAGGTTTTATAAAGATATATGTATAATATAGTTTTAATGACATTAGAAAACTATGTATTATAAATTGGGGAGATTTGATAAATATACAAAGTTAGGTGGTGGGAATTTAATTAAAACAGACCCTAGGGTCTGTTCGGTAATTATAGCCTTTAAAAACAATAGGTTATAATTATATTAAGGTTTAATGATTATAATATAAGATATATATTATAAGTGTAACAATGAAATATAATTTGGGGTTGATTTGTAATTTATGGAAGTATAGTGGGTGATAATAAAAACCGAGAGTATAAGGGGCTGTTTGGTATTTAATAAAAATTTATAACTATAGGTTATAATTGTTTTAATGACATAAATGTCATAATATATGTTATATAACTATGATATAACATTATATTAATTATGTGGTGGATTTTGTAAATATTTAAGAAACTAGGTGTTGTTCGGTAATATGGGCATTTTTAAATAAAAATTTATAATATGGTTTTAATGTTATAAGGGTTATAACATTTATAATATAAAGAACATTCATTAAAGAGAATGAATATATAAAGACTTACCATATAATAAAGAGTCCCATAATACATATATATATATATAAATAAATATATGTTATGGAGTGGAAAATATAATATGGTTCAATAACCATATATTATCATAATTTAAATGATATAAGATAAAAAAAGGAAAGAATTACAAACATTAGATATGGAGATTCTAATGTTAGGAGTTTACATGGAATAATAAGGATTTATATAATTCAAAGTATTATTACACATGAGTTATACTCCATTAAACTTGGAAAAACAAACCTTAGGAAAATAAATACTAAGGTGAAATGTATAATATATGATTAAGAATTATACATGCAATATAGAAACAAACTATATAATATACAAGGGTATATTGAATTACATGCGATAACAAAGTCCAAACTTTAAGTATATTAATATACAAGACGAGACTACGCGTGTAATATAACGTTTTTCCAATCCCGAGTTAAGCCGAAAACCCAACAAACGTTGACAGTTAATAACGGGGGATTGACCGGGTGGTATTAGTGACGGTACGGGGTACCGTAGAGTTATGTTGTTATACGGGATTCTAATCAGTAGCGTTATGTATTATTAGACTGTTAGAGACGACACGGGGAGCATCGGATCTAGCTGATTCATACTCCATGGTTATACATTCAGGGTGAACGGTATGTTGTTACGTGTCTCTGATTGCCTCTGACGGCTTCCTCAGTTCAGACTTCTGTGTAATCTGTGATAAGATGGTTTGTCTGATTGTGTGAATAAATATGCATGAACTGTATATTTTTAGCTGCTTATTACATACTGTTGTTGCGTTAACAGTATTGGTTCGTATATAGGACCTATATATAAAACAAACTAGCGGCTATGGGCTATCTTATATGTAAATAAGGATCGTCAGAAAAACGTTGTAGCACTAGATAATAAGATATACATTATCCGAGACTTTATACGGAGTATTGGCCTTTCTAAACGCCGCTCTCGTATCTGACACTGGATCCCAAGTTTACAGACTCCGGATTGGACTAACGA